>JASEVX010000011.1:34577249-34815009 GCA_031761405.1 Serripes groenlandicus
GTGACCCACTATCAGATTCCTCTAAGCCATGTTGATTGGTCGAAAATCATGGCCGCTAGTGGGCAGGGCTATTTTGCATTATATGGCTATATTGAAAACTTAAAAAATCTTCTCCCAAACTGGTTGGCAGATTTTCAAATAATTTTGTAGAAATGCTCCTTAGATGACCCTCTATTAGATTCCTTCAAGCCATGTTGATTGGTCAAAAAACATGGCCGCCAGTGGGGCGGGGCTATTTTGCCTTATATAGCTATATTGAAAACTTAAAAAATCTCCTCCAAAAAGGTCAGGCCGATTTTTCAAATAATATTTTATAAATGATCCTAGGGTGACCCTCTATCAGATTCCTTCAAGCCAAGTTGATTGGTCGGAAAATATGGCCGCTAGGGGGCGGGGCTTATATAGCTAAAGTGAAAACAAAAAAAATTCAAATTTCACTGGACTGATTGAGATTTCAAAATTATTGAAGCCCTGCATATGACCCTCTTGTTATAAACTTACACAGGCTGTTGATTTTGTTTTGTACAGCTTGAGTAGGATTGTGGCATCAACTCGGTAATACTAGGGTTATTTGCCCTTAACCCTTTCCCTCATACGGCAATTCTGCAGCAGACGACTTTGAACGTATTTTGTCAAAATATAGAAAATCTCCATAATTGAATGGATAACCTATGACGAAAAGTGGAAAACATTGTGGCAAAAGGAGAAATTGCACGTTTTGTGCAATTTCTTCTTTTGTCACTATGTTTTCAAAAAGCCGTCTGCTGCAGAGGCGTCAGAAAGGGTTAACATGTAATGTTCAATGGAAAGCTAATATTGGGGGCATATGAATCATTTTTCCATCTTCTGTCTGTCAGACTTTCCCTTTGTGACATATTGGCATGTGACACATTTGTCTAGTTTCACTTAACAACTTGTTTATGTTTCAGTGAAGAAAAGGTAATGCAGGCTAACTTGGAGCGTTCTGGTCAAGAAGGAGCTGTCATTGAGAAACGCCTGCTATTCCATGGTACAGACAGTTTGGATGCAGTCAGAGGAATTGCCATCAACAATTTTGACCCTCGTATTAGTGGAAAGAATGCAACAGTGTATGGGACTGGAGCATACTTTGCAAGGGATTCAAAGTACAGTAATTGCTATACCAGTAAAGCAAACAAGGACAGGTACATGTTCAGAGCAACAGTACTTATAGGAGAATACACACAGAGCAAGAAAGAGTATACCAGACCACCACCAAAGCGCAGTAAAGACCATGAGCTGTATGATTCATGTGTTAACAATGTAGATAACCCTGAAATATTTATTCTGTTTGACAGGCCTAAGTATTATCCGGAATATCTTGTAACATACCATGAGGAGAAACCCATAATACCAGCTGATGACGTTCAAATTGTATCTGGTGTACATTCTAGGAGGGTTTCAAGTAGCATACCTCGAGCACCAACAAGTGGGTCTGTTTCTGCTTCACCAAGTGGAATGTCTTTCGCCACCCCACCTATGTCATATCCTTCTGCACCAGTATCCCCCCAAAGGCCAAGGTCTCCAGTAAGGACTCATTTTTCCAGCACAAATAGTTTTCAAACACCACCATCTCCTGCAGGTACAATGTCGTACAATACAGACCCTTTCGTTCGCACGACAAGAAGGTCACTATCTCCAACATTGCGCTACCCTACAGAAACCCAAACATACAGACCTAACAATGCAAACCCTAAAAGCCCAACTAAAAAGGACAATGGGTGCTCTATTCAATAAAATGTAACATCTGGGTTAGATGTACATCCCAACCTGTCTTAACCCTTTCCCACATAAAACAATTCTGCAGCAGACGACTTTGAACATATTTTGTCGAAAAGTGGAAAATCTCTATAATTGAATGGATAACCTATGACAAAAAGTGGAAAACATTGTGGCAAAAGGAGAAATTGCACGTTTTGTGCAATTTCTTCTTTTGTCACTATGTTTTCAAACAGCCGTCTGCTGAAGAGGCGTCAGAAAGCGTCTATATGTGGGAAAGGGTTAATGATTATGTATTGTACTATTTTGTGTGCTGTGTCCATCAATTTGGGATGACCACATATGTTTACAGTTATTCTTCAATGTACCAAGATGCTATAAAACTCCAAAACGTCTTTAGCGGTTCATTTATGTCAATAGTAGTAATGTCTGCCCTCCTTGGTGCTCAGGTTGCGGGGTTAGCATAACAACTGACTGGCTGGTTTCAGGATAAATAGACCAGTATTACTGGTAACTTACCCAGGAAACGCCATGATATCATGGAGAAATTGTTGAAATTGGCGTTAAATACCAAAAATCAATCAATCAATGTTTCAACTTTATTTATCCTATTTTTATTTTTTTTACCTTTGTTTATGTAAACTGGACAAAGTTTGTCCCCATACAATTCATTTTTAATTCAATTGACCCAAAGTCTCAAGGTGACCTTGTGGGATCTAACTTCACAGGATTATTGGCCTATAAGAGGAGATGACCCTATGATTGTACAATGAGGTCGTCTAATGCCTCTCTGTCTGTATTTGTTATAATCATGATAAACACATATATATTCATGTTAATTTTGACCTGCAGTGCTTTAGACATTAACTTGTAATAATCTATCATAGGGTATATGTACAGGGTCATCTTTGATACAAAAATACCACAGATATGTTTTATAGGGCATTTATGTGTGTTGATACAAACATGATCAAAGTTCAAGGCCCCCTCTTTTGTGTTTATGAGTATATCATAGGTATATATGTACAGGGAGAGGCCCTCTGTATTTGAATGGCATAGGCATAAATTGTCAGGGTCATGTACCCTCTATGTTTGCTATAAACCTGTCATATGTATGTAAAGGACTCTCATAGACTTAAACGGTCATTGTTATGTATGCCGTAGCCATGAATGCACTGGTAACTCTCTATGTTTGATCTAAACATTCCATAGGTATATGTATATGTACAGGACACTGTGTTATATACAAACATGCCATAGCCATAAATGCACAGCGTACACTCTGTTTGTGTGTGTTTGATTTAAACATGCCATTTGAAAAACATTGTACTTTCTGTGTATGTTATAGACATGGCATAGGCAGATCAATATATGTTACTTTCTATGTTGTTATATACAGGTTCCTTCATATGTTTAAACAAACATGCCATAGACATAAATGCTCATATCAACATTTGATATTCATAAAAGTGCAGAGGTTACTTTCCAAGTGTTGAATGAATATGCCATAGGCACATATATACAAGGTCCACCCTATGTTTAAAAAAACATATCATAGACATAAATACACTAGGTACTCAGTCTGTGTTTGACGCAAACATGCCACTGGCATAACAGTACATAGGATATTCTCTAACACGATTCTCTTTGTTTGATACAACCATGTTATAAACATGACATAGGTTAACATGAACAATGTATGTTTAAACAAACATGCCGTAAACATAAATGCATTGGGTACTCACTCTGTGTTTTATACAACCATGCTATAAAGATGACATAGGTAATAAAGTACAAGGTCCTCCCTATGTTTAAACAAACATGTCATAGGCATACATACTCTAATATGAACAGGGTCCTACCTATGTTTAAACAAACACATCTTAGCCATATATGCACTGGGTACTTACTGTGTTTGATATAAACATGCCAGGTATAACAAATCACCATAATTTATGTACAATTATGTTATAAATATGCCATAGGCAAATATGTACAAGACTATTATATACAAAAGAGCCATACACAGGTTACTCTCTCTGTGTTTGATACAATGATGTTGTAAACATGACATATGCAACTATGTACAGGATTCTCCCTATGTTTAAACAAACATGTCATAGACATACAAGCTTTTTATGTGTGTCATAAACATGCCATAGGGAGATATTTATAGGAATCTCTGTGTTTGACACAATCATGTTGTAACCATACACAAATATGAACAGGGGTCCTCCCTATGTTTAAACAAACATTGCACAGGATACAAACACATCACAGGCATACAATTACACAGGGTACTTTCTATGTGTGTTATAAACATGCCATTGGCAAATATGTTCAAATAAACATGTTAAACATGACATACACAAATATGAACAGGGTCCTCCCTATGTTTAAACGAACATACCATGAACAAAAATGCATAGGATACAAACACATCACAGGCATACAATTACACAGGGTACTTTCCATGCTATAGATATAAATGCACAGGATGCTTTCAATGTTTGATACAAACATACCACATGCATAACAGTACAAAGAGTGCTGTCTCTGTGTGTTATAAACTTACCATAGGCAAACATGTACAGGATGCTCTGTGTTTGATGTAACTAAGTTATATACATAATATACAGTCTTCTGTTTGAGTATACACATAGTGCATAGACAATAGTGTACAGGGTACTCTTTGTTTTAAAGCAAACTAATATGCACAGTTCTATCTGTGTTTGATACAAAAAATCATATACAATGTGTGTGATTGGTATAGGGTCCTTTGCGTTGGAAACAAGCATGCCTTAAAAAGGAATGTAGATATATTTTCTTTGTTTGAAGCAAGCATGCCTTATACAGGCATGGAGAGACATTTTCTGTGTTTGAAACAAGCATGCCTTAGACAGGCATGTAGAGACATTTTCTGTCTTTGAAACAAACATGCCTTAGACAGGCTTGTAGATGTTTAATGTGTTTCATATAAATGTACTTCAGACACAGATATTCAGAGTTTTACTTTCATTTTCTATGAAAATGAATTAAATGTGGACATGATGTTGATAGGGAAGACATGACCGTGTGTATATTCAGTCCTAATGAATGATGTAAGCGATGTGTCATGGGTATCACTTTGATGGAAGCCCACACGTTTTGGTGTGTATTATGGGCTTAATTTGTGTTTAAGATAGACCCCGCATACGAACGACAGCAAGGCTTATAAGGGGTTTTTATGACTTGACTGTCCACGATGTTGGAAGATCTATCTAGGAAAGTGGTATACTGACACCCGAATGAGTTCCTGTTTACAAACAATGACCGTCTTTGTCCAATCAACAGTGGATGTACACTGTGTCATTAATGATGTTTTCATTGTACAACTTTTCCAAGTTTGGTCGGAACCAGTTCGTCGTGGGTCATTTATAAGCAATACACCAGGTTTGACCCTTACCAACATACGACAATCGGCAACGGAAGACTTTGAACACATTTTGTCTTGACCCTTTCCCTCATACAACAATTCTGCAGCAGACGACTTTGAACGTATTTTGTCAAAACATAGAAAATCTCAATAATTGAATGGATAATCTATGACAAAAAGTGGAAAACATTGTTGCAAAAGGAGAAATTGCAAGTTTTGTGCAATTTCTTCTTTTGTCACTATGTTTTCAAAAAGTCGTCTGCTGCAGAGGCGTCGGAAAGCATCTGTATGTGGGGAAGGGTTAAACTGTCTCTGTACAATACAGCTCTGAGTGTTAATTAACCAATCACATGTAACCAATACCTGGTATGTTTACTTTCCTATAAAGGTTTGATTCAAGGTGAAGGAAATTGTGTTTCCATACTGTACCTATATTTTTACTCATTTATTATCGAATCCCTTGTGGAAATGTAACAATTTACATGTACATAGGATGGTACTGATTTATACATAACCTTGAAACATTTTTTCCTTTTAATTTGATCTTTGATCTTTTACATGTCATGGTTAGTGCTTTGCTTTTGGTAATTTAGTAAATTGGGTGCTGTTTAGTTTGAAGTTTGTAGGTACATCTTATGATTTCCATGAACTCTAACATTAGGTTACGTTTGTAAATTAATCCCCTGTTCACTAATTGATGTTTGAGTTGTTGATTTGTTGATTTGCTACTGTTACGGGGGGTGTTCAAAAAGTTCGCGTAAAAGAACTCGCATTGCTTTATCTTTTGAAGCATTTCAGTAAAATTGCGATATTATGTAGATCGCGATATTCCCTATTCGATCTGTAATTTTCATATCTATGGCCTTCGTTGATAACTACAAAGTGCAGCTAGCATAGAATTGTACTGCAATCATTTGAATAATATAAATCAATATTGTCTATTGGATCTAACTGACTTTAGATTGGGAATGAATGTTCATAAAATTGTGAAGTCATCAACAGAAAAAAACATTTAACCATTTTTTCACTTTGCGTTTGACAAATAAAATTGTATACAATCAATCTAACATGACGACAAAGATATGCATTTTTTCCTAACACATTGAAACCTTTGTTGGGAAAAGGAAAAATCATTGAAATATGAGAAATTTCTTAGTTTGCCAGACACTTTTCCAGAGACGTTGAAAGTCATATGTCTCTGGGAAAGGGCTTAAACGAAGACTGTTTCCACCCATAGTATCATGTTTCCATCAGTAAGATGCTGTATGGTTAGGATCCCAGGTTGTTAACTTGCACATTCCCTGTATGCTCATAATATAAATGTAATAGTTTTTATTTTGAAAAGTTAAATCCCTAATAAGGCGTTGTTAGTTTTTACTCATCTGAGCCAGTATGCACGTTATTGCATGAAACGGTTCTATTCTGTACTATCTGACCAGTTTCCCTCATACAGATACATTAGAGGCCTCTGTACAGATGAGTTTTGAATTCGTCCTGGCCAAAGGTGAAATTGCTCAATGTTTTCAACTTCATTCTATCATTATATTTTCATTTAAAGAGATGTTCCATACTGTAGCCTAGATGTTTTCGAAGTTGGCTGCTGTCGATTTTTTGTATGTGGGAAAGGGTTCAGAATTTGTTTGAAGATGTAAGGCCCAGTCATGTTTAAAAGCTAGGCATCTTTAGACAGACCTCTCTTCGACCGTCTATGTCATTTTGCTACCATCATGGAGACATCTTGACCCTATCCCACGTACAGACGATTTCTCTGTCGCTTCTACAGCAGATGACTTTTGAAAGCATTGGTGCAAAAGGAGAACTGGCTCATAATGAGTTATTTCTCCTTTTGCCACACTATTTTTTAATCCTATTCAATATTAATACATTGATTTATAGTTTCCATACTTATATTCAATGTTTACAACGTTTTCTGGTGCAGATTTATCTTATGTGGGTTAATGTTCAAAAGATTGCAGTAGCAGAATATTGAAACTTATAGGAAACAATATATAATATCTCTTTAACCCTTTCCCACATACGACAAATCGGCAGCAGACGACTGTGAAAATATCTAGTCAAAAATGTGAAAGGTCTCTTATATGAAAGTTTTATTATTGAGTAGTTAGCGTCGGTGATTTGAAACTTGGCGTCCCGGGTTTGGATCACTAGTTTAGGGCGGTCAAGATGGAGCATATTTCCTATCCTAGTACTGGTTTGTTTACCCAGGGATTATGAATAAGTGATATCACTGAAATAATGTTGAAATTGGCGTAAAAGCCGTAGTAAAATACATAATATATAATAAAATGTGCACCAATAGATCTGCACTTACAGGCGACCGTAATTTTTGATTTCGCATTGTATTAAAGATGAATAGATTATATAATTTATCACTGAATAAAATGTTGCTTGCTAGATACACTTTTTTGACTGATTAATTCTGTACCAATTGTTCTTTGGCACACCATCCGCCTTGAGAACGGGAGGTCACCGGCACAATCCTCGACAAGGTCGATCGGAAACCCTCAATAAGGGAAAGTTAAATTATTAAAAAGAGTTGCACTAATTGTAGCAAAAGGAGAAATTGCTCACACTATTTTAGCTCACCTGAGCATGAAGAGCTCGAGGTGAGTTATTGTGATCGTGCGACATCACTAACATTCCTTCAATGTCTTTTATTCATACAAAATTATTGTTTCCATGGCAACCAAAAGAAAAAAGAAAGAAAATTATCTTCTCTCAAACCAGTTGGTCGATTTTCAAATGATTTTGAGGTAGTAATGTTTCTTTGGTAACCCGCTATCAGATACCTTTCAGCCATGATAATTGGCCTTATATGAATATATTTAAAACTGAAGATCGTCCCCCCCCCCCCCCCCCCCCCCGAATTTGTAGAAACGTTCTTTAATCCCCTAGGAGATTGCTCCAAGCAATGTTGATTGGTCGATAAACATGGCCTCAAGGGGGCGGAACTGTTTTGCCTCATATGACTATAGTGAAAACTTTAAACATATTCTCTTCCGAAAGGAATCTACCGTTTTCAAATTATGATGTAGACATGTTTTTCGGGTGACCTGATTAGTTCAAGCCATTTTATTGGTCAAAATACATGGGCGCAAGGGCTGTTTTAGAAGATTTAGAAAAATTATTTCGGAAGATAATTATATCTCATTTTCATTTACTAACTGGAACATAAACTACTCATTAGTGACCTTCATACTTTTATCAATTTGACAATTGACAGATAACATAGGATGGGATATATTTCGAATTGAGGCAGTGGAGCTGTACTATTCCTCTTAGGCCTACCTGACAGCAAAGTGAGTTATTCTTAGCAAAAGACCGCTCAATAAAAGTGTCGTAACGTGTCAAAAGTCTGGGATGATGACGCTTTGAATGACATCGGCGTTATAAGGATGATACTGATTTACTGCCCTCTTATTTATTCTTTCTCACATACATACTCTTTCTGCAGCATACAACATTTGAAAACATTGATACGTTGTTTTTTAACTTTTTCATTATTTATCTTTCGCTTAAAGAGATGTTCCATATGTTTGCCTAGATGTTTTCAAAGTCATCTGCTGCAGATTTGTTGTATGTGGGAAAGGGTTAAAATCTTGGCAAATCTGGTTCTATAAACTGTCTTACTAAACGTCTTCTTCATATCGATGTTCTTAACACAATGTTTATCGGCGGGTTGATAGATTATTTTAACAAGTTAAGCTGAAATTGTGTACAACAATTTCGCTTGTCCATTTTGAAATACTCGCTTGATAAATAACTACACACACACACATAGATACATGCTTGTATACATGGCAATTATAGTACCAATGATTAACATGCACCGGGTAACAATACGAAGGCAAGGTTGAGATGATTGGGATGTTCTAAATATCGAGTCGATGAAGCGTTATCTGTTATATGCTGTACGTGGGAAAGGGTTAATGTTTGTAAATGAGCCGTTTTCCAGGAAAGTTCAGTAATTATGACTTCATTTATAGATAAATACACATTTTTAGTGTTGTGCCTAGGTGATTTCAATGTCGGCTGCTTCAGTTTTGCTGTATGTGGGAAAGGGTAAATGTTTGTATATGAGCGGTTTTCCAGGAAAAAACAATCATAGCATGTTTATGACAAGAATGGATAAGTGATGCCATTATTTTGGTCTGAAGATCTGCTGAGTGGGAGAAAGGGTAAATGTTTGTATACGAGCCGTTTTCCAGGAAAACAACCATGACTACATGGCATATTTATGAAAAGGGTGGATAAGTAATGCCATCAATTTATGTGGCGGTCACATTGGGCCGAACGCCATTCCGTTTGTTTTACGTATACGAAAGTGGTGTGATTTTTTAAACTGTTCGAATGTCCGTCCCTCCGAATGTGTTTTCCCAGATGTATCACCGAATGCTTATCGTTTGCTTTCCGTACATTTTCAGTATGGTTTCAGAATAGACCGAATACTTCCCGCAGGTTGACTACGAAATGTTTTCTTTCAGAACTCTTTCAGAACACGGCGAATCGACCTAGAATGGACCGAACTCTTTCCGCATGCATTCTGAAAGCGTTCGGAAAAGGTTCGTCGTGTTCTATGTCCATTCGGGGTGTTCAGAAAGCTTACGGAACATACTGTGCGTTCTGGAAGTGTACGAGCAGGTCGGAAAACGTTCTGAAAGAATACTGGAAGGGTTCGGCGGCATAAATGAAAAAAAGAAATCCGGAATCAATGGATACTGAAAACGTTCGAACAGCATTTGTCATATTCAAGGTCCATTCGGAGTGTTCGGAAGCATATGGAACACAGCACCTCCAAATTTTCATTCCGAATGCACCAAGAACTAGACGCATGTAATGATGTTTCCCGAACGTTTTCCGTACATGCCGTATGCTCCTAGAATGCTTCCCGAATACACATCGACGCCACATTCGGATGATTCGGATGGTCGATGAAAATTATTCTGAACATGAACAACACATTTTTTGAGCTACCGAATGCCGTTCCGTATGCATCTGTACGGAGCCGAACAGCCAGTTTGCTCCTAAAACACATCGGAATGTTCCCCAAACGTGATCCGTTCGCTCCCCGAATACCCAAATTCCTATTCGGAAAGCAACCGGAATGGCATTCGGCCCAATGTGATCGCACCATTAGATAGAAACTGGACAAAGTTGTTTGTTTTTAGCTCGTCTGTAAATCAAAGTGTTATGATACCCTTGGCGTCGTCGTCTGCGTCGGCCTTATCCTTAGCTCAAACACTGTTCGACATTTTCAAATATGTGCATGTCTATACTAGGTTTCACAACTATGACTTTAATAATTATTCAGAAATGCTCCTTTTGCGACTTAGAAAAATGCAGACGATCGTTGGCGTTCGCTTGCGGCGCTCTTGTTTAAGCTTTCTGCTAATCGGTCAGAATGCGCAGATTGATCTGGACCCATACTCGTTGCTCACAAACTCTCTATTGTTAGTTCAAATAAAATTAGAAGAAAAAAACCAAATAACACAAATTGTTAAACAAATAAAACATCTTGTTTGGTTTATTATACAAGGTTTCAAACGCAACTGTGCAATTGAAAATGATTCTTATCATAAACAGAAATTGTACCTTTACCCTTTCGCTGCCAAAAGCAATTGAAGGCTTTTGTAAGCAATTCAGATTCAGGGGAGACAGCTCGTGACTAGTTGTCTCTCCTGATATCTGCATTGTTTGCCACTTAGACATTCAATTGTGCCACATTTCCTGTTGGACGAAAAATGGAGTGGTCCAATTTTCAAAATTGAAGAGTCGACTTTGTGAAATAGTTAAATAACTTTAGGGGGGTTGCGAAGATTTCCGTACTGACCTCCGTACCTATACGCTTCCGTTACATATTATATATGTACAAATGAATGAATCAGTTATGTAGGTCAAGGGTCAATGTGCCACTTAAATATCAAAGTACATGGACTATGTGGGCTAACTATCGGAAATCTCTATAAATGACAATATAGTTTATGATAATAATTGATAACTTTGCTGCAAAAGAACAGATAGCTCACTGTGAACAGGATATTCTGTTGCCACAATGTTTTCAAAAGATGCGTGAACAATAATCACTAAGTTGGAAAGGGTTAAAAAAAAACAAGAGGCCCAAGAGGGCCAGTATCGCTCCACGGCCATAAGGCAAAAATCAAATCTCCAAACAGCCCTGCCCCCTGGTGGCAATGTTTTTTACCAACCACCATGGTTAAAAGGAATCTTGTAGAGTGTCACCCAAGGAATGTTTCTGCAAAATTATTTGAAAATCGGCCTTTCGGAGGAGAGGATATTTTAATTTTTCACTATAGCTATATAAGGCAAAATAGCCAAACCCCCTGGTGGCCATGTTTTTTTACCAATCAACATGGGTTGAAGGAATCTGATAGAGGGTCACCCAAGGAACATTTCTACAAAACTATTTGAAAATATGTCAACCAGTTTGGGAGAAGAAGAATTTTGAAGTTTTTTTCATTTCGTTGCCATGGAAACCAGAAATTCTGCATGGATCCCAAAAATTTGAAAATCGGCTGAACATTTTCGGAGAAAAAGATTTTTTAAGTTTCCAATATAGCTATATAAGGCAAAATAGCCCCGCCCCCTGGCGGCCATGTTTTTCAACCAATCAACATTTCTTGAAGGAATCCAATAAAGGGTCACACAAGGAACATTTCTACAAATGTTATTTGAAAATCGGCCTGACACTTTCGGAGGAGAAGATTTTTTAAGTTTTCACTATAGCAATGTAAGACAAAATAGCCCCGCCCCCTGGCGGCCATGTTTTTCAACCAATCAACATTTCTTGAAGGAATCTAATAAAGGGTCAACCAAGGAACTTTTCTACAAAATTATTTGAAAATCGGTCTGACACTTTCGGAGAAGAAGATTTTTTAAGTTTTCACTATTTTTTTTCTTTTGGTAGCCATGGAAACCAGAATTTTGGATGGATCAAATTTTTTTAAGGAATTTAAGAGAGGACATCGAGAGGATGCTGCCTATGAAGTTTCAATCAAATTGGCCAAGTGGTTAGGGAGAAGAAGTCGTTTAAAGGAAAAAGTTAACGCACGCACGCACGACGGACAATTTGCCATGACATAAGCTCGACTGGATCGTTGTCAAAATGTCTATACGAACATCCATGGAGAGACAACTAGGAATCACACTATGTGTGTACAGTGTTATAACATTGACTCACTGTGTCTGGCGACGTCTTTACTGCTCTCATTTCCGTTCATTTACTATCGGTTTCCGATGACGTTTTTATTGATTTCATTTCCGTTCGTTAACTATCGGTATCTGATGATGTTTTGGGTGATTTCCTTTCCGTTCCTTTACTATCGGTATCTGATGATGTTTTGGGTGATTTCCTTCCGTTCCGTTACTATCGGTATCCGATGAGGTTTTTAGTGATTTCATTTCCGTTCCTTTACTATCGGTATCTAATGACGTGTTTAGTGATTTCATTTCCGTTCGTTAACTATCGGTATATGATGACGTTTTGGGTGATTTCCTGTCCGTTCCCTTTACTATCGGTATCTGATGACAGTTTTAGTGATTTAGGTTTTATTTCCGTTCCTTAGCTATCGGTATCTGATGGTTGGTTTAGTGATTTCATTTCCGTTTATTTACTATCGGTATCGGACGGGTTAAGTACTTTCATTTCCGTTTCTATTATATCTGTATCTGATGGTAGGTTTAGTGATTTGATTCCGTTTCTATTATATCGGTATCTGATGGTGGGTTTAGTGATTTTATTTCCATTCCTTTGATATCGGTATCGGACGGGTTAAGTAATTTCATTTCCGTTTCTTTTCTATCGTTATCTGATGGTTGGTTTAGCAGTCTCATTTCCGTTGCTCTACTATCGGTATCTGACGAATCGTTTAGTGATTTAATTTCCGTTCCTTTACAATCACGAGTTTGTGATAGACTGTTATTGTAGCTGGGCCATGCGAGCGTCCTGCAAGTACTGGAGTTTGATAGACTAGATGTTAACTTGAATAGGCACCCTCCCTTTGAAATCACGGATGTGAATATCCTCTTTAACTTGAGTCGGAATCGCTTGTTTACTAGCGTGTAAATGTAGAAATTCAGATGGAATGTCAACACAAGTAGTAACTCATAAATTGTATGTGCAGCTCTGTTTCGTTTAAGATCAACCAAAGACGAATCATTCAAATGTCCAACGATGGCTAAATACAGTAAAAATATTCCGTATGGGATTTCCGGTATGAGGAATACAATAACAATGGCAATGACAATTTTCGAAATTCTGCGATTATCCTCTTCCCTTGCTTCGCTGCCAGCGATCGAGTTTCTGTTGAGTTGGATGACAAAGAGTACTGTTGTTACGGATAAAATGATGCAGGGTATTAAATGACAGAGAAGCAGCGTAATCCATATATGCGCCGCTGCTCCTTCGTTGAGCACCCATGAACAAAACCCATCAACAGTTTTTTCATCGATCAGGTGATATAGATGGAGGACTGGCGCTGCAAACGAAATAACAGCACATATTGTGATGGTGTTTTTAGATGTGAACCACATTTTTGTCTTAAATGGATACGCTACAGAAATATAGCGCTGTACTCCCAGAAATACTGTCAGCCAAATTGAAATAGTGTGGAACATTTTCGACAAGAAAAACTTCGATATCATGAAAGCTTCACAAAGTGGTTTAGAAAGTACGTAAGCATCAAATTTCTCCCCCTCGTTATCAATAAAGTATGTGGTATTCAGGTACATGTACTCATAATTGTCATATATGTGGCTATATTCATATGTTGTATTCCCGAAATATTCCAGGTTTTCGTCTGTCGTTTGCAGATTATTATACACCACAATGAACGTTGGCAAGGTAACCAGTCCGGTCATCGAATCTGATATTGCTAAGGCCACGAGGATCAAATTGGTAACGCTGCGCATTCTTTTCTGGAGCAGAACCCAAATCACGATGAGATTAACCAAAACGGTAACAATAACAAGGATTTCCCAAATGTAGAGATAGATTGGTCGTTCAAATCCAAACGCCTGATATATAAATTCAGTATAAACGTAATCAATGTCCGTAGGCAATGTTTTATTAGTATCGTTAACTGAATGATAGTCGTAATCAGAGTATGCTGTTTCGTTATCATAGTAGATGGCATCTTTGGTATCGTTAACGGAATGATAGTCGTAATTATCAGGGTATGCTGTCATCTTATTGCCTGTTCATTTGGTTTGTCTGCAACCCTTCGTTGACAGTTAGGTGCTTATTATTTTTTGGACGTTTTTGATTTCAAGTAGCCGGAAGATCAAAGCTGAAAACCAATTAGTGTTTCAGTCTTCAATTATAACAGATCGTCAGTGGATACCTGTTGAGGGAAAAAACAAACATTTCAAATAATAGAAAGACACTAGTTATGTGAATCTTTTCCCGCATGAAACACACCTGCAACAAACGATTTTGAAAACATCTATGCATTTGAATATGGTTATTCTTTGTATACATTCAAAATAGAGTTGAAAACATCGTGACAAAAGAAGAAATGGTTCATAAGTTCTCCTTTTGTCACAATAATTTCAAAGGCCGTCTGCTTAAGAGGCGTCGTCTGTATTGGCAAAGGGTATAACATCGGGTAAATATTGCTTATAGACCCGTCAGACTGGACGGTAACCATCCGCAACCGTACGGCCACCAACAAATGTACAAGGCCGCCGGCAAACGTGAACAAAATGCGAAACCTGTGCGATAATTCCACGTTCTCACGGCGTCCCCGCCACGACCTCTCTGCGGTTTCTTTTGGGATATATGGGCTTGGCAACGACAGCTCTCTAACCACGTTCATGTGATCACGGCGACTATATAAGCTGTCATATTTTATGTATAAACTTTGAAACGCCAGCTTTCATAGCAAGTCGCACATGAAAAGCACGGTCGCCTTAGGAGTGTAGTGAAAGCTTGGACAACAAGCCGTGGACGTATTAAAAATAGCAATAAATGCATTGGGAACCCCGTATGCGCACTGGGAGCCCAATGAGGACGTGGCGCAGTCGCACAGCAGTGGTTAAATCATCGTAACATCGCACTGACAACGCTATAATGATTCTGAAAGCGTGATGGTGACGTTGCAGATATAACAACGATTGTCTAACAACCTTCGCAACACACAACTTTATCACCGCGTTTCAGGTCAGTTCGACGAACCTTGGCGTTTGTTTTGGACATGCTCAAAATAAACGCCGTGACTCGGCGATCATTGGAGTCTTTGGCGACCACAGCCCGATGCCTTGCGTTTCTACCACGCTTATGGACTTCACACCGAAGCTACATTCCGTCTTCGTGAAAATATAAGAAGGAAGAAAATAGACTAAAATGAATATTTTTTCTAAATTAATCCATTGCCAAAAGACACGGAATACGTACGAATCGATTATTACTTATTAGTTAACTGGTGAAGATAAACCTCTAGATAAGATAAACCTCTAGATAAGGCAAAGTACGATCCATAGACAAATGTATGTCACACAATATTGTCCTATTCAATTTACGTTGTTTCCGCTTCATTCGGATGTTTGTCGAACATGCAGTGTTTTACAATATTTTGTTGCATATCGAGATAACATGCAGTGTTTTACAATATTGTGTTGCATAACGAGATAACATGTAGTGTTTTACAATATTGTGTTGCATATCGCGATAACATGTAGTGTTTTACAATATTGTGTTGCATATCGCGATAACATGCAGTGTTTTACAATATTGTGTTGCATATCGCGATAACATGTAGTGTTTTACAATATTGTGTTGCATAACGAGATAACATGCAGTGTTTTACAATATTGTGTTGCATATCGCGATAACATAAAATGTTGTTAAAATAATGAAACTTTTCATCAGAATGAACATACATGACTCTTCCAAAGGAAGGCGAACAATTGAGGCTCAGTGGGATATAAGTATAGATAAATGATTCCTGAAACAGAAAATCCAAAAGGAGGCGAACAATGTCTGTCCGGGTTAGACTGCGCGGCATGCTTAGGCTGATCTGGGTCGATACTTTTGTTCTGCCGTAAGTATGGGGAGTATTTGTCTATAAAAAAACAAGATGTCCTTTCCTATGACTTTATTACGTTACAACTATTTTAGAGTAACGCAATGAATATAATCGACATAACATAATTCAGTATAAAGAATATATTGAATATTTTTTTACATTCCAAGCAACAATTGATTGTTTTCAACGTGTAATACATTATGCTTTTATAAATCGATAATAAATAATAACCAATACATATAATTAACTGCTACTTGTCCAACAATTTATATATAGAGAGGGGAAATAACAACCCATTGAGTATTCTCTTTTTCGTGATGTTTTCAAAATATAACACATTTTGCTTCCTTTCCATCAACATATAACTAAACGACTATCCACTGATTATTCCCATTTCCATGATGTTTTCGATATACTTAAATAACTATAATTGCTTACACCATTCTTTTGTTCATTCAGGGACACTATATTATGTAATATAGTGTCCCTGGTTCATTAAAGAGAAAATGTCTGTCTTTTCAATAACATTACTTATAAGTCCAATTACTGTTTTAACGTTAGTTTGAACAATCAACGTTTATATGGACGAACCCGTTTTAAGTATCTCTGCTTACACTAGCTAAGACCCGTTAACGGCCTAGCCCCGAGTTTCAAGTATATAACATGAACACTCATTTTTAGAAATTACAGAAACACAATGCTAATACATGAAATAAACTAAGCGGGAGGATTTGGAAAATAAATTCTCAAAAACACTTGATATGAATTCTGACTTACCTTTAAAACAACAAGATGTCCTTTCCTATTATTGTTTTTCTTTTGTATTATTTACCCTGGCCGTTCGGAATTAACTATTTGGCGAGCAATTTTTCAGCGATTTCAGTGTAACACAATGAATGACTTTATATAGAAAATGACCATCAACAATTATATGGACGACCCCGTTAAGTATATCTGCTTACACCAGCTAAGATCCGTTAACGGCCTAGCCCCGAGTTTCAAGTATATAACATGAACAATCATTTTTAGAAATTACAGAAACACAATGCTAATACATGAAATAAACTAAGCGAGAGGATTTGGAAAATAACTTCTCAAAAACACTTGATATGAATTCTGACTTACCTTTAAAACAACAAGATGTCCTTTCCTATTATTGTTTTTCTTTTGTATTATTTACCCTGGCCGTTCGGAATTAACTATTTGGCGAGCAATTTTTCAGCGATTTCAGTGTAACGCAATGAATGACTATATATAGAAAAGGACCTTGAAATACCAACTTTTTGTTTGCATTGCTTACCAATCAAATGGTATGGTCACTCAGCATATGATCCAATGGAATTGGTTAATTAATTATAGCCATGCCAATTACTGTATAAACATTTGAAGGTGACATATGGCTTTGATAAGTCCCATTGTTAAACTTTTTAGTTAAAATGTCTGAAAGGTGATATATATCAGCTTGGCTAGATAATAAGCGATAAGCGCGGAAATGGCTTTCTCGCCTGCCTTTGTTTCCTAATGTGTGCTGACCTATGAAAGTTTTTAACAATGCATCAAACCAATCTTTGTATTTTCCGAATGTTCTCACTTTAACAATAAGGTTATGTTATGATATATGTGTACATTATATATTTCAGTATGACATAATTGACAAGGTGAAAGGAAAAATATGAAATAAAACGTATGCCAAAAGAATAATTAAAGTACATACAACTTTTAGCGCACAGCATTTACGCAGAGTTCACACGGTTGGTTTTCTCGCGGGACGGCTCCGTTTGTGTTATCTCTTGAAATAACAGTACATACATGTACAAATGTATATTGAATAGAGTCTAAAACATTGTCGAAAAGTAGCAATTGCTCCGTTTTAGTTATTTCTCCTTTTGCCAGTCTGCAAGCGGGGAAGGGTAACAATCTAACAACTAGAAATTGTTGACGTTGTTGTATTTTGACTACCCTGCATATTTTATCGTATGGGTTTTGACTACCCTGTTTTCTTTTTAACCATATGGGGTTTGGTTTAACTCTATGCCAAAGATTTAACATATGGCCATATGGGTTTTGAATGTCCCCCGCTCAAAGCTAGTAATTTCTTCTTTTCCAAAATTGTTTCCTAACAGTTTGTCACAACATTGTTTCCAAGTGTTAAAATTCATTTCTTACACTTAAACTCGTCACACGAAAACCGACCTTCGAGGTTTTACAAATTTAGACGATCAAGATCAAATGGCGTGCTTGTATCTAGTCGACTTCTGATAATGAACCTTTTTAGGAAGCTTGTCTATCGAGATTTGTTTGTATGGTGTTTATCGCCGCTTTCAACAATAATTCAGTTATATCACGGCGTGCCCTGGGTCTTTCCAGTACTACCGTGCCCTGGGTCTTTCCAGTACTACCTTTTCCATTTATCTTGACACCAGCGAGTCAGTCGTAATGCTAACACCCTCGGCGAAGTTGGTTACTTGTTCCTTATTCCTTATATCTTATGCAAAAGTGAAGTTGATTCCCTATTTGGTTCATACTTGTTCCCTATTCAAATGTGAAGTTAGTTACGTGTTCCTTGGTCCTTATTCATTACTTTCAGATTTGAACTTATGTACTGCATATGTTCATGTTGCTAATACCAAATGTGATGTTGTTGGTGTTGTAGATGCTGACATAGACCTATTCGTACATATTAAATCGCTTGTTACCTATTTGAAAAACCTGTTACTTATTCGGCCATTTTGAAGAAAAGAAGACTTTTCTATCCAAAATATAATTCAAACTGCATAATTATGTTGATGATGCAAACCACACTTTTGATGGTGTTGTTGTTGTAGATGCTGACAGAGACATATTGTTACATTTTAGATCCCCTGTTCCTTATTCGAAAACCTGTTATTTATTCGACGGTTATCAATATATGAGCGTTACTTAAATCATCAAGAAAATCCACTCAAACAGCACACGTTGATGTTGTTGTTGTTGTATATGTTGAAGGAGATGTATTGGTACATACTAAATCGCTTGTTACCTATTTAAAAAAAAACTGTTACTTATTCGACCGTTTTCAAGAAAAGAAGACTTTTCTATCCAAAATAGTATTCAAACTGCATATGCTGATGTTGCAAACCTCACTGTTGATGGTGTTGTTGTTGTAGATGTTGACAGAGACATATTGGAACATCACCTGTTCCTTTCTTGAAAACCTGTTACTTATTCGAAAACCTGTTACTTATTCGAAGACCTGTTATTTATTCGATGGTTACTAAGATATGGGCGTTAATTATATCATCCAGAAAATCCATTCAAACAGCATACGTTGATGTTGTTGTTGTTGTTGTTGTAGATGTTGAAGGAGATCTATTGGTACTTATTAAATCGAATGTTACTTATTCCAAAACCTGTTACTTATTCTTTACTTATTCGGCCGTTTTCAAGGAAAGAAGCCTTTGCTATCCAAACTGCATATGTTGATGTTGCCAACTCAAAGTTTGATATTTTTGTTGCTGTAGAAGTTGACAGAGACCTATTGGAACATATTAGATGTGGGAAAGGGTAAATGTTTGTATACGAGCTGTTTTCCATGAAAAAAACAATCATAGCATGTTCATGACAAGGATGGATAAGTAATGCAAGCAATTGTCGTTCTGCAGATTTTCTGTGTGTGGGAAAGGATAAACGTTTGTATACGAGTCGTTTTCCAGGAAAAACAACTATAGCATGTTTATGAACAGGGTAGATAAGTTATGCCAACAATTTAGATAAAACTGGACAAAGTTGTTTGATTTTAGTTCGTCTTTCTTTCGACGGAAATAAATCAAGCTGTTGTGATACCGTTGGCGTCTTCGTCTGCGTCTGCCTTACACTTAACTCAAAAAACGTTCGACCTTTTCAAATGAAACTTGGTACACATGATCCTACGAACTATTAGCATGTCTTTACTAAGTATCATAACTATGACTTTAATACTTATTCAGTTATGCTCGTTTTTCGACTTAGAAAAAAAGCAATCGAGCGTTGGCTGTTCCCTTGCGATGCTATTATTTAAGATTTCTGCTTATCGGTCAGAATGTGCAGATTGATCTGGACCCATACTCGTTGCTCACAAATTCTCTATTGTTAGTTCCAATAAAATTAGAAGAAAAAAAACCAATAACACAAATTGTTAAACAAATAAAAAAAATCATGTTTGGTTTATTATATACAAGGTTTCAAACGTAACTGTGCAATTAAGGCTTTTGCAAACAATGCAGATTCAGGAGAGACAGCTCATAACTAGTCGTCTAACCTGAAATCTGCATTTTTGCCACTTATACATTAAATTGTACCACATTTCCTGTTGGACGAAAAATGGAGTCGTCCAATTTTCAAAAAGGAAGAGTCAACAATGTGAAATTCGGCAATGAAATAGTCAAATGAGTTTAGGGGGCGTACAAAGTTTGCCGTATTGACCTCCGTACCTAATACCCCCTCAAAAATTCAAAATAATTAAAACACTCTTAATTATCTTCAATCAAAACCTGCAAACAAAACACAATTTCATATCAAATATCAAAAACACTCTAATAAATACTAAAATACCAAAATAATTATATACCCACAGGGGTATTGTCCACTGTTCATTTTAAGGGACGGGGTTTTTGTCCACAGGGTTTTTGTCCACTGGGGTTTTGTCCTATAGGGTTTTTGTCCCACCGGGGTATTGTCCGTACCCCCCCCCCCCCCCCCCCCCCCCCCCTGTGTCTGTGTCTAGCGACGTATTTACTGCTTTCATTTCCGTTCATTTACTATCGGTATATGATGACGTTTTAAGTGAATTAATTTTCGTTCCTTTGGTATCGGTATCTGATGACGGGTTTAGTGGTTTCATTTCCGCTCGTTAACTATCGGTATCTGATGACGGGTTAAGTTGTTTAGTATTTTTATTTCCGTTCCTCTGCTATCGGTATCTGATGGTTGGTTTAGTGATTTCATTTCAGTTCATTTACTATCGATATGTGACAAACTCGTATGAATATGTCACAACATCTGTAAAAATATTGTTCATACGAATACGTCACAAATTCCATAAAACAGTCGATGCCACTCCTCATATTTTACAGGATGCTAGAACATATTGAATAAAAGGTACAATTTTGAGTCATTGGACCAACGGTCAAGGTCACAAGAGGGAAACATGTCAAATTCTTTAGCACTCAATATTTGATAACCTTTCGACACTGATACTTCATATGTGTAGTAGAAGTTCCATGTTGCTTTTAGGGGTCACTTGGTCAAAGGTCAAGGTCACATGGGGTCATAAACATGTAATCATTTAACAATTAAACCTCTTGGTATCTGTTTGACGCAAATCACGATTGTTCTCAATGAATATACGATCATTTCTGCTTTTGTGACTATAGGATTGCTCGATTCCGTCCGTCTATCCGTCGCAGTTCATGTCCGGTTAATTATTTCATGATGCATGGACCGATTTAAAAAGACCTTACCACAAGAGTTAACCACATCAAGACAATGTGTGGCGTGCAGTGTCACAATGCACTTTTGGACATTTGTTTTATGTAACGTGTAGTGATGGTGCCGTTTGTGTTGACTGATAACTTCTAAGATTTTAGAACCTTACTGGGTAAATGTTCACCTCATCCGGGCAACACGAAGATCTCATTTTTCAGCTTCGCCGACTGAAGGTCATGGTCACCTTTCAAGGTAACAGGATTGTGTGTCTAAACGCTTTGAAGGATTTTCCTCAAACTTTGGTCAAATGCTCAACGAATCAAGACGAAATGCAGAACCAATGTTCCAGGCGCATTAGTTCAAGGTCAAGATCACCATTTAAGGAGAGCAGCCAATTGTATAACACTGGTTAATTCTTTGGTTTGGTCAAAGTTAACCAAAATGATTACCCAAAAAATTACTATTAACGAATAAAATTATTTAAATGTGCAATTTGGCCAAAAGATAACCTATGGACAACTTAGATAGAATTTTCAAGCACGGCTGAATTCACCGGAAATGTCTATCCGATGTGCTAGAAATAGAGGTCCGACGTTATATCAACGTTAGATTTGACTCAGACACGACGACGTAAACGTGTTCATATTATTTTATTACGTCCCGTGAAATACATATAAAATATATGTCAAAATTCTCTTAACTCGTACGATAATCTTTAAATGCATAACATTTAAAATGTATTAACACTAATTTCTGTCCAAGTAGCATGTGAATATAAAACTAAACTAACCTGATAATTTAAGATATATAACATACGATGATTTAGCTAGATTTTAGTATTTATATATTATATTATAATGTGTATAATACATACCGCTGCGTATTATTCGCTTTTAAAAAGGGACCATAAAGTTGTACCTATTAATTAGTCTTGTTAATTAATTTGCAAAACAGATGCATGTCATCTATTATATGATATTGTTAGAGAGCATTTATGTAGAGAAGTGTACACCTAACCCTATCCCCCAAAGTAGAGGTGCACCTCTATATTTAGAGGTGCCAGTCCTAATATTCAGGTGCATCTCTTTATTTGAGGTGTACAGCTTTATTTTGTAGGGTACGAGAATTTCACAACACCTACTTGTGACATATTCGTACGAATTTGTCACACACGTGTGAGGAATTCGTACGAACATGTCACACGTGTGACATATTCGTATGTGTGAAAATTACGGTTCAACAAAGCTACATGCCGTCTTCGTGAAAATATAAGAAGGATGAAGATAGCCTCTGACTAAAATGAATATGTTTTCTAAATTAATCCATTGCTAAAAGACACGGAATACGTACGAATCAATTATTAGTTAGTTGGTGAAGATAAACCTCTAGATAAGATAAACCTCTAGATAAGACAAATTTACGCTCCATAGACAAATGTATGTCACACAATATTGTCCTATTCAATTTACTTTGTTTCCGCTTCATTCGGATGGTTGCCGTACATGCAGTGTTTTACAATATTGTGTTGCATATCGAGATAACATGAAATGTTGTTAAAATAATAAAACTTGTCATCAGAATGTACATCCATGACTCTTCCAAAGGAAGGTGGACAGTTAAGGCTCTGGTGAGACTGTATGCATGCACAGACTCGCGTGAGTCTTCACTGCTCGCATATGTGACAACGCCCCGAACCACTTATCGTGGCTCAATTAATCAACAAATGAGCCGTCCTGCGAGAAAACCAACATAAGATTGTTAACAGATGAGCTTGTCCCGCAATAAAACCAACAGAGTGGACTCTGCGTAAAGTATCGACCCGGATCAACCTAAGCACGCCGCGCAGGCTAACCCGGACAGACACGTTTCGCCTCCTGTAGATTTTCTGTTTCAGGAATCATTACTTTATACCTCTATTACCATGAGACGGAATGTGTCGGCCCGCATTTGCTTGCGCGGAATGCGCAGGCTGATCTGGTTGGATACATTACGCAGAATCCATGATGTTGGGTTTTTCGTGGAACGACTCGAATTGTGCAGCTACGAGAGAACAAATAGTTGATTGAGGTTCAACGCCGTTTTTCTACAATTGTTTAGTCATATCATGGCGGCCAGTAGACCAACCGTTTTCCCCCCGGACAATCTCATACTAGTCCACCAAACAAAAGGATTTCCAAGCAACTAGCTGCTTTTCCACAGAGACTGTTAGTTCATTGGTGGAAGAAGAATGGCGATGAAATTAGCATTTACTTTTGTGAGAAAGAATGTTGGTCGAGCTTGGGTTCGAACTCACAACCCCTTGAATTGATGGCCCGCGTCGCAATCGACTGAGCTACCGGGTATCGGCTCAGAGAACGAATAATAAACGATCTTAGGAAATGAAAATTGAAATTTACCACTGGAGTACTCTCTTATAAATGTAAGATTAATCGTATATAAAAAGCAATACTCTAGCTATATAAGCTTTATTATTTTGCTTTCCTACGTAGAGAAAAAACCCACCGAATAACGTTGTGCAAACACGCATGATTAACCCTCACCCACGTACAATAAATCTGCAGCAAACGACTTTGAGATCATTATTGATAACATTTAAAATTTCCATATAATTGGAAATTTCCATGTTCTTCTACATAAATGTGGGAAATGGTTATACTCAATTCAAGCCAGTGACTGCTCTGTTTAGAATACAAGGTATCAGGTTGAAATTCGAATCTGAACTAGTCTCAAAACGTCGATCAGCGATAGTGTCTATACTTGTCACAAATATTCAATAATATTGTTTAAGTACAATTTGTCTCGCACCTTTAACCAGTGCTCTAGATGAGGAGAATGTTTCCTGTTCTTAAATCCTTATTACTCAACCAAACTCTATGTTGTGGGTATTCAGCAGAATCGTCTCAGAGATACGATTATTTTGAGAACCCACAACATAGGATGAAGTTGAGTTATAAAAGGGATATTGCGGGGAAAGACCAGCTTTCTCACCCTTATCTAGTGCTTTGTTTTACCTGATTGTGAAATAACCTACCCTTTAATTTTGAAATTCCGAAAAGTGATCGTTGATTTAATAAAAATTACGATATCCTTAAAAACGTTAAATGTCGGCAACCAGTTAGTTTAATGTAATAACGAATCCGAATAAGCCACTTGAATAACATTAATTGATTATTATAAGATACTAAACAAACAATGCACCATGGGTAATTTCACTCATGAACTCATACGTTGTATTTAGACTCTTCTCAAATGCTCATGTTCCGCCTTCGGTTTTTGCAAATAAAGTTCATGTCCGGGTTCGGTCACCAATCACGGCGGTCATGTTGGAGAACCATTTGGCGACACAATCTTTCTAGCAAAGAACGGGTGTTTACGAAAGACCGGTGGTGACTTCCAAACTTCATACTTCAAACATATTATCTATGAAGTGTGAAGTGTGAAGTGTGAAGTGTGAAGTGTGAAATATGAAGTGTGAAATGAAATATGAAGTTTTGAAGTCACCACCGGTCTTTCGTAGGTTTTTCACCCAGGGATCACGAATGAGTGATCTATAACCGTAATGAATTCGTTGAAAACAGCGAAACCCTCTATTGAACAAAACTGTTCCTATCACATAACCAATATGAGCCGTCCTGCGAAAAAACCAACCTTATGGCCTCTGAATTATGTATCGATCAGATCAGCCATCGAAGTCCGCGCAGACTGATCTGGGCCGACACATTCCGTCTCAGGGGATAGAGATATAGAATACTTATTCCTGAAACAGAAAATCCACAGGAGTCGAAAAATGTCAGTCCGGGTTAGCCTTCGCGGCATGCTTAGGCTGATCTGGGTCGATACGCAGAGCCCACACTGTTGGTCTTCTCGTGGGACGGCTCAGTTTGTGTATGTTATCTCTTTAAAATAACAGTACATACAAAAGGACATCTGCCCAGATGTTTTAAAACTCGCCTGCTGTGGGAAAGAGTGAAACAGTTATTCGAATAAGTAGGCGTACTTCAGTATCATTGTTGTTGCCGATTTCTGGTAGCTCAGTCGCTTCAGTTTGATTGATATAGTCTGGTGTAATTAATATTATGATATTATAACAGGTAACGTAATAGACCCATTTGCACGAGAAATGCATAGTTTACCAACTAATCTTCAAAGCGGGTTGGAGTCTAATGTTGTATGATGAACTTTCAGGGGCGTACCTGGAATACAATCAAGTATACAGACGTGCTAGGGAGTCCGGGGGTATGCTCCCCCTTGATTTCTTTTAAACCAACATTGCGTCTGGTGCATTCTAGGAGCATCTTTTTAGCATATACAGAAAACATAAACTAGGCATAACCACAAGCAGATTTATTGCATCGCCCTTACATAAATAAACAAAATAAAGACGATTATGTATTCATGATTTTAACACGATCTATATTTTGTCATGGAACAAAGATGGATCTGGGGTGTATTGATCTTGCGCTGACACACTGAACGCTTGGACAGGTGCAAGTTAAGATAACCTGAATATATTCCACATTTGTTTTGTGACTACATTTTTTTTGAACAACCAATAGGCTGGATCATTGTCAGAATTGATATAGTTGGTTAAGTTACCTCCCGCATATTCACATACTGACCGATACTCGTCTCCATTCTCTGTTAAACAATATAGATACATTAATTAAAATATCTAATTTAGCAATGTTCACAAATTTATACAATACTGAATCCGTTCACTTTAAAATTATTTTAAAATTAATTATTCTAACACACGTACTGAAGTGATTATGAAATCGGAGTTTAAAACATTTTGGCTAGATTTAGTTTTATTAATACGCTCGATTGATACCGTTTTTTGGAAATATTGAAGTAAAAGGAAAAATAGCTTGTTTTGAGGTAGTTCTCCCTTTTCAACAATGTTTTCAAAAGTTATGTTGCATACATAAGCTGTCGGAAGTCGTTTATATCAGGTAAATAATTAATCCTCATTCTGCTGAGTTAATCATCCGTGATTTCAGATATGTTCTCGCCCTATGATGTATTGATTGATAGGGTTTATTCCCTGTTTTCAATCATTTTGCAGTCATATCACGGCGGCCAGTTCACCTACTTATGTGTTTTCTGGCTTTCCTACACCATACTTAATTGTTTGGCTTGTTTCCCACAAAGACTATAAGCAGCCCATTGGTGAAAAACGAATGACGCAAGTAACAGTGACTTTTGTCAAACGTCGGAAAGATTTAGGATGAGCTGGAGGTCTAACTCACAACCCCTATATTGACAGCCCGCGTCGCTACCGATTGAGCCTCCGGGGCTGGGCTCTCGTCCAGTGATCTACTAATTGAATATCAGGCTAAATAGAGCAAACAATGACTGGTCGTTTATGTATAGACATATCTTGGTCTTCCCTGTTGGTTAATGTGGTTTTAAATCGAACATTACATGAAAGGAGCAATACGTTTAACTCTTTCGGCGCCAAAGGCAATATTGAGCTTTTTGCAAACAATGCAGATTCAGGTGAGTCAGCTCGTGACGAGCTGTCTCACCTGAAACCTGCATTGTTTGGCTGTGAGTTATAAAAATATTCCAAAAATCCTATACCATGAAAATAGAGTCGTCCGAGTTTGATCATGGAAGAGTCTACTTTTAACAATTCGGCGCTGAAAGGGTTAATCACAGGATACAATATGTATCTTGCAGGATGCACCTAGATCCGGACGCACGGTTAATTCCGATGCTAAAGCTCGATAATATTAAGTACGCGTATGGTAGGAAGACGCTCCATATTCGTTTAGGCCTTAGTCTTTTGAGAAAGCAGTCCAAATGGACCGGAGTTCTGATACTGATTTAAGAACATGAATTATGCCCCTCATCTAGTGCTCTGATAGCGTGCATGTGCTACTAGATCTGATATGTTTGTTTTAAAAAAAATGGCATACTGCCATGTTTAAAGTATACTTTCTCGTTCATGTATGTTTAATGTTTGTATTTTGTAACTTGTAACTTGTTGCCACATAGTTCGTTGAATAAATAAAATAAACTATATATATAAAAGATGTGCATGCATGTTGGCGAGGCTTACTTTCAGAAGTAAATCTGTATATCAAACCTTTAACTAACGGCGGTTTAATAACAATTTCAACATGTACATCTATTATAAATGATACATTGCCCAAAACAGTATTTTAGTTCACCCGTCCTCAACACTTAGCACCATGGAGGGAAATAAATTCTACCACGTTCAAGTCTTTGGTCAATCTCCTACGCAGAGTTGTCGTTCCTTACACTCACCATACATATGGTGAGTGTAAGGAACGACAACTCTGCGTAGGAGATTGACCTTTGGTATGCCCCGACCTGGGATTCAGCACTGGTCGCCCGCTCTCGAGGCGGACATTAATACCGAGGCGGTTCTAACCAAACTGCAAGAAGTGGCAGGCTGATACTCATTATTCATTCTTCATAGCCCTACCCCCTTGCAAGTTACTTGGAATATGTGATCTCTTTTAATTCGAACCTTCCTACTTTTGACGCATCTGCAGCAAACGACTTTTGTACATTTTGTAGCAAGATACTGAGCAATAACTTAATTTTGCCACACTATTTTCAACTCCATTTAACAATTATTTTTTCCGTTATAGATATTTGTTATAGTTTTGCCTTCATGTTTTCAAAGTCGTCTGCTGGAGATGTGTTGTATGTGGGAAAAGGTTAAATGGTGGGCGGCTCACATACGACCAAACGGTGGGGGGGGGGGGGGGGGGGGGGGGGGGTTAATATATATTACGTAGTCATTTCCTGTCACGTTGAATGCGTTATGGTTTGCCTAATGATAAGTTGTATGATCAAAGTATTGCATAATCATTTCACACTTATAACAATTGTCATTTTTTATTCACTACCATTCTTCGTCTTTGTTGAAATAGAAAAGAAAGAAAACGGAAACCTTTACTACAAAAACACAATCAAGTTCTCGTATTTTACTTCGTTTCAAACCAAACAATTATTCTGACTAATTGAACTCATCATTATGTACCCCATTTCAGTCAAATAGCCCCAGTTTTTGATCCATGACACAATTGTGTGTATGTGCGTATATTTCTGTCATTTAATTTCAAACAATGAACTATCAAATTAAATAGTTCCTCAGGATAGGAATGGGTTTGTGTGAATGCTAACGAGTTTTTTCGTATTTTGTTATTAGTCGCCGGGTAGAAGCCCGCGACTTATATTTTTCATCGGAAATGACATGGGAGGACGAGTTTTTATTAGAAAAAAACAAATTAAAATGTATTGAACATATAACAATTGCATTTTTTTGAAAACGCTAATTTATGGCACATCTAAAATAAAATAAATGTTCCGATGTTTTAAGTATTTGCAGTTTGTTTATTTCGACTCGCATTTTTGTTTTTTTGTCTTATTTACGAAGACAAAGGCGTAACAATGCGCCTCCCTACTAGACTGGCAGCAGACTATAAATAATGTGTCAAAATCGGGATAAAATCTCGTCGAATTCTCCTGTTTTAGTCAAATAAAGTCATTTTCTCTTTTTAGTAGTTGCTCCACATTAATGAACTTTCTTTTCCAAATCAAAAGACACGTCTTGATTTGTGTAGTTCGCATAAAACGTTATTGCATAAATGTCTTAAATAGTAAAATGTATGGACTGTTTCTTGTCTGCTAATCAAAAAATGGCGTACGTAATGAAACAGGAATATAGGAAATGTAAATTAAAAAATGAAATCATTTATTAAATATGATTATTATCTGATATATATATATTTAGTGCATTTTTCTTAACAGTATATCAAAAATCAATCAGAGATATTGATCATATAAATTTATTAAATTATTTAATTTCATGATTTACATTCCTGTTACGACAGGAATGCATTTACATTTCTACATTCCTGTTCCGTCACATACACACAAAAAGGGTGTGGTAGCAGCTTGCTCTCTGATTGGCTTTTGTTTATTTTAATTATTCTTCTTTTTAAACATAGAAGGGGGAAAATAAAAGATGAAGATGTTTGAATATATAATTGTAATTTGTTATCAATACCATTGAGAAGCCTCTCACATACTATTACAAACAATGGATTTATTAAATCCTCCAGACAACTAATTGCTATAAGTAATCATCAAACCTTGATATTACAAACTAACCGCCTGTCAACCATTATTCTTCTTCCGTTCAATCTCAAATGCAGAACTATAACCTTGATTGACAGGCTAACATGATGAAACATTGTGAAGTATTGTGCTCTATCTTTAAATTCTTATTATCTAAATGACTTTTTATGAAATAATGTACACAAAACATGAACCAAAATAATGAAAAACATATAAGAAAGTAACAAAAGTTGTACGGTGGGTGGGCGGTTAATCAAATTAGAAGAGGCTTCTTCTCTTGTCAAATACTATTCAAACTGTGATTTGTGTTTTCCACGATTTTCCATGCATGAACATATTTTAATTTAAACCAATGAGATCAAAGAAATCAATCAAAGAAATAATTGGTTAGAATTTTCACTAGTCCAATCAGATGTGTTTGTCATTATACACAAGACCAAATAAGGATATATGCTACCTTACACAATTGAACGTCTGCCAATAATCATAATTAACTATTTTTAACTTTATAAAAATATTCCACTTTGGAAATTTTGATTCACCACAAAGACTTAAATCATTTTATTTAACACAAAATATATTATTCACATAACAGATACTATAGAATGCTTTTTTTCCCTCGAATACAGTGGAATAAATCATGCACTAGAGCTTTTGTCTGATTTTGTATTCACTTTCTTCGATTTCACATCGAATCGACCTTGACGCAAGGTGAACATTTCCAAACATGACCAAAATCCTAATATTACACACAAACATGGTAAGATATAGGTGATATTACATGTTTATTTGGCTTGAGACAAATTAAGAAAAGAACAAACTCTGATAAACAATAATTTTAGAATTAAAGAAAATCGGTCCGTTCGCACCCAATTAATTTCATACTTGCAACCATTTAAATTGTAATGGGACTCGTAACTGGCATTTCTCTTGTGCCATACCAGAGACCTATATATATCTGGCCATACATATATTGTATGCAACAATGATTTAAATAAATAATGTAGCTGGTATGGTATTTCAAGGATGTTATACTTTTAAAACATATGAAGATAAATTTTAACATCTGTGAAATACTTATTATAATTAGCCTACAATTAAAAAGGAGTAAGTTCATGTCTTCAGCAATTTAACCGTTTTCTCGATGGTTTAAAGGTTTTCAATGTTGCTTTAAACATGGAAAGGGCTTTTTTCTGCATGTTGATTTAAATCCAAAACTGTATTTGTGTGTGGTTTTATTGACAAATAAAAAAAATCCAAAATTCTGACCAAAAGAAATCCTGAAATTTGTATGTGGAATTTCAAAAATCTTTGAATTAGTTCTTAATGAAAACATTATGTGAATGTTTAGATTAATTAAAGTCAAGAATGTATGTGTGTTGAAAAATAAATGAATGCAGTCTTTTCCGGCGACACTGATGCCTTGCATCAACTTTCTTCTCTTGTATTTAAATTTATAGGAAAAAAGACTTCAATTTGATTCATTGACATTGTTGTTAGATAACATGTGTGCACGAAGTTAAAACGAGGAAGACATTGTTAGATTTTGATTAAGTAGCATGATATATTTTATAGGTTCTAAGGCTGGATTTATAATTCAGTTACAACATAAACATATGGTAACCTTCTTCGGTAATATTTTCTCGCTATGTCTGGTTATAAATATGTGACATTTGATGTTACCGATTTTATTCTTAAGATTACTTAGTAAGTTATAGAACTTAAAACATATATTGATTATACTATAAGCGATCAGGTCTGTATCAATAGTCTGATTCAGACAGGGTCTATCATAGACCCTGATAAATACAACCTATAAAGATAAATATTCGCGCAAACGCAGTGGAAAATATAATTATTTAACCAAAGATTATACTGGTATAGTCATTTATTATGTATTACACGCTTACAATCTCTTTAATTTCTATAAAGAGTAGTGAAATCTAGGATGTAATGGTATGGGATGACGTCACACCCGAATATGTCACGTGACAAAGGAAAACCGATTTCGCCTCGCGGCTGCGGTAAGTTTTAAGACTTATAAAAGCATAGAAACAAAGTGTTGTTCTTTTTTTCAATGATAAACGGAATTAATTTATGCTTACTTTCTGATTTGTGCAGTATTTACGACATGTAGAAACGGTTGCAGTTCCACTTTAATACTGGGTCTTCGCCGATTAAACAGTTTTGCCGTTCGGACAAAAAGTAACTCCGAGTCGGGGAGGAGAACATTATATGCTAGGATGAGGGCCTAATAGGCAGGGGAGGACCTCAGATGCAGGGAGGAGGACCTCAGAGGCAGGGAGGATGGCATCAGAGGCAGGGAGGAGGTCATCATAGGCAGGGAGGAGACCTCAGAGGCAGGGAGGATGTCATCAGAGGCAGGTAGGAGGTCATCAGAGGCAGGAAGGAGGGCTTCAGAGGCTGAGAATGACGGCCGCATATATTAATTAAGTGTCAGGGTAGCAAATTACATAGGGAAGGGATTTAAATAGTAGATAAACTTATATAAACCGCGTTTTGAATGGAACAGGAGGCATTTTTTCTATTCATATATTTATCATTTTCAAAACATTAGTATAACGATATAACATAATAGTCCCATCTCATGTGAGATAGTAAGACGTTACTTAACATCACTCTAGGCCATGTGTTATGGTATTATAGTCACTATTTTAACGACTTTCATGTCGACGTCCACAAATTCTTATTTTGGGATGGTTCATTTTCCTTTCTAGTTTGCTTTCAACCCATCGTTCGACCTTCTGTTTCGTTCTGCAACACTCCTCCCCCGCTTTCTTGTTTTATTGATAGTGGTTGCGTTACTTCAGGAGGTTCGTATTTCTTCAGAATCGTATCAAACAGATACTTTCTCTTGTGAGTCGCGTATTTCCAGGCCTCATCACTATCATATTCATCGAGCGACTTCAGATCTGTAGATCAGGATATCTAAAGTGTAGCAAAGCAGATCAAACCAACTGGACACTTAATCCTTTCCCACATGCAGTCGACGCCGTTTGACTTTTGGAAAAATCATGGCCATAGTGTTACCTATATGTTTTCGAAGTTGTATGTGGGAAAGGGTTCAGAAAGTTTGAAGATGCAAGACCAAGTCATGTTAAAGGCTAGGCAACTTAAGACTTACCTCTCCTTGACGGTCTGTTTTATTTTCCTGAAGGAATCGTAACCCTTTCCGACATGCAGACGACTCCTCTGACACCTCTGTAGCAGATGACTTTTGAAAACATTTGGGCAAAAGGAAAAGTAAATAGCTCGGTATTAAATGAGAAACAAGAGCTGTCGCAGCACGCTCTACTTTGTTGTGCTTGCCAATAAAACAAAACATTTTTGGGTGGTACAGAAAACATAACCAAGTACTTTATCATATTATTTATAAGCAAAGTACTTTATAAGTCGAAAAAGGGTCATAATTCTTACAAAAACCTTTACTGAATTATGCACTCTTAGCTGTTGGTCGAGGTAATGATTGTAAAAAGATTATTGTAAGTGTTTAAGCCTTTACCATACTTCTAAGTCGAAAAAGGGCCAAAATTCTTACAAAAACCTGGACAGAGTTTTGAAATCTTGTCTGTGTATGGAGGCAATGTAGGTGAATAAGTGTTGTATAGAAAAGAAGTATATTGGTACAAACAACTTAACCATAATTCTAAGTCGAAAAAGGGCCATAATTCTTACAAAAAACCTGACAGGGTTATGTACTATTGTCTGTTGATGAGCGTAATGATGGTCAAAAGATTATTGTAAGAGTTTAAGCTATATCTCTAATTATTTTGAACAAATTTGATTTGGTACGAATAACCAAAATTCTAAATAAAAAAACGGCTATACATCTTAAAATAAACTTTACAGAGTTATGTTCTCTGTTGATGGAAGTAATGATGGTAAATAAGTATTGTAAGTGTATAAGCTATATCTCGAATGGTTTTGGAAAAAATGTGGGGTGGTACGATAAACTTAACTAAAGTTCTAAGTCGAAAAACGGCCATAATTCTTACAAAATCATGGACAGAGTTATGTAATCTTGTCTGTTGCTGGAGGTAATGATATGATGGTGAACAATTATTGTAGGTTTCTAAGCAATATCTGTAATGGTTTTGACGAAAAGTGAATTGGTCAAAAACTTAAACCAAAATTCTAAGTAAAAAAAGGGCCTTAATTCTTACAAAAACTTTGACAGAGTTATGTTCTCTTGTCTGTTGATGGAGGTTATGATGGTGATTAAGTGTTGTAAGTTTTGCAGCAATATCTGTAATGGTTTTGAAAAAAATACTGAATTGGTCAAATTAATTGTAATAATGGTAAATTGTATTTATTTTGACGTATGTACGTACAGTATGTACATATTTATGATTGTCATATTTTCATGCATCTATTGTTTATGGCCAATGGCATGTCTATTCGCCGAATGTCTAAGTAAATTCGGTCGAGTTGAGTTGAGTTGGTGCACTGGTCCCCGTGAAATAACTGAACTAGTATTGAAAATGGCGTATAACCAGAGACATATAAACACATGTGTTTATATGTCTCTGGTATAACTAACCCCAATCAGTCAGTTCCGGTCCTTTGTTCATGGCATTATGTATGCATGTTACTGTACATATATAGAAAAATACCGCATGAGGTAACGGAACACAACTGAACTCATACAAACTTCAAAAAAACAATAAACTGAGGATTCAGTTTCATAAACATTTTAATATATATACACTGTTTATTATTTACAGAGTAACTACTCTAAATTTACACATAAGAAAACAAAACAATCTATACTCTCAAGCAAACAACTATAACTTTAACAAAAACATATGAGCCGTCCCGCGAGAAAGCAAACGTTATGGCCTCTGCGTAATGTATCGAACCAGATCAGCCTGCACAGTCCGCGCAGACTAATCCGGGCCGACTCATTCCGTTTCAGGGGGATAGAGGTATAGAGTAATGATTCCTGAAACAGAAAATCCACAGGAGGCGAAAAATGTCTGTCCGGGTTAGCATGTGCGGCATGCTTATGCTGATCCGGGTCGATACTTTACGCAGAGTCCACTCTGTTGGTTTTATTGCGGGACAGGCAAACAATCTAATCTGTAAACAATCTAAGCTGGACTTAAAAACATGTACATACGTAACTTGAAAAACTTTTGAGGAAATTCAAGGTTTAAAGGTTTAAAGACACTTAGTAGACGCGAGCTCACAGAAGCATGTACAATCTCTATCAATCAATCTAGCAATCACATTAAAACATTATTTGACCAAAAAAAAATGCAATTTTAACAATAAATTCAAAATCATTTAATATGTCCTAACGAAAAATTTCATTTAGAGATACTTTCAGTACTTTGCTTATTCTGTAAAGTTGAAAATATGAAAGTATATGACTTAACAGGATAATTATTTATTAATACACGTATTAAATCTTTCCCACACACAACATAACTATAGTAGGCCACTGACATTATTCTCTGAACAATATGGAAAACGTCTATACATTTAAGTATAATTATTGAATAGAATTAAAAACATTGTGGCAAATGGAGAAATTGCTAATGATGAACAATTTCTCCATTTGCCACAATGTTTTCAAAAGTAGTTACAGAGGCATCATAAAGTGTCTCTATGTTGGTAATGGTTAAGCTAATGAATGGATCCATGAACACCAGAAAAGGAAAAAAGTCAAAATCTTGATCGATTTGATAATGATTATTTCCTCTTATAAGAACCTCTGCATCAAACATATTTTGAAATCACGGAGGGAAATAAGAATTAACCAAAAGGCCGAGAGGGCCTGTATCGCTCACCTGGATATTTGAGCAATCGTAGAAAAATGTTCTAAAGATAAGTGAATTTGCAAAGAACTCCACATCTGGAGTTTTCTATGGTGAAGAATGCTCCACACTAAATAATCTAGATTATTTAATTTGTACTGAAAATGGAGTTAATTGAGTTTTCTCTGGTTTCCTGTTCTGGTCCTATGTCCTTAAGAAGGGTTCCTCCTTGCATGTATGTTAGGTTGGTTTTGCAATGGAATTATCCAGACCGAATTTGGTTCAGATCGTTTTACCCATTGTCAAAGAGTTAATGCAACATTGAGTCTCTTGTGCGCAAGGATGCTACATACCAATATCATACATTTGAGAAAACGTCAAAGCACTTTATCCCAGGTACTTACTGGCCAAATATAATCACTCTGGACATCCTGTTTATTCAGAAGAAGTTGTTTAACGATTTTCATATATTTGACCACTGTGGCCTTGAAAGTAGGTCAAGGTCATTTATTGGAGGAAACTACAAAGCATTGATATATAATGGCAAAACATCATCACTCTGGGCCTCCTGGTTATTCAGAAAAAGTTGTTTAAAGGTTTTCATATATCTGACCATTGTGACCTTGAAAGAAGGTCAAGGGCATTTATTGGAAGAAACTATATAACATTTCATGCTAGGTATTTACTGGCAAAATATCCTCACTCTGGGCCTCCTTGTTATTCAGAAGAAGTTGTTTAAAGGTTTTGATATATTTGACCCTTGTGACCTCGAAAGTAGGTCAAGGTCATTTATTGGAGGAAACTATATAGTATTTCATGCCAGGTATCTACTGGCAAAATATCATCACTCTAGGTCTCCTGGTTATTCAGAAGAAGTTGTTTAAAGGTTTTATATATTTGACCCTGGTGACCTTGAGAGCAGGTCAATGTAATATATTTGAGGAAACTTTATATGACTCTATCCCAGGTACCTCCTGGCCGAATATCATGAACCTAGGATCTCCAGTTCTTAAGAAGAGGTCATTCAAAGAAAAAGGTCGACGGATGGACGGACGACAGACAACACACCTTAACATAAGCTCACAGGCACTTCGTGCCAGGTGAGCTAATAACTGAACAATCCAGGATTTTCAAAAATAAATCTCACAATGCATTCAACTATGTGTAACAAAAATATATAGCATCTTATTCAGATGTTATGCCGAAACACAGGCATTAATTAAGGAATTATTAAGGTAAACACTTTCCCACATACAACGAATCTGCAAGAGACGTCTTTGATGATATCTAGACAATTAAAAAACATCAATAAATAAAAGCACGATCATTTAAAAGATTTGAAAACGTTGTGGAAAATAGTGAAATTGCAGCAATGAGTTTCAAAAGTCGTCTGCTTTAGATGCGTCTGCTAGTGGTAAAGGGTTGACCAATATGACATTTTTATAGTCTGTTTTGACAATATTTGAGGAGAAACTGCAACAAGAGCTGTTGGAGGACAGCACACTCGACTGTTTTGTGCTTGTCAATAAAACAAAACTTTTTGGGTGGTACAGAAAACATAACCGGGTACTTTATCATATTGTTTATAAGCAAAATACTTTTAAGTCGAAAAAGGGTCATAATTCTTACAAAAACCTTTATTGAATTATGCACTCTTGGCTGTTGGTGGAGGTGATGATTGTAAAAAGATGTTTGTAAGTGTTTAAGCTATATCTCTAATTGTTATGAAAGAATTTCATTAGGTACAAAAAACATAACCAATATTCTAAGTCGAAAAAGTGCCATAATTCTTACAAAAACCTTGACAGAGTTATGTACTCTTGTCTGGTAATGATGATGAATATGTGTTATTAGTTTTAAAGCAATATCTATAATGGTTTTGACGAAAAAGTGAATTGGTACAAAAAACTTAACCAAGGTGTGACATCAACGCAGACGCCGAAGCCGTCGCCGAAGCGAGTAGGATAGCTAGCCGTTTCTTCGAAAAGTCGAATTAAAATAAATGAGACGAAAACATTAATACAAAGTTGAAATAATTGTGGGATAAGTAGAAATTTCTCGTTTTGAGCTCCTTTTCCTACCTCATTTTAATTATATGTTGCTTGCTGTAGGGCTATCTGAAGTCTCTGTATCCGGTAAATGTTCAACGTTTGTCAAGTGCAGTTTTTGCCTAAGAGACTATATCGGTGCATCATGTTTGTCTCAACAATATCAATATCCTTAAATTAACCCTTTCCCACTTACGACAAATATGCAGCAGGCGACATTGAAATCATCTAAGCAAAAATATAAAAAATAATCTACCCGCGACTCGGGATCGAACCCGTGACACCCAATTCCAAATTCCCGACGATGAATCATAAATGCCATCAATTGTCGTTTTGCAGATTTTCTGTTTGTGGGATAGGTAGACGTTTGTATACGAGCCGTTTTCTAGGAAAAACCATAGCATGTTTGTGAAAAGGACACATAAGTTATGCCATCAATTTAGACAAAACTGGACAAAGTTGTTTGTTTTTAGTTCGTCTTCCTTTCGACGGGAATAAATTAAGGTGTTGTGATACCTTTGGCGTCTTCGTCTGCGTCTGCGTCTGCCTTACATTTAACTAAAAAACCGTTCGACATTTTCAAATGGTACCCATGATCCTACGAACTATTAGCATGTCTTTACTAAGTATTATGACTTTAATAATTATTCAGTAATGCTCGTTTGTCGACTTAGAAAAAAGCAAACGAGAGTTGGCGTTTGCTTGCGGCGCTCTTGTTTAAGCTTTCTGTTAATCGGTCAGAATGTGCAGATTGATCTGGACCCATACTCGTTGCTCACAAATTATCTATTGTTAGTTCCAATAAAGTTAGAAGAAAAAAAAAAGAATAACACAAGTTCTCTATTGTTAGTTCCAATAAAATTAGAAGAAGAAAACCCAATAACACACATTGTTAGACAAATAAAACATCTTGTTTGGTTTGTTATATACAAGGTTTCAAACGCAACTGTGCAATTGAAAATAATTCTTATCATTAACAAAAAATAGTACCTATTTACCCTTTCGCTGCCAAAGGCAATTAAAGGCTTTTGCAAACAATGCAGATTCAGGGGAGACAGCTCATAACTAGTCGTCTCTCCTGAAATCTGCATTTTTGCCACTTAGACATTCAATTGTACCACATTTCCTATTGGGCGAAAAATGGATTCGTCCAATTTTCAAAAAGGAAGAGTCGACAATGTGAAATTCGGCAGTGATATAGTCAAATGAGTTTAGGAGGGTCACAAATTTGCCGTACTGACCCTCGTACCCATACGCTTCCGCAACATATACTAAATGTACAGAGGTAATTTATATCAAATGAATGATTCAGTTTTGAAGGTCACGGGTCAATTTTCCACTTCAATATCAAAGTGCATGGAGTAGGGCTTGTTTGAACTCTGTGACATGTTTTTTAATGTATTCAAGTCAATTTACCGTTTTCTAAAGGTGTTATGCATTAGTCACATTTCCAACGATCTCCGTTTAATTTCGGGAATTACTCTAAATGACAAAAAGATGGCAAAAGAACAAATAGCTGACTGTGAACAGGATATTCTTTTGCCTCATGTTTTCCAAAGGTGCATCAATATATGTCTCTGAGTTGGAAAGGGAAAGGGCTAAACAATCACCCGATCTTTGTAAAAAATAACTATTTGAACATCGGTGGAGAGACAACAAGGAATCACACTATGCGTGTACAGTGTTATAACATTGACTCAATGAGTCTGTGTCTGGCGACGTATTTACTGCTTTCATTTCCGTTCATTTACTATCGATATCTGATGACGTTTTAAGTGATTTCATTTTCGTTCCTTTGGTATCGGTATCTGATGACGGGTTTAGTGATTTCATTTTCGTTCCTTTGCTATCGGTATCTGATGACGTGTTTAGTGATTTCATTTTCGTTCCTTTGCTATCGGTATCTGATGACGGGTTTATTGGTTTTATTTCCGTTCATTTACTATCGGTATTTGATGACGGGTTTAGTTGTTTAGTGTTTTTATTTCCGTTCCTTTGCTATCGGTATCGGATGGTTGGTTTAGTGATTTCATTTCCGTTTATTTACTATCGGTATCGGACGGGGTAAAGTACTTTCATTTCCGTTTCTATTATATCGGTATCTGATGGTGGGTTTAGTGATTTTATTTCCGTTCCGTTGATATCGGTATCTGATCGTGTGTTTACTGATTTGATATACGTTCCTTTGCTATCTGTATCTGATGGTAGGTTTAGTGATTTGATTCCCGCTCCTTTGATATCGGTATCTGATGGTGGGTTTAGTGATTTGATTTACGTTCCTTTGCTATCTGTATCTGATGGTGGGTTTAGTTATTTGATTTACGTTCCTTTGCTATCTGTATCTGATGAGGGGTTTAGTGGTTTTATTTACGTTCCTTTGATATCGGTATCTGATAACGGATTTACTGATTATGTTTCCGTTCCTTTGACATCGGTATCGGACGGGTTGAGTAATTTCATTTCCGTTTCTATTCTATCGGTATCTGATGGTGGGTTAAGTAATTTCATTTCCGTTCCTTTACTATCGTTATCCGATGGTAGGTTTAGCGGTCTCATTTCCGTTACTCTATTATCGGTATCTGACGATTCGTTTAGTGATTTCATTCCTGTTCCTTTACACTCACGAGTTTGTGATATACTGTTACTGTTGCTGGCCCCTGCGAGCGTCCTGCGAGTACTGAAGTTTGATAGTCTAGATGTTAACTGGAATTGGAACCGTCCCTTTGAGATCACGGATGTGAATATCCTCTTTAACTGGAGTCGGAATCGCTTGTTAACTAGCGTGTAAATATAGAAATTCAGATGGAATGTCAACACAAGTAGTAACTCATAAATTGCATGTGTAACTCTGTTTCGTTTAAGATCAACCAAAGTCGGATCATTCAAATGTCCAACGATGGTTAAATACAGTAAAAACATTCCGTATGGGATTTCCGGTATGAGGAATACAATAACAATGGAGATGACAATTTTAGAAATTCTGCGATTATCTTCTACCCTTGCTTCGCTGCCAGCGATCGAGTTTCTGTTGAGTTGGATGACAAAGAGTACTGTTGTTACGGATAAGATGATGCAGGGTATTAAATGACGGAGAAGCAGCGTAATCCATATATGCGCCGCTGCTCTTTCGTTGAGCACCCATGAACAGAACCCATCAACAGTTTTTTCATCGATCAGGTGATATAGATGGAGGACTGGCGCTGCAAACGAAATAACAGCACATATTGTGATGGTGTTTTTAGATGTGAACCACATTTGTGTCTTAAATGGATACGCTACAGCAATATAGCGCTGTACTCCCAGAAATACTGTCAGCCAAATTGAAATTGTGTGGAACATTTTCGACAAGAAAAACTTTGATATCATGAAAGCTTCACAAAGTGGTTTAGAGAGTATGTAAGCATCAAATTTCTCCACCTCGCTATCAGTAAAGTCCGTGGTATTCAGGTTAATGTACTCATAATTGTCATACATGTAGCCGTATTCATATGTTGAATTCCCGAGAGATTCCATGTTTTCGTCTGCCGTTTGCAAATTGCTATACACCATAATGTACGTTGGCAAGGTAACAAGTCCGGTCATCGAATCTGATATTGCTATGGCCACGAGGATTAAATTGGTAACGCTGCGCATTCTTTTCTGAAGCAGAACCCAAATCACGACGAGATTAACCAAAACAGTAACAATAACAAGGATTTCCCAAATGTAGAGATAGATTGGTCGTTCAAATCCAAACGCCTGATAGACAAATTCAGTATAAACGTCATCATAGTCCGTAGGCAATGTAGTATTGGTATCGTTAACTGAATGATAGTCGTAATCATCAGGGTATGCTGTTTCGTTATCATAGTAGATGGCATCTTTGGTATCGTTAACTGAATGATAGTCGTAATCAGAGTATGCTGTTTCGTTACCATAGTAGATGGCATCTTTGGTATCGTTAACTGAATGATGGTCGTAGACATATATTGTAACGTTACCATAGTCGTCCGAGGTGGTGGAATGTTTGGTATCGTTAACAGTGGACTGATCGTATTCCTGGGCATATGCCATAGTGGTACTGTTCCATGTACCACTAGTACGATACAGTGATGTGTTGTGATCACCCCGTTCGAAATCATACACGGTTGGCATCTTATTGCCTGTTGATTTGGTTTGTCTGCAATCCTTCGTTGACAGTAAGGTGTGTGTTGCTTATTATTCTTTGGACGTTTTTGATTTCAAGTAGCCGGAAGACTGACTCAAAGAGGATCAAAGCTGAAAACCAATTAGTGTTCAAGTCTTCAATTATAAATGATCGTCAGTGAACACCTATTGAGGGAAAACACCAAACATTAAGAATAATAGAAAGACACTAGTTATGTGAATTTTCCCCCACATGCAACACACCTGCAACAAACGACTTTGAAGACATCTATGCAATTGAATATGGTTATTCTATATATATATATATATAAAATAGAGTTGAAAACAGCTCGACAAAAGAAGATATGGCTCATAAGTTCTCCTTTTGTCACAATAATTTCAAAAGCCGTCTTCTTAAGAGGCGTCGTCTGTGCTGGAAAATGGTATAACATCGGGTAAATAATGTGGCCATAGCATATACGGCTTGTTTCTAGACATGCAAATAATGTTACTTATTTTTCTCAATACATTGGAACTTGATCATTAGGCTACCATTTGTTTTGATACCTATCTTAAACTTTTACAAAAAACGTCCAGAACATGTACTAGCATTTTTCTTCAAGACATGTACAACAAATCTGCAGCAGACGACTTTTTACAATATCTAGGAATTAATATGGAAAATCTCAACAAATGAAAGTAATATTATTGAATAATTTTATAACATTGTAGCAAAATGAGCAATTATTAGTTAACCCTTTCCCTCATACGACAATTTTGCAGCAGACCACTTTGAACATATTTTGTCAAAAATAGAAAATCTCTATAGTTGAATGGATAACCTATGACTAAAAGTGGAAAACATTGTGGCAAAAGGAGAAATTACTCGTTTTGAGCAATTCCTTGTTTTGTCACTATGTTTTCAAAAAGCCATCTGCTTCATAGGCGTCAGAAAGCGTATATGTGAGGGAAAGGGTTAACTGGTGAAGATAAACCTCTAGAAAAGGCAAATTACGCTCCATAGACACATGTATGTCACACAATATTGTCCTATTCAATTTACGTTGTTTCCGCTTCATTCGGATGTTTGTCGTACATGCTGTGTTTTACAATATTCTGTTGCATATCGAGATAACATGAAATGTTGTTAAAATAATGAAACTTTTCATCAGAATGTACATCCATGACTCTTCCTAAGGAATGAATGAATGCATGGTGTTTTAAGGCCCGTCGACAACTAAGGTCATTTTGGGCGCTTAATAATTTACTTACTGTAAATGACGAAATAATTAAAATTGATCTTCCAAAAGAAGGTGGACAGTTAAGGCTCTGGTGAGACTGTATGCATGCACAGACTCGCGTGAGTCTTCACTGCTCACATATGTGACAACGCCCCAAAACCACTTATCGTGGCTCAATTAATAAACAAATGAGCCGTCCTGCGAGAAAACCAAGAGTTTGGACTCTGCGTAAAGTGTCGAACCGGATCAGTCTAAGAAGGCCTCGCAGGCTAACACGGACAGACACTTTTCGCCTCCTGTTGATTTTCTGTTTCAGGAATCATTACTCTATACCTCTATGCCTTTATCCCTTCTGAGACGGAATGTGTAAACCCTGATTAGCTTGCGTGGAATGCGCAGGCTGATCTGGGTAGATACATTAGGCAAAATCAACAATGTTGGTTTTTCTCGTGGAACGGCTCAAATATGTGCTGCTACGAGAGAAAAAATGGTTGATTGGGGTTCAACGCCGTTTTTCAACAATTATTTAGTCATATCATGGCGGCCAGTACACCAACTTATTTTTTCCGGGCTTTTCCACAGAGACTGTTAGTTCATTGGTGGAAGACGAATGATGATGAAATTAGCATTTACTTTTGTTTGAAAGAATGCTGGTCGAGCTTTGGTTTGAACTCACAACCCACTGAATTGACGTCCCGCGTCGCTACCGACTGAGCTACATGGTATCGGCTCAGAGAACGAATAATAAACGATCTTAGGAAATGAAAATTGAGATTGACCACTGGAGTTCTTTATCATAAATGTAAGATTAATCGTATATAAAAAGCAATACTCTAGTTATATAAGCTTTATTATTTTGCTTTCCTACGTAGAGAAAAAAACCACAATGAACAATGTTGTGCAAAAACGCATGAAAATTTCTATATAATTGGAAATGTATCTTCTGCATAAACCAGTGACTACAAGGTATCAGGTTGGAATTCGAATCTCAAAACGTCGATCAGCGAAAGTGTCTATACTTGTCACAAATAGTCAATAATAGTGTCAATCTGATTAAAATCATCTCCTCAAAAACGCTACGCTATGACATTTATAGAAAGATCGTGTACTTTAGTCACATTTATAGAAAGATCGTGTACTTTAGTCAGATTGTAATAGTGTTTAAGTACAAAATATGTCTCGCACTTTTAACCAGTCCTCTAGATGAGGAGAATGTTTCCTGTTCTTAAACCTTATTACTCAACCAAACCCTATGTTGTGGGTACTCAACAAAATTGTCTTGGAGAACCCACAACATAGTATTAAGTTGAGTTATAAAAGGAATATTACGGGGAAAGACCAGCTTTCTCCACCTTATTTAGTGCTTTGTTTTACCCGATAGTGAAATAACATACCCTTTAATTCTGAAATTCCGAAAGTGATCGTTGATTTAATCAAAATTAAAATATCCTTTAAAACGTTAAACGTCGGCCACCAATTAGGTTAATCTTATAACGGATCCAAATTAGCCACTTCAATTGATACTCTTAAGATACTTAACAAACAATGCATCATGGGTAATTTCTCTCATGACCTCATACATTGTATTAAGACTCTTCTCAAATGCTCATGTTCCGCCAACTGTTTTGCTAATGAAGGTCATGTCCCGGGTTCGATCCCCGATCACGGCGGTCATGTTGGAGAGCCATTTGGCGACACAATCTTTCTAGCAAAGTACGGGTGGTTTTTCACCCAGGGATCACGAATGCGTGATCTGTAACCGTGATATGAATTCGTTGAAAACAGCGAAACCCTCTATTGAACAAAACTGTTCCCAACCCTCAACCAATATGAGCCGTTCCGCGAGAGAACCAACATTATTGCCTCTGAGTAATGTATCGACCCAGATCAGCCAGACTGATCCGGGCCGACACATTCCGTCTCAGGTGGATAGAGCTATAGAGTAATGATTCATGAAACAGAAAATACACAGAAGGCGAAAAATGTCTGTCCAATAAAGTCTACGCGGCATGCTTAGGCTGATCCGGGTCGATGCTTTACGCACAGTCCACAATGTTGCTTTTCTCGAGGGACGGCCCAGTTTGTGCTATCTCTTGAAATAACAGTACATGCATGTACAAATGTATATTGAATAGAGTCGAAACATTGTCGAAAAGTAGAAATTGCTCGTGTTATTGCTCTGAAATCTCTTCTTTTGCCACAAGGTTGGTGGGTAAGACGTTGTGTTAATACCTTAAACTAGGTTGAATTACGCTGAACTACGTTAAGGTACGGCAGAATGTGGGTGATGAGCCACACAAGGGTACAGATAAGTACGTTAAAGTAAGGTAAATCACGTTAAAGTAAGATACACTACGCTAGACTACGCTACTTCGAATGCGGCTATCCCAACGATAGGTACGGAGTGGTACGTCTGACTACGATTGAGTACGGTAGACTATGGTAGCCTCTATGCTAGAATGTGCTTGACTACGCTAGAGAACGTCGAACTACTGTATATTTAACAAATCCCCAGGGAGTATAAAAGCCAGCCCGCGGCGTGGTACGGCCATTGTGCGCTAGCTTTTCAAACAGATAAGGATATTTCAAATTTCCCTGTAAAATTTGTCTACATTTGTGGATGGAACATGTCTGCACCAAGAAAGTCTAAGAAGTCCAAGAAGAGTGATGCTGCTGGTGCTCAACGTGAAGAAGCTAAGCCTCACTGCTGACTCAAAGTGAGGTGGTACTAGGAACTCTGGAGATACCACCACCCCTCCCCATCAGGTGTAGAGGTTCGGGACACTGCCCACGACCAGGAGCCAAGGAGATGGCTGTCTTTGAGTCGCCAACCTGTATCCACCGGAAATTGTAGTCCGCATCAACCAATGCCATCAACATAATGGAGTAGAACCCCTTGTAGTTGTGGTAGGTGGAGCCCGATCTCGGTGGTTTTCTGATAGCAATATGCTTGCCACCAAGAGCGCACAAGGCATGTGGGAATTGCCGTCTCTGTTCGAATCGGTCTGCAACCTGTTGCCACTCTTGGGGTTATGTTGGTGTCTGAAAACCGTCACCGCCCAAGACATCGAGAAGATCCTGGCAAATGGAGGCGGCAACCCCTGAGATGGTGTTGTGTTCAAGACGAAAACTGTACATAATAGACCGGCAGCACTCTCCAGTTACCAGAAACCTCAACGTCAGTTGAACAGTTTTCCCGTTCGAAAGAAAAATACGGTAACTCCGAGTCGGGGAAGAGAGCATTATAGGCTAGGATGAGAGCCTCAGAGGCAGGCAGGAGGGCTTCAGAGACTGAGAATGACAGCCGCATATATTTGTTAAGTGTAGTGGTAGCAAATTACATTATTTATCATTTTCAAAAGATTAGTATAACGATATAACACAATAGTCCCATATCATGTGAGATAGTAAGCAGATACCCAACATCAGTCTATGCCATTTGTTATGGTATAATAGTCACTAGTTTAACGACTTTCAAATCGACGTCCATAAATGCTTATTTTGGGTTGGTTCATTTTCCTTTCTAGTTCGCTTTCAACCAATCGTTCGACGCGCTGCACCGGTCCTTCTGCTTCGTTCTGCAACACTCTTCCCCCGCCTTCTTGTTTTATTGATAGTGGTTTCCAGGCCTCATCACTATCATAGTCATCGAGTCACTTCAAATCTCTAGTTGTACTCTTGTATATCTAAAGTGTAGCAAATCAGAGCAAACCAACTGGACACTTAATCCTTTCCCACATGCAGTCAACGCATTTTGACTTTTGAAAACATCATGGTAAAATAAGTTCATAATGAACAAGCATCCCCGTTTCAACAAAATGTATAACTTCACTCAAAAACTTTCGTCTAATTTATTAATAGAGACATTTAAAAATTGTCCTTGTATTTTACGTTAAGCCTTCTACTGAATGTTTGTTGTATCTCGAAAAGGGTTAAACGTTAATTGAAATTACCAAAAAAGGATCCGTTCATTTTTTGTCATAGACCGAAGTTCAAGTACGCTGACAGATACCTCTTTACATGATACAGACGACTTTTGATGCGTCTTCATTTAAAGAGATGTTCCATATTGTTGCCTTGATGTTTCGAAGTTGTATGTGGGAAACGGTTCAGAAAGTTTGAAGATGCAAGACCAAGTCGTGTTAAAAGCTAGGCAACTTAAGACTTACCTCTCCTTGACGGTCTGTTTCATTTTCCTGAATGAATTGTTACCCCCCTTTCCAACACGCAGAAGATTTCTATGACGCCTTTTTAGGAAGCTTGTCTAACGAGTTTTTTTTTGTATGGTGTTTATCGCCGCTTTCAACAATCATTCAGTTATATCACGGCGTTTTCTGGGTCTTTCCAGTACTACTTGTTCATTTATCTTGACACCAGCGAGTCAGTCGTAATGCTAACACCTCCGTGAAGTTGGTTACTTGTTCCTTATTCCTTATTCCGTATTCAAAAGAGAAGTTGGTTACTTGTTCTTTATTCAAGTGTGAAGTTGGTTACGTGTTCCTTGGTCCTTATTTATTACTTATTCAGATTTGATCTTATGTACTGCATATGTTGATGTTGCCAATAACAACTGTGATGTTGTTGGTGTTGCAGATGCTGACAGAGACGTATTCGTACATATTAAATCGCTTGTTAACTATTCAAAAACCCTATTACTTATTCGGCCGTTTTGAAGAAAAGAAGACTATTCTATCCAAAACATAATTCAAACTGCATATGTTGATGTTGCAAACCACAATTGTAATGGTGTTGTTGTAAATAATGGATGAGATCTATTGGTACATATTTAATCGCATGTTACTTATTCCAAAACCTGTAACTTATTCGTTTCGTATTCGGCCGTTTTCAAGGAAAGAAGCATTTGCTATCCAAACTGCATATGTTGATGTTGCCAACCCCTATTTTGATATTGTTGTTGCTGTAGAAGCTGACAGAGACATATTGGAACATATTAGATCACCTGTAACTTATTCAAAAACCTGTTACATATTGTTTCCTTATTAGGCCGTTTTCAAGGAAAAAAGCTTTTTCTATCCAAACTGCATATGTTGATGTTGCCAACCCCAAGTTTGATATTGTTGTTGCTGTAGAAGCTGACAGAGACCTATTGGAACATATAAGATCACCTGTGACTTATTCAAAAACCTGCAACTTATTCATTATTTATTCGGCCGTTTTCAAGAAAAGAAGCCATTGCTGTACCAAATATAATACGAAATGCATATGTTTATGTTGCCAACAAAAATTGTGTTGAGGTTGTTGCTATTGTAAATGATAAAAGTGAGCTATTGGTACATATCACCTGTTACGTATTCGGCCGTTCCCTGTCCCTTGTTCATTATCCCTGAGCCCCAAGGAGGGAATGCCATTACTATCAATTTTAAAGTCGTTGGTATGAACCAGCTGGGGATCAAACCGCAAACTCGCACACCCGAGGCGGATTCCCGCTGTACCACTAGACAACCGAGGCGATTTTTCTAACGAGTAAATATACTGATAAAACTGCACGGAGGCGAAGACTGATCTTGATCTTCGCATGTTGCAAACTTTTCTGTATCAGGGAAATGGTTAAAATGGGATCTAGATATTCTTGTTTCTATGACGATTGGAACATTTCGTCAGATGACTAATGAATGCCTTTGCCGTAATATCGATTACTCGCTCCCGAACTTCCAAATTGAAATCCATTCACCTTCCGTCAATGGGCTAAAACTTCTATGTGTGAAGATATAACCTAGCTAGTTGTCTGCGAATGTTGTAGTGTGCAGTACTCTCACGAGAAACCAAGGAACACTTTGTTAGGTGGCCAACTTAGCCAACGGCATGTACCAAATTTATCAATATATTGGCATCCAAAAGAAAGAAAGACACTTGTCAATACCGTAACATTTATTAAAGACATTTTGCAAAAGAGGGATTTAAGCTTAGAAGGTATCGCCTTACTATTATGATATTTTATTACTTTTCAGCAATATTTCTCATTGTCATATTTTCATGTATCTATTGTTTATGACCAAAGGCATGTTTATTCGCCGAATGTCTAAGTATATTGACTCGAGTTGAGTTCAGTTGAGTTCAGTTGGTGCACTGGTCCCCGTGGAATAACTGAAGTAGTATTGAAAGTGGTGTAAAACTAAACCCAATCAGTCAATTCCGGTCCTCTGTTTCAGGCATTATATATGCATGTTACTGTACCTATATAGCAACATACCGCATGAGGTAGCGGAACAAAGCTGAACTGATACACACTTAAAAAAACAATAAACTGAGGATTCAGTTTCATAAACATTTTAATATATTTTCACTGTTTATTATTTACACTGTAATTACTCTAAATTTACACATAAGAAAACAAAACAATCTATATTCTCAAGCAAACAAGTGTAACGTTAAGTGTGATTTTTAACAATCTGTAAACAATCTTAGCTGGTCTTAAATACATTTACATACGTAACTTGAAAAACTTTTGAGGAAAACCAATGTGCAAAGGCAGACACTTAGTAGACGCGAGTTCACTGAAGAATGTAAAATCTAGTAATCACGTCAAAACATTATTTGACCAAAAAGAAAATGCAATTTTTAGTGTAAAGTTGAAAAAATGAAAGTATATATGACTTAACAGGATAATGTTTTATTAATACACGTGTTAACCCTTTCCCACATACAACATAACTACAGTAGGCCACTGACATTATTATCTGAACAATATAGAAAACGTCTATACATTAAAGTATAAGTATTGAATAGAGTTGAAAACATTGTGGCACATGGAGAAATTGCTCACGATGAGCAATTTCTCCATGTGCCACAATGTTTTTAAAAGTAGTTTGCTGCAGAGGCATCATAAACTGTCTATATGTGGGAAAGGGTTAAGCTAATGAATGGATCCGTGAACACCAGAAATGGAAAAAAGTCAAAATCTTTATAGATTTGAAAATGAATATTTCCTCTTATAACCCGGCTGTAGCTTTTCCGGGGACTCTTATGAAAATCCACGGAAAATCCCCGGAGTATTCGGACAACTTTCCAGGGAAACAGTAGGATAACCTGACACTTTCCATGAAAACTCCAGTACATTTAAGTGGAAAACCCGGAAATTCCATTGACAACCCGGAACGGTTCCATGGACAACCCGGAATGGTTCCCTGGACACGCTAGAACGATTATGTGGAACCCGGAGGTTTTCGGACCATTTCCAGCGTTTCCGCATCTTAACATTAAATTCCTTGTTATTTTCCATAGTTTTTCCATGGTTTCCCTGTATTTTCCGTGTATTTTTGTGTTTTCTATTAAGAGTCCCCGGAAAAGCTACAGCCGGGAAGAACCTCTGCATCAAACATATTTTGGAATCACGGAGGAAAATAAGAAATTAAACAAAAGACCCAGAGGGCCTGTATCGCTGACCTGGATATTTGAGCAATCGTAGGAAAATGTTCTAAAGATAAGTGAATTTGCAAAGTATTCCACATTTGGAGTTTTCTATGGTGAAGAATGCTCCACACTAAATGATCTAGATTACTTAATTTGTACAGAAAATGGAGTTAAATGAGTTTTCTCTGGTTTCCTGTACTGGATATTTGAGCAATCGTCGGAAAATGTTCTAAAGATAAGTAAATTTGCAAAGAATTCCACATCTGGAGTTTTCTATGGTGAAGAATGCTCCACACTAAATGATCTTGATTACTTAATTTGTACTGAAAAGGGAATTAAATGAGTTTTCTCTGGTTTCCTGTTCTGGTCCTATGTCCTTAAAAAGGGTTCCTCCTTGCATGTATATGTAAGGTTGGTTTTGCACTTGAATTATCCGGACCGAATTTGGTTCAGATCTTTTTACCCATTGTCAAAGAGTTGATGCAGTCTTTTGTGCGCAAGGATGCTACAGACCAATAGCATCCATTTGAGAAAACTTCAAAGTATTATATCCCAGGTACTTACTGGCCAAATATAATCACTTTGGACCTCCTGTTTATTCAGAAGAAGTTGTTTAAAGGTTTTCGTATATTTGACCCTTGCGACTTTGAAAGTAGGTCAAGGTTATTTATTGGAGGAAACTATATAGCATTTTATGCCAGGTATCTAATAGCAAAATATCATCACTCTGTGCCTCCTGTTATTCAGAAGAAGTTATTTAAAGGTTTTCATATATTTGACCCTTGTGACCTTGAAAGTAGGTCAAGGTTATTTATTGGAGGAAACTATATAGCATTTCAAGCCAGGTATCTACTAGCAAAATATCATCACTCTGGGCCTCCTGTTATTCAGAAGAAGTTTTTTCAAAGGTTTTCATATAGTTGACCCTTGTCATTTGAGGAAACTGTATAGCACTCTATCCCAGTTACCCCCAGGCCGAATATCATGACCATAGGACCTCCAGTTCTTAAGAAGAGGTCATTCAAAGAAAAAAGTTGACGAATGGACGGACGATAGATGACAGACAACACACCATAACATAAGCTAATAACTGAACAATCGAGGATTTTTTTTAAAAAAATCCCACAATGCATGCAATTCTGTATCAAAAATATATGGCCTCTATCTCAGATGTTATGCCGAAACACAGGCAAGAAAAGAAATATTTGGGTAAACCCTTTCCCACATACAACGAATCTGCAGCAGACGTCTTTTATGATATCTAGACAATTAAAAAACCTCTATAAATAAAAGCACGATCATTTAAAAGATTTGAAAACGTTGTGGAAAATAGTGAAATTGCAGCAATGTTTTTCAAAAGTCGTCTGCTTTAGATGCGTCTGCTAGTGGGAAATGGTTGACCAATATGACACTTTTGAAAATATTTGAGGAGAAACTGCAACAAGAACTGTCGGAGGACAGCACGCTAGACTTTTTTGAGTTTGTCAATAAAACAAAACTTGTTAGGGTAGTACAGAAAACATTACCGAGTACTTTATCATATTATTTATAAGCAGAGTACTTTTTACGTCGCAAAAAGGGTTACAAGAACCTTTACTGAATTATGCACCCTTGGCTGTTGGTGGAGGTGATGATTGTTAAAAAAGAAATGTAAGTGTTTAAGCTATATCTCTAATTGTTTTGAAATAATTTGATGAATAACTTAACCAAAATTTTAGATTAAAAAAGGGCCATAATCTTTAAAATAAACTTAACAGAGTTATGTACTCTTGTCTGTTAATGGAGGTAATGATGGTAAATAAGTATTGTTAGCGTATAAGCTATATCTCGAATGGTTTTGAAAAGAACTGGGGTGGTACGAAAAACTTAACCAAAACTCTTAAGTCGAAAAAGGGCCATAAATCTTACTAAAACATGGACAAAGTTATCTCCTCTTGTCTGTTGGTGAAGAAAATGATGGTAAAAAAGTGTTGTAAGTTTCAAAGCAATATCTGTTTATGGTTTTGACAAAAAAGTGAATTGGTACAAAAAACTTAACCAAAATTCTAAGTAAAAAAAGGGCCATAAATCTTACAAAAGCATTGACAGAGTTATGTACTCTTGTCTGTTGATGGAGGTAATGATGATGAATACGTGTTGTAAGTTTCAAAGCAATATCTGAATGGTTTTGACAAAAAAGTGGTCAGAATGCGCAGATTGATCTTGACCCATAATTCTCTATTGTTAGTTCCAATAAAATTAGAAGAAAAAACCCCAATAACACAAATTGTTAAACAAATAAAAAATCTTGTTTGGTTTGTGCAATTGAAAATAATTCTTATTATTAACAAAAATAGTACCTATTTACCCTTTCGCTGCCAAAGGCAATTAAAGGCTTTTGCAAATAATGCAGATTCAGGGGAGACAGCTCATAACTAGTTGTCTCTCCTGACATCTGCATTGTTTGCCACTTAGACATTCAATTGTACTACAATTCCTGTTGGACGAAAAATGGAGTGGTCCAATTTTCAAAATGAAAGAGTCGACCATGTGAAATTCGGCAGTTAAATAGTTAAATAAGTTAAGGGGGCTTACAAAGGTTGCCGTATTGACCTCCGTACCTATACACTTCCGCAACATATAATATATGGAAAAAGGTATTATGAATGAATCAGTTTTGTAGGTCAAGGGTCAATGCGCAACTTTAATATCAAAGTGCATGGAGTAGGGCTTGTTTTGACTCTGTGGGCTAACAATCGGAAATCACTCTAAATGACAATATAATTTATGTTTATAATTGATAACGTTGTGGCAGAAGAACAAATTGCTCACTCTGAACAAGCTCTTCTTTTGCCATACTGTTTTTAAAAGACGTATTAACGTTGGAAAGGGTTAAACAATCGCCCGATCGATGTAAAAATGTCTATTCGAACATCAGTGGAGAGACAACTAGGAAACAAAGTATGCGTGTACAGTGTTATTACATTAACTCACTGTGTCTGTGTTTAGCGACGTCTTTACTGCTTTCAATTCCGTTCATTTACGATCGGTATCTGATGACGTTTTTAGTGATTTTATTTCCGTTCGTTAACTATTGGTATCTGATGACGGGTTCGGTGGTTTCATTTTCGTTCGTTTACTATCGGTATCTGATAACGTTTAAAGTGATTTCATTTCCGTTCCTTTGCTATCGATATCTGATGACGGGTTTAGTGATTTCATTTCCGTTCGTTTACTATCGGTATCTGATGACGTTTTTACTGCTTTCATTTCCGTCCGTTTGCTATCGGTATCTGATGACGTTTTTAGTGATTTCATTTCCAATCGTTTACTATCGGTATCTAATTACGTTTTTAGTGATTTCATTTCCGTTCCTTTGATATCGGTATCTCATGACGGGTTTAGTAGTTTTATTTCCCGTTCCTTTGCTTTCGGTATCTGATGGTGGGTTTAGTGATTTAATTTCCGTTCATTTACTATCGGTATCGGACGGGTTAAGTACTTTCATTTGCCGTTTCTATTATATTGGTATCTGATGGTGGGTTTAGTGATTTTATTTCCGGATCTTTGATATCGGTATCTGATGGTGGGCTTATACATAGTGATTTGATTTCCGTTCCTTTGATATCGGTATCTGGTGAAGGGTTTAGTGATTTGATTTCCGTGTCTTTTATATCGGTATCTGATGGTGGGTATAGTGGTTTTATTTCCGCTCCTTTGATATCGGTATCTGACAATCTGTTTAGTGATTTCATTCCTGTTCCTTTACACTCACGAGTTTGTGATATACTGTTACTGTTGCTGGGCCCTGCGAGCGTCCTGCGAGTACTAGAGTTTGATAGTCCAGATGTTAACTGGAATTTGTACCCTCCCTTTGAGATCACGGATTTGAATGTCCTCTTTAACTGGAGTCGGAATCGCTTGTTAACTAGCGTGTAAATGTAGAAATTCAGATGGAATGTCAACACAAGAAGTAACTCATAAATTGCATGTGCAGCTCTGTTTCGTTTAAGATCAACCAAAGTAGAATCATTCAAATGTCCAACGATGGTTAAATAGAGTAAAAACAATCCGTATGGGATTTCGGGTATGAGGAATACAATAACAATGGCAATGACAATTTTAGAAATTCTGCGATTATCCTCTTCCCTTGCTTCGCTGCCAGCGAACGAGTTTCTGTTGAGTTTGATGACAAAGAGTCCTGTTGTTACGGATAAGATGATGCAGGGTATTAAATGACGAAGAAGCAGCGTAATCCACAAATGCGCCGCTGCTCCGTCGTTGAGCACCCATGAACAAAACCCATCGACAGTTTTTTCATCGATCAGGTGATATAGATGGAGGACTGGCGCTGCAAACGAAATAACAGCACATATTGTGATGGTGTTTTTAGATGTGAACCACATTTGTGTCTTAAATGGATACGCTACAGAAATATAGCGCTGTACTCCCAGAAATACTGTCAGCCAAATTGAAATGGTGTGGAACATTTTCGACAAGAAAAACTTTGATATCATGAAAGCTTCACAAAGTGGTTTAGAAAGTACGTAAGCATCAAATTTCTCCCCCTCGCTATTATTAAAGTCTGTGGTATTTAGGTACATGTACTCATAATTGTCATACATGTAGCTATATTCATACGTTGTATTCCCGAAATCTTCAAGGTTTTCGTCTGCCGATTGCAGATTATTATACACCATAATGTACGTTGGCAAGGTAACCAGTCCGGTCATCGAATCTGATATTGCTATGGCCACAAGGATCAAATTGGTAACGCTGCGCATTCTTTTCTGAAGCAGAACCCAAATCACGATGAGATTAACCAAAACGGTAACAATAACAAGGATTTCCCAAATGTAGAGATAGATTGGTCGTTCAAATCCAAACGCCTGATAGATAAATTCAGTATGAACGTAATCATAGTCGGTATCATAGTCCATAGGCAGTGTATTATTGGTGTCGTAAACGTAATGATAGTCAGAGTATGCTGTTTCGTTACCATAGTAGATGGCATCTTTGGTATCGTTAACTGAATGATGGTCGTAGACATATGTTGTAACGTTACCATAGTAGATAGCACCTTTGGTATCGTTAACTGAATGATGGTCGTTGACATATGTTGTAACGTTACCATAGTAGATAGCATCTTTGGTATCGTTAACTGAATGATGGTCGTATACATATGTTGTAACGTTACCATAGTAGTCCGAGGTGGTGGAATGTTTGGTATCGTTAACAGTGGACTGGTCGTATTCCTGGTCATATGCCATAGTGGTACTGTTCCATGTACCAGTAGTGATGTACAGTGATGTGTTGTGATCACCCCGTTCGAAATCATCATACACGGTTGACATCTTATTGCCTGTTGATTTGGTTTGTCTGCAATCTTTCTTTGACAGTAAGGTGTGTGTTGCTTATTATTATTTGGACATTTTTTATTTGAATTAGCCGGAAGACTCAAAGAGAGGATCAAAGCTGAAAACCAATAAGTGTTCAAGTCTTCAATTATAACAGATCGTCAGTAGATACCTGTTGAGAGAAAACACCAAACATTAAAAATAATAGAAAGACACTAGTTATGTGAATCTTTTCCCGCATGCATCACACCTGCAACAGACGACTTTCAATACATCTATGCATTTGAATATGGTTAGTCTATGTATATATATAAAATAGAGTTGAAAATATCGTGACAAAAGAAGAAGATATGGCTCATAAGTTCTGCTTTTGTCACAATAATTTCAAAAGCCGTCTGCTTAAGAGGCGTCTTCTGTATTGGCAAAGGGTTTATATCGGGTAAATAATGTGGCCATAGCACATACGGCTTGTTTCCAGACATTCAAATAATGTTATTTTCCTCAATATGTTGGAACTTCGTCATTAGGCTACCATTAGTTTTGATAAATATCTTAAATTGTACAACAAACGTCCAGAACATATACATATACTAGCTTTTTCCTTCAACCATGCCCACATACATGCACAACAAATCTGCAGCAGACGACTTTTTACAATATCTAGGAATAAATATGGAAAATCTCAATATAAATGAAAGTAAAATTATTGAATAATTTTATAAAATTGTGACAAAATGGCCAATGCTTACTTTTTCCACAATGTTTTCAAAAGTCGTCTGCTGCAATAAAAAATAAGTCTGCATGTGGGAAAGGGTAAACTTTACACCAAAGCTACATTCCGTATCCGTTTTCGTGTAAATATAAGAAGGAAGAAAATAACCCGACTAAAATGAATCTTCATTTTGTTTCTCTAAATTAATCCATTGCTAAAAGACAGAAAATGTACGAATTGATTACTAGTTATCCCTTTCCCTCATACGACAATTCTGCAGCAGACGACTTTGAACATATTCTGTAAAAAAAAATGGAAAATCTCTATAGTTGAATGGATAACCTATGACTAAAAGTGGAAAACATTATGGCAAAAGGAGAAATCGCTCGTTTTGAGCAATTTCTTCTTTTGCCACTATGTTTTCAAAAAGCCGTCTGCTTCATAGGCGTCAGAAAGCGTATATGTGAGGGAAAGGGTTAACTGGTAAAGATAAACCTCTAGAAAAGGCAAATTGCGATCGATAGACAAATGTATGTTACACAATATTGTCCTATTCAATTTACTTTGTTTCCGCTTCATTCGCATGTTTGTCGTACATGCAGTGTTTTACGATATTTTGTTGCATATCGAAATAACATGAAATCTTGTTTAAGTAATGAAACTTTTCATCATAATGTACATCCATGACTCTTCCAAAGGAATGAATAAATGCATGGTGTTTTAAGGCCCGTCGACAACTAAGGTCATTTTGGGCGCTTAATAATTTACTTACTGTAAATGACGAAATAATTAAAATTGATCTTCCAAAGGAAGGTGGACAGTTAAGACTCTGGTGAGACTGTATGCATACACAGACTCGCGTGAGTCTTCACTGCTCACATATGTGACAACGCCCCAAACCACTTATCGTGGCTCAATTAATCAACAAATGAGCCGTCCTGCGAGAAAACCAACATAAGATTGTTGACAGATGAGCTTGTCCCGCACATGTGACATAAATGTGGTAAATGGTTATACTCAATTCAAACTAGTGACTACTCTGTTTAGAATACAAGGTATTAGGTTGAAATTCGAATCTGAACTTGTCTCAAAACTTCGATCAGCGATAGTGTCTATACTTGTCACAAATAGTCAATACTATTGTCTAAGTACAATATGTCTCGCACCTTTAACCAGTGCTCTAGATGAGGAGAATGTCTCCTGTTCTTAAATCATTATTACTCAACCAAACCCTATGTTGTGGGTATTCAACAGAATCGTCTCAGGGATACGATTATTTTGAGAACCCACAACATAGGATTTAGTTGATTTATAAAATGGATATTGCGGGGAAAGATAAGCTTTCTCCCCCTAGTGCTTTGTTTTACCCGATAGTGAAATAACCTACCCTTTAATTCTGAAATTCCAAAAAGTGATTGTTGATTTAATCAAAATTACAATATCCTTTAAAACGTCAAATATCGGCCACCAATTAGGTTAATCTTATAACGGACCGAAATTAGACACTTGTATGACAACAATTACAGGAAGCCGCCTCCTGGCGGCTTCCAAGAATCTTAAGATACTAAACAAACAATGCATCATGGGTAATTTCACTCATGACCTCATACATTGTATTAAATTGATTGATTGATTGGGGTTTAACGCCGTTTTTAACAATTTCTCAGTTATATCACGGCGGCCAGTTCACCTACTCATGCATTTCCTGGTTTTCTCACCCCAGTACTCCACACAACAATCTTCCCAAGCAACTGCCTGTTTTTCCACATAGACTTAGCCCATTGGTGGAAAACGAATGACGCATGTCGCATTGACTTTTGTCAATCGTCGGAAAGAAAGTTGGCCGAGTAGGGGATTCGAACTCACAACCCCTGGATTAACAGCCCGCGTCGCTACCGACTGAGCTACCGGGATTGTATTAAGATTCTTCTCAAATGCTCATGTTCCGCCAACTGTTTTGCTAATGAAGGCAATGTCCTTCTCAAATGCTCATGTTCCGCCAACTGTTTTGCTAATGAAGGTCATGTCCTTCTCAAATGCTCATGTTCCGCCAACTGCTTTGCTAATGAAGGTCATGTCCTTCTCAAATGCTCATGTTCCGCCAACTGTTTTGCTAATGAAGGTCATGTCCTTCTCAAATGCTCATGTTCCGCCAACTGTTTTGCTAATGAAGGTCATGTCCTTCTCAAATGCTCATGTTCCGCCAACTGTTTTGCTAATGAAGGTCATGTCCTTCTCAAATGCTCATGTTCCGCCAACTGTTTTGCTAATGAAGGTCATGTCCTTGGTTCGCTCCCCGATCACGGCGGACATATTGGAGAACCTTTCCATCAACATATAACTATCACGTTGGTGAACCATTTGGCAACACAATCTTTCTAGCAAAGTACGGGTTTTTCACCCAGAGATCACGAATGAGTGATCTGTGAATTTTCGCCTCCTGTGGATTTTCCGTTTCAGGAATCATAAATCTATAGCTCTATCCCCCTGAGACGGAATGTGTCGACCGAATCAGTCTGCACGGACTGCGCTGGCTGATCTGGGTCGATACATTACGCAGAGGCCATAATGTTGGTTTGTTCACGGGACGGCTCATTTTGTGTTATCTCAAATATATATTGAATAGGTTCGAATACATTGCCGAAAAGAAGAAATCACTCAGCATTAGAACCTTTCCATCAACATATAACTAAACGACTATCCACTAATTATTCCCATTTCCATGATGTTTTCAATATACTTACATGACTATAAAATATATATAACTTTATTTCCTCCAATATATGAAGACCATAAAAATATTAACAATATGATAAACCAACAAAAAGGAACAAAAAGGAAAGGTTATACACAAAAATAAAATAAAATGCTCGTGTTCCGCCAACTGTTTGGCTAGTGAAGATCATGGCCCGGGTTCGATCCCCGATCACGTTGGAGAACCATTTGGCGACACAATCTTTCTAGCAGAAGTACGGGTTTTTCACCCAGGGATCACGAATGATTGATCTGTAACCGTGATATGAATTCTTTGAAAACAGCGAAACCCTCTATAGAACAATACAGACTGATCCGGGCCGACACATTCCGTCTCAGGGTGATAGATGTATAGAGTAATGCTTCCTGAAACAGAAAAACCACAGGAGGAGAAAAATGTCTGTCCGAGTTAGTCTGCACGGCATGCATAGGCTGATCCGGGTCGATACTTCACGCAGAGTCCACAATGTTGGTTTTCTCGCGGGGCGGCTCTGTTTTTGTTATCTTTTGAAGTAACAGTACAGACATGTACAAATGTATATTGAATAGAGTCGAAAACATTGTCGAAAAGTAGAAATTGCTCCGTTTTAGTAATTTCTCCTTTTGTCAGTCTGCAAGCGGGGAACGGTAACGATATAACCACTAGACATTGGTGACGTTGTTGAGTTGTTTTCTGTGTGAACATCGGAAGAAAATATTGATACAAAATTGTAAACAATTTAGAAAACGAATATTCCAACTGACTTCTGCGTCATATATGTCGTGTTATTGCTCTGAAATTTCTTCTTTTGCCACATGGTTGGTAGGTAAGACGTTGTGTAAATACCTTAAACTAGGTTGAATTACGTTGAACTACGGCAGAATGTGGGTGATGAGCCACAGCAGGGTACGGATAAGTACGTTAGAGTAAGATACACTACGCTAGACTATGCTAATTCGAATGCGGCTCGCCCACCGACAGGTACTGAATGGTACGTCTGACTACGCTCGAGTACGGTAAACTACGGTAGCCTCTATGCTAGACTACACTAGACTACGCTAGAGAACGTCGAACTACTGTATATTTAGCAACTTCCCAGGGAGTATAAAAGCTAGCCCGCGGCGTGGTACGGCCATTGTGCACTAGTTTTTCGAACAAATAAGGGTAGCTTACATTTTCCTGTGAAATTTGTCTACATTTGTGGCTGGATCATGTCTGCACCAAGAAAGTCTAAGAAGTCCAAGAAGAGTGATGCTGCTGGTGCTCAACGTGAAGAAGCTACGCCTCACTGCTGACTCAAAGTGAGGTGGTACTAGGAGCTTTGGAGGTACCACCACCCCTCCCGATCAGGTGAAGAGGTCCGGGACACTGTTCACGACCAGGACCCTTTGCAGGAGAAACTGACCAAGGCCAAGACCCCCCGGCATGTTGGTCTGAAGCTGTCTGAAGCCAAGGAGGTGGCTGTCACCAACCCGTATCCACTGAAAATTGTAGTCCGCATCAACCAATGCCATCAACACAATGGAGTAGAACCCCTTGTAGTTGTGGTAGGTGGACCCCGATCTTGGGGGTTTATTGATAGCAATATGCTTGCCACCAAGAGCGCCCAAGGCGTTTGGGTGGGAATTGCCGTCTCTGTTGGAATCGGTCTGCAACCTGTCGCCACTCTTGGGATTATGTTCGTGTCTGAAAACCCTCAGCTTCCAAGACATCGAGAAGAGCCTGGCAAACAGAGGCGACAACCCCTGAGATGGTGTTGCGTGCAACACGAAAACTGTACATAAGGGACCGGCAGCACTCTCCAGTTACCAGGAACCTCAACGTCAATTAAACAGTTTTCCCGTTCGAAAAAGAAGAAACTCTGAGTCGGGTAGGAAAGCATTATAGGCTAAGATGAGAGCCTCAGATGCAAGGAGGAGGGCCTTATAGACTGAGAATGACAGCCGCATATATTAATTAAGTGTAGGGTAGCAAAAAACATTATTTATAAAAAAATTAAAAATAGTATAACGATATAACACAATAGTCCCATCTCATGTGAGATAGTAAGCAGATACTTAACATCACTCTAGGCCATTTTTTATGGTATAATAGTCACTATTTTACCGACTTTCAAGTCGACGTCCAAAAATGCTTATTTTGGGCTGGTTCATTTTCAATTTCTAGTTCGCTTTCAACCCATCGTTCGACCCGCTGCACCGGTCCTTCTGCTTCGTTCTGCAACAGTCCTCCCTCGCCTTCTTGTCTTATTGATAGTGGTTGCGTTACCTCAGGAAGATTCGTTTTTCAGAATCTTATCAAACAGACACTTTCTCTTGTGAGTCGCGTATTTCCAGGCCTCATCACTATCATAGTCATCGAGCAACTTCAGATCTCTAGTTGTGCTCTTGTACAGATCAGGATATCTAAAGTGTAGCAAATCAGAGCAAACCAACTGGACACTTAATCCTTTCCCACATGCAGTCTACGCCTTTTGACTTTTGAAAACATCATGGCAAAAGAAGTTCATAATGAAGAAGCATCCCCTTGTTAACAAAGTTTTAACTTTAATCAATAATATTCTTCTAATTTATTAATAGAGACATTTAAAAACTGTCCTTGCATCTTACTTTAAGCCTTCTACTAAATATTTTCTGTATCTGAGAAAGGGTTAAAACGTTAATTGAAATTACCAAAAAGGATCCGTTCATTATTTGTTATAGATCGAAGTTCAAGTACGTTGACAGATACCTCTTTGCATGATACAGACGACTTTTAATGTGTCTTCATGTAAAGAGATATTCCATATTGTTGCCTTGATGTTTTCGAAGTTGTATGTGGGAAACGGTTCAGAAAGTTTGAAGATGCAAGAGTTAGACCAAGTCGTGTTAAAAGCTAGACTTACCTCTACTTGACGGTCTGTTTCATTTTCCTGAAGGAATCGTTACCCCCATATCGAACATGCAGAATATTTCTCTGACGCCTTTTTAGGAAGCTTGTCTAACGAGATTTGTTTGTATGGTGTTTATCGCCGTTTTCAACAATCATTCAGTTATATCACGGCGTTTCCTGGGTCTTTCCAGTACTACTTGTCTATTTATCTTGACACCAGCGAGTCAGTCGTACTGCTAACACCCTCCGTGAAGTTGGTTACTTGTTCCTTATTCCTTATTCCTTATTAAAAAGTGAAGTTGGTGACTTGTTCTTTATTCAAATGTGAAGATGGTTACGTGTTCCTTGGTCCTGTTTCATTACTTATTCAGATTTGAACTTATGTACTGCATATGTTGATGTTGCCAATAACAAATGTGATGTTGTTGGTGTTGTAGATGCTGACAGAGGCCTATTCGTACATATTAAATCGCTTGTTACCTATTCAAAAACCTGTTACTTATTCGGCCGTTTTGAAGAAAAGAAGACTATTCTATCAAAATATAATTCAAACTGCATATGTTGATGATGCAAACCACAATTTTGCTGATGTTGTTGTAGATAATGACAGAGACCTATTGGTACATTTTAAATCCCTTGTTCCTTATTCAGAAACATGTTACTTATTCGACGGTTATCAACAAATGAGCGTTTGAAATCCAGAAAATCCATTCAAACTTCATAAGTTGATGTTGCAAACAGCAAATGTGATGTTGTTGTTGTTGTTGTTGTTGTTGTTGTTGTAGATGCTGACAGGAATCTATTGGTACATATTAAATTGCCTGTTACCTTTTTAAAAAGCCTGTTACTTATTTGGCCGTTTTCAAGAAAAGAAGACTTTTCTATCCAAAATATTATTCAAACTGCATATGTTGATGATGCCAACCACAATTGTTGATGGTGTTGTCGTTGTAGATGCTGACAGAGACTTATTGGAACATTCGAAAATAACATTTGAAGACCTATTATTTATTCGAGATATGAGCGTTACTGATATCATCCAGAAAATCCATTCAAACAGCAAACGTTGATGTTGTTGTTGTTGTTGTTGTAGATGATGAAGGAGATCTATTGGTACATATTAAATCGCATGTTACTTATTCCAAAACCTGTTACTTATTCATTACTTATTCGGCCGTTTTCAAAGAAAGAAGTCTTTGCTATCTAAACTGCATATGTTGATGTTGCCAACCCCAAGTTTGATATTGTTTTTGCTGTAGAAGCTGACAGAGACCTATTGGAACATATTATATCACATGTGACTTATTCAAAAACTTATTCATTATTTATTCGGCCGTTTTCAAGAAAAGAAGCCATTGCTGTACCAAATATAATACGAAATGCATATGTTTATGTTGCCAACAACAATTTTGAGGTTGTTGCTGTTGTAAATGATGAAAGTGAGCTATTGGTAGCTATCACCTGTCACTTATTCGGCCGTTCCCTGTCCCTTGTTGAATATCCCAGAGCTCTAAGGAGGAAATGCCATTACTATAAATTTTAAAGTCTTTGGTATGAACCAGCTGAGGATCAAACCGCAAACTCGGACACCCGAGGCGGATTCCCTCTGTACCACTAGACAACCGAGGCGATTTTTCTTACGAGTAAATATACTGATAAAACTGAAGGGAGGCGGAGACTGATCTTGATCGTCGCATGTTGCAAACTTGTCTGTATCAGGGAAATGGTTAAAATGGGATCCAGATATTCATGTTTCTATGACGATTCGAACTTTTCGTCAGATAACTAATGAATGCCTTTGCCTTAATATCTAGTACTCGCTCCCGTACTTCCAAATTGAAATCCATTCACCTTCCGTCAATGGGCTAAAAGTTCTATGTGTGAAGATATAACCTAGCTAGTTGTCTGCGAATGTTGTAGTGTGCAGTACTTTTACGAGAAACCAAGGAACACTTTGTTAGATGGCCAACATGGCCAACGACATGTACTAAATTCATCAATATATTGGCATCCAAAAGAGAGAAAGACACTTGTCAATACCGTAACATTTGTTAAAGAAACTTTGGAAAAGCGGGATTTAAGCTAAGAAGGTATCGTCTAAATATTATGATATTTTATTACTTTTCAACAATATATGTATATATTTTGACTTATGTATGTAAATATTTATCATTGTCATATTTTCATGTTTATGGCCAATGACATGTGAATGACTCGAATTGAGTTGAGTTGAGTTGGTGCACTGGTCCCCGTGGAATAACTCAAGTAGTATTGAAAGTGGTGTAAAACTTAACCCAGTCAGTCAATTCCGGTCCATTGTTCCAGGCATTATATATGCATGTTACTGTACATATTATATCAAAATACCGCATGAGGTAACGGAACAAAGCTGAACTCATACACACTTTAAAAAACAATAAACTGAGGATTCAGTTTCATAAACATTTCAATATATATTCACTGTTTATTATTTACACAGTAACTACTCTAAATTTACACATAAGAAAACAAAACAATCTATACTCTCAAGTAAACGAGTACATGTATAACGTTAAGTGTGATGTTTAACACAAACATCTGAAAACAATCTAAGCTGTACTTAAATACATGTATATACGTAACTTGAAAAACTTTTGAGGAAAATCAATGTGAAAAGGCAAACAATTAGAAGACGCGAGCTCACAGAAGAATGCACAATCTCTTTCAATCAATCTAGCAATCACATTAAAACATTATTTGATAACAATGGAAATGCAATTTTAACAATAAATTCAAAATCATTTAATGTGTCCTAACAAAAAATTTCATTTAGAGATACTTTCAATACTTTGCTTATTGTGTAAAGTTGAAAATATAAAAGTATATGACTTAACAGGATAATGTTTTATTAATACACGTGTTAACCCTTTCCCACATACAACATAACTACAGTAGGCCACTGACATTATCATCTGAACAATATGGAAAACGTCTATACATTAAAGTATAAGTATTGAATAGAGTTGAAAACATTGTGGCAAATGGAGAAATTGCTCATGATGAGCAATTTCTCCAAGTGCCACAATGTTTTCAAAAGTAGTTTGCTGCAGAGGCATCAGAAAGTGTCTATATGTGGGAAAGGCTAAAGCTAATGAATGGATCCGTGAACACCAGAAAACGGAAAAAAGTCAAAATCTTGATTGATTTGAAAATGAATATTTCCCCTTATAAGAACCTCTGCATCAAACATATTTTGGAATCACGGAGGAAAATAAGAAATAAACAAAAGGCCTAGAGGGCCTGTATCGCTCACCTGGATATTTGAGCAATCGTAGGAAAATGTTCTAAAGAAAAGTGAATATGCAAAGAATTCCACATCTGGAGTTTTCTATGGTGAAGAATGCTCCACACTAAATAATCTAGATTATTTAATTTGTACTGAAAATGGAGTTAATTGAGTTTTCTCTTGTTTCCTGTACTGGACCTATGTCCTTAAGAAGGGTTCCTCCTTGCATGTATATGTTAGGTTGGTTTTGCACTGGAATTATCCAGACCGAATTTGGTTCAGATATTTTTACCCATTGTCAAAGAGTTGATACAACATTGAGTCTCTTGTGCGCAAGTATGCTACAGACCAATATCATCCATTTGAGAAAACTTCAAAGCACTATATTCCAGGTACTTACTGGCCAAATATAATCAGTCTGGACCTCCTGTTTATTCAGAAGAAGTTGTTTAAAGGTTTTTATATATTTGACCTTGTGACCTTGAAAGTAGGTCAAGGTCATTTATTGGAGGAAACTATATAGCATTTCATGCCAGGTATCTACTAGCAAAATATCATCATTCTGGGCCTCCTGGTTATTCAGAAGAAGTTGTTAAAAGGTTTTCATATATTTGACCCTTGTGACCTTTAAAATAGGTCAAGGTTATTTATTGGAGGAAACTATATAGCATTTCATGCCAGGTATCTACAAGGGCGATGGACGACAGACAACACACCATAATATAAGTTAACAGGCACTTCATGCCAGGTGAGCTAATAACTGAACAATCGAGGATTTTTTTCTAAAAAAAACCACAATGCATTCAACTCTGTATCAAAAATAGATGCCCTCTATTTCAGATATTATGCCGAAACACAGGCAAGAAAAGAACTATTTAGGAAAAACCTTTCCCACATTCAACGAATCTGCAGGAGACATCCTTGATGATATCTAGACACTTAAAAAACCTCTATAAATAAAAGCACGATCATTTAAAAGATTTGAAAACGTTGTGGAAAATAGTGAAATTGCAGCAATGTTTTTCAAAAGTCGTCTGCTTTAGATGCGTCTGCTAGTGGGAAAGGGTTGACCAATATGACATTTTATATTCTGTTTTGAAAATATGTGAGGAGAAACTGCAACAAGAACTGTCGGAGGACAGCACGCTAGACCTTTTTGAGCTTGTCAATAAAACAAAACCTTTTTGGGTGGTACAGAAAACATTACCGAGTACTTTATCATATTATTTATAAGCAAAGTACTTTATAAGTCGAAAAAGGGTCATAATTCTTACAAAAACCTTTACTGAATTATGCACACTTTGCTGTTGGTGGAGGTGATGTTTGTAAGTGTTTGAGCTATATCTCTAATTGTTTTGATAGAATTTGATTCGGTATGAATAACTTAATTAAAAAAGGGCCATAATTCTTAAAATAAACTTGACAGAGTTATGTACTCTTGTCTGTTGATGTAGGTAATGATGGTAAATAAGTATTGTTAGTGTATAAGCTATATCTCTAATGGTTTTGAAAAAAAATGGGGTGTTACGTAAAATTTAACCAAAATTCTAAGTCGAAAAAGTGCCATAAATCTTACAAAAAAACATGGACAAAGTTATCTCCTGTTGTCTGCTGGTGAAGAAAATGATTGTTAAAAAGTGTTGTAAGTTTCAAAGCAATATCTGTAATGGTTTTGAAAAAAAAGGGAAATGGTACAAAAAACTTAACCAAAATTCTAAGTAAAAAAAGGGCCATAATTCTTACAAAATCCTTGATGTCTGTTGATGGAGGTAATGATGATGAATAAGTGTTGTAAGTTTCAAAGAAATATCTGAAATGGTTTTGACAAAAAGTGGTCAGAATGCGCAGATTGATCTTGACCCATAATTCTCTATTGTTAGTTCCAATAAAATTAGAAGAAAAAAACCCAATAACACAAATTGTTAAACAAATAAAAAATCTAATTTGGTTTATTATATACAAGGTTTCAAACGCAACTGTGCAATTGAAAATAATACTTATCAATAACAAAAATAGTACCTATTTACCCTTTCGCTGCCAAGGGCAATTAAAGGGTTTTGCAAATAATGCAGATTCGGGGGAGACAGCTCATAACTAGTTGTCTCTTCTGACATCTGCATTGTTTGCCACTTAGACATTCAATTGTACTACAATTCCTGTTGGACGAAAACTTGAGTTGTCCAATTTTCAAAATGGAAGAGTCGACTATGTGAAATTCGGCAGTGAAATAGTTAAATAAGTTTAGGAGGCTTACAAAGGTTGCCGTATTGACCTCCGTACCTATACGCTTCCGCAACATATAATATATATGGAAAGAGGTATTATGAATAAATCAGTTGTGTAGGTCAAGGGTCAATGCGCAACTTCAATATCAAAGTGCATGGAGTAGGGCTTGTTTTTACTCTGTGGGATAACTATCGGAAATCACTCTAAATGACAATATAATTTATGATTATAATTGATAACGTTGTGGCAAAAGAACAAATTGCTCACTGAGAACAAGCTCTTCTTTTGCCACACTGTTTTTAAAAGATGCGTTAATGTTGGAAAGGGTTAAACAATCACCCGATCGATGTAAAAATGTCTATTCGAACATCAGTGGAGAGACAACTAGGAAACAAAGTATGCGTGTACAGTGTTATTACATTAACTCACTGTGTCTGTGTTTAGCGACGTCTTTACTGCTTTCAATTCCGTTCGTTAACTATCGGTATCTGATGACGTTTTAGGTGATTTCATTTACAATCGTTTACTATCGGTATCTGATTACGTTTTTAGTGATTTAGTTTCCGTTCCTTTACTATCGGTATCTGATGACGTGCTTAGTGATTTCATTTCCGTTCGTTAACTATCGGTATTCAATGACGTTTTGGGTGATTTCATTTCCGTTCCTTTACTATCGGTATCTGATGACGTTTTAGAGATTTCATTTACAATCGTTTACTATCGGTATCTGATTACGTTTTTAGTGATTTCATTTACGTTCGTTAACTATCGGTATCTGGTGACGTTTTGGGTGATTTCATTTCCGTTCCTTTACTATCGGTATCTGATGACGTTTTTATACATTTCATTTACAATCGTTTACTATCGGTATCTGATTACGTTTTTAGTCATTTCATTTCCGTTCCTTTACTATCGGTATCTGATGACGTTTTAAGTGATTTCATTTCCGTCAGTTTACTATCGGTATCTGATTACGTTTTTAGTGATTTCATTTCTGTTCCTTTGCTATTGGTATCTGATGATGAGTTTATTGGTTTCATTTCCGTTCGTTTACTATCGGTATCTGATAACGATTTAAGTGACTTCATTTCAGTTCCTTTGCTATCGGTATCTGATGACGTTTTTAGTGATTTCATTTCCGTTCCTTTTTCTATCGGTATCTGATGACGATTATAGTGATTTCATTTCCATTCATTTACTATCGGTATCTGATGACGGATTGAGTGGTTTCATTTTCATTCCTTTACTATCTGTATCTGATGACGGGATTAGTGGTTAACTGGTTTTATTTACGTTCCTGTGATATCGGTATCTGATGGTTGGTTTAGTGATTTCATTTCCGTTCGTTTACTATCGGTATCAGACGGTTTAAGTACTTTCATTTTCGTTTCTATTATATCGGTATCTGATGATGGGTTTAGTGATTTTATTTCCGTTCCTTTGATATCGGTATCTAATGGTGGGTTTATACAAAGTGATTTGATTTCCGTTCCTTTGATATCGGTATCTGAAGGGGGTTTAGGGATTTGATTTCCTTGTCTATTATATCGGTATCTGATGGTGGGTTTAGAGGTTTTATTTCCGTTCCTTTGATATCGGTATCTGATGTTGGGTTTATACATAATCATTTGATTTCCGTTCCTCTGATATCGGTATCTGATTGGGGTTTAGTGATTTGGTTTCCGTGTCAATTATATCAGTATTTGATGACGGGTTTAGTGATTTCATTTCCGTTCCTTTACACTCACGAGTTTGTGAGATACTGTCACTGTTGCTGGGCCCTGCGAGCGTCCTGCGAGTACTGGAGTACGATATTCTAGATGTTAACTGGAATTGGTACCCTCCCTTTGAGATCACATATTTGAATGTCCTCTTTAACTGGAGTCGGAATCGCTTGTTAACTAGCGTGTAAATGTAGAAATTCAGATGGAATGTCAACACAAGTAGTAACTCATAAATCGCGTGTGCAGCTCTGTTTCGTTTAAGATCAACCAAAGTCGGATCATTCAAATGTCCAACGATGGATAAATACAGTAAAAATATTCCGTATGGGATTTCCGGTATGAGGAATACAATAACAATGGCGATGACAATTTTCGAAATTCTGCGATTATCCTCTTCCCTTGATTCACTGCCAGCGATCGGGTTTCTGTTGAGTTTGATGACAAAGAGTCCTGTTGTTACGGATAAGATGATGCAGGGTATTAAATGACGGATAAGAAGCATAATCCACATATGCGCCGCTGCTCCGTCGTTGAGCACCCATGAACAAAACCCATCAACAGTTTTTTCATCGATCACGTGATATAGATGAAGGACTGGCGCTGCAAACGAAATAACAGCACAAATTATGATGGTGTTTTGAGATGTGAACCACTTTTGTGTCTTAAATGGATACGCTACAGCAATATAGCGCTGTACTCCCAGATATACTGTCAGCCAAATTGAAATGGTGTGGAACATTTTCGACAAGAAAAACTTTGATATCATGAAAGCTTCACAAAGTGGTTTAGAAAGTACGTAGGCATCAAATTTCTCCCCCTCATTAAAGTCTGTGATATTCAAGTACATGTATTCATAATTGTCATACATGTAGCTATATTCATACGTTGTATTCCCGAAATCGTCCATATTTTCGTCTGCCGATTGTAGATTATTATACACCATAATGTACGTTGGCAAGGTAACCAGTCCGGTCATCGAATCTGATATTGCTATGGCCACGAGGATCAAATTGGTAACGCTGCGCATTCTTTTCTGAAGCAGAACCCAAATCACGACGAGATTAACCAAAACGGTAACAATAACAAGGATTTCCCAAATGTAGAGATAGATTGGTCGTTCGAATCCAAACGCCTGATAGATAAATTCAGTATGAACGTAATCATAGTCCGTAGGCAATGTATTATTTGTATCGTAAACGTTATGATAGTCAGGGTATGCTGTTTCGTTGTCATTGTAGATGGCATCTTTGGTATCGTTAACGGAATGATAGTCGTAATCATCAGGGTATGCTGTCATCTTATTGCCTGTTGATTGGGTTTGTCTGCAATCCTTCGTTGACAGTAAGGTGGGTGTTGCTTATTATTCTTTGGACGTTTTTGATTTAAATTAGCCGGTTGACTCAAAGAAAGGATCAAAGCTGAAATTCAATTAGTGTTCCAGTCTTCAATTATAACAGATCGTCAGTGGATACCTGTTAAGAAAAAACACCAAACATTAAAAATAGAAGAAAGACACTAGTTATGTGAATCTTTTCCCACATGAACACAAAGAACTGCAACCGACGACTTTGAAAACATCTATGCATTTGAATATGGTTAGTCTATGTATAGATATAAAATAGAGCTGAAAACATCGTGACAAAAGAAAAAATGGCTCATAAGTTCTCCTTTTGTCACAATAATTTCAAAAGCTGTCTGCTTAAGAGGCGTCGTCTGTATTTGCAAAGGGAATAACATCGGGTAAATAATGTGGCTATAGCACATACGGCTTGTTTCCAGACATTCAAATAATGTTACTTTATTTTCTCAATATATTGGAACATGGTCATTAGGCTACCGTTTGTTTTGATACATATCTTAAACTTTTACAACAAACATCCCGAACATTTATTAGCATTTTCAACCATGCCCACATACATGTACAACAAATCTGCAGCAAACGACTTTTTACAATATCTAGGAATTAATATGGAAAATCTCAACAAATGAAAGTAAAGTAAAGTTATTGAATAATTTTATAAAATTGTGGCAAAATGAGCAATGCCTACTTTTGCCACAATGTTTTCAAAAGTCGTCTGCTGCAATAAAAAATAAGTCTGCATGTGGGAAAGGGTAAACTTCACACCAAAGCTACATTCCGTTTCCGTTTTTGTAAAAATATAATATAATATAAAATATCTATACGAATCGATTATTAGTTAACCTTTTATCTCATACGATAATTCTGCAGCAGACGACTGATTTTTGTCAAACAATAGAAAATCTCTATAATTGAATGGATAACCTATGACTTAAAGTGGAAAACATTGTGGCAATTTCTTCTTTTGTCACAATGTTTTCAAAAAGCCGTCTGCTGCAGAGGCGTCAGAAAGCGTCTATATGAGGGAAATGGTTAACTGTTGAAGAAACACCTCTAGAAAAGACAAATGTACGCTCCATAGACAAATGTATGTCACACAATATTGTCCTATTCAATTTACTTTGTTTCCGCTTCATTCGGATGTTTGTCGTACATGCAGTGTTTTACACTATTGTGTTGCATAACGAGATAACATGAAATGTTGTTAAAATAATGAAACTTGTCATCAGAATGTACATCCATGATTCTTCCAAAGGAAGGTGGACAGTTGAGGCTCTGGTGAGACTGTATGCATGCACAGACTCGCGTGAGTCTTCACTGCTCGCATATGTGACAACGCCCCAAACCACTTATCGTGGCTCAATTAATCAACAAATGAGCCGGCCTGCGAGAAAACCAAGACTTTGGACTCTGCGTAAAGTATCGACCCGGATCAACCTAAGCACGCCGCCCAGGCTAACCCGGACAGACACTTTTCGCCTCTTGTTGATTTTCTGTTTCAGGAATCATTACTTTATACCTCTATTACCCTGAGACGGAATGTGTAGGCCCGCATTTGCTTTCGCGGAATGCGCAGGCTGATCTGGTTGGATACATTACGCAGAATCCATAATGTTGATTTTCTCGTGGAATGGCTCAAATTGTGCAGCTACGAGAGAACAAATGGTTGATTGGGGTTCAACGCCGTTTTTCTACAATTGTTTAATCATATCATGGCGGCCAGTACACCAACTTATTTTCCCCCCGGACAATCTCATACTAGTCAACCAAACAAAATATTCCCAAGCTACTAGCTGCTTTTCCACATATACTGTTAGTTCATTGGTTAAAGACGAATGACGCTGAAATTAGCATTAACTTTTGTCGGAAAGAATGTTGGTCGAGCTTTGGTTCGATATCACAACCCCCTGAATTGACGGCCCGCGTCGCTACCGACTGTGCTACCGGGATCGGCTCAGAGAACGAATAATAAACTAAATGGAAACGAAATTTGAAATTTACCACTGGAGTACTTTATTATAAATGTAAGATTAATCGTATAAAAAGCGCCATATGGAACAATCCTCGTCATGCAAAAAACAGGGGAGACAATGTACCACTGTTTAAGCCGTACTAATTGTTGACTAATTTGATTGTTATCTGCTCTTGTTATCATTTTGCTAATTGGCGGAAATTACCGGACATTTGTGTAACATTCGGTATGAATACATCGATAGCGCTGCCGAAGGGCAGTAGAGAGATACACAGGGTACTTCAACATGGGATTATAGGGTAATAAAACTAGGGTGTTCTGATATCGATTTTTTTAAATCAATTTACCAATAAATAATCGAGCCGGTTTTTTCATCATTATCAAATTCATAATACATGTACATTGTTAAAAACATGGAGCCCTTTCTCTTTTATTATTCATAACGAAATAATAGTGTCAATATTGTATATATAATTATTCGTTCCTCCATGAGTGTGTTACCTCTTTGCAATATAGTCTGCCTCGGATCTCAGAAAAGAGGCCTGGAAAATGGTTCTGTTGGCAAAATTTGTTAATGCAAAACTTTTACCACCAATGTCTTGTATGATATCTAGGTGGATCATTCAGACCGGCTGTCGCCTTTTAAAGGCTGAAATAAGGCTAAAAAATGAGATCAAAGGTCAACGGGTGCATTTTTTCTTTATTTTTGCTGAAATAACCACATAGGGTTGAATTTTCAATCTAAACCCTTTTACTGTGTGCTTTTACATTACTCGATCTATAAAGAAACATAGCACACCTCAAAACAAAATTATTATTTATATATTACATATAAATCAAGCACACTTAGTGTGAGCTAGAGACGTATTTATCGACAGTTACCTCCATTACATCCAAATTAGCCATTTACCATTATATTTACCAAAAGCGCAGGGCATGTTTACATGCGATTTATATGGGTATTTGCCATGAACAGGTATGTCTTTCGATCCATTCTATATAATATTTCGGTATTAAAATTGAACCACAACACAAAGAAACACAGGTATATACTATGTTTTGGTTGTGTTTATAGTAAGATGCCTGACATTATGGTTAGACATGTTTACAATACATCAAATACTTTATAGTAAAACAGCCTTCCAGGGTCAGTTGAATTTGAAATGACATATAACGGATGTTGTACTAGTTATCATATTATATTTGTAAGTTTAATTATCCCGATTACAAATATGAACTATAACCAAAACCAGTTTCTAATGATTCATTCTGGGAATAAAAATACAACGATTACTTCCCTTCTTTTAGATCTATGTTTACATGTTAAGTACTACTGTTCGCTAATTTTCAAGATAATTGTTATAATATAATCATAATAATGATGATCATCATCATACTAATAATAATAATAATAAAATAATAATAATAATAATTATTAATATATTACTTCAAAGAGTGAATATATATCTTTCAGGAACCTCGCATACGATGAGTGTTAAAACAACGCCTGTTGCTGTTTTGAAGCGACGATCGTCATCACGGTCGACCAATTATAAACTGTGTGTGTTTTGCCAAGCATCAAAAACTGAACAAACACGAAATGCAACAACTGAATCTAAGAAGAAAGTAAAAGATTGCATTTCAACTCGACGTAAGTGTAGGGATGACAGTAACTCTGAGCTATTGGATCGTCTGGAAAACATAGATGATGCTTCGTGGGATTCAGGAGATAACATCAAGTGGCACAAAAATTGCCATGGTGCATTTACTTCAGCTACGAACATTAAACGAGTTGTAAAGAGATTTAAGGAACAGACATCTGAAAAAGAGCAGACGGAAGAAAAGGAACCTTCTACCAGTGGACAATTCAAACGTAGATCAAGTGATGCAGTTGATTGGTCGAAATGTATGTTTTGCCAAAAGGTAGAAAGCAAACAAACATTGCACAATGTACAAACACTTGAAAAATCTTCGAACATTATTGCACAGTCGCAACATGATGCCGTTATGCGTGTGAGATTGTCCGACATAAATGATCTGATAGCGGCTGAAGGAAAGTATCATTTGAAATGTCTTGTTCAGTTCCAAAGAAATACAGCTAAACAAGGAAAGTGTGCAGATGTTTATGACAATGCTATGCATATGCTTCTTTCACAACTTCAAGACGATTTAGGGAAGGGCCACGTGTTTGATATGAAAGCTGTATGGGACACATATATAACTTTGTCAAATGAGCTTGGTGTTCAGGTTCCCTCACGTTACATTTCACGGCGGCAAACATTTTATGTAGACGTGAAACAAAAACTTGGTTCAAAAGCCAATTTTGTTCGACCTCTTGGTGTAACAGAATCGCTGTTAATGTACCCAGGTGACAGTTCAGATTATGTAATAGCACATACATTAAGTAAGGAGCCAGGTGCAGATTTGTTTGCCCCCAGCTCCGAATCAGAATGCTCGGAAGAAGAATCATCCGATGATGAACCCGCACGAATTGACACTTCGAGCACAAGCTTGTTTCAAGAGATGGTATACGTTGCACTTCGACTACGAGCTGACTTGGACGCTACACCTGGTCACAACGGAAATTGGAGAAATATCGATCAAAGTCATGTTGAAGAAATAGTGCCGAACAGTCTCTTCCTTTTTCTCATATTGGTATTCGGAGGTATGTCAGCTATTGAAGATTTTGCTGATGTAAGTGATGAAAATACAAAGCGAAGAGTGTTGAGTGTTGCGCAAGACATTGTCTACGGAGTGTCCAAAGGAACTAAGTTAACACCGAAACACGTAGGATTGGGTTTAACCATCCATCAAGCAACACGATCTGAGAAACTCGTAAATCTTGTCCACGCTGCCAACCACTGTATACCTATTAGAAAAGTTCGTCAATTCGACAATGCTATTGCAAACACAATACTAGAGCAGTATAAGGCCAACGGGTACAACTACATTCCTCCAAATGTATCCCCCGGTATTTTCACACACTTCTCTTGTGATAACATAGATGTCCTCGAGTGCACCTTAGATGGAAAGAATACGTTTCATAGTACCCAAATGGTAGCTTGGCAAAGGGACTCTGGACAGCCATCATCAGAAGATCTGTCAAGTGATCTTGACAACATGCAGGAAGACAAGGAAACCATGAAAATTTACCAAACCCTGGATAAAGCTCATGTAATAAGTGGCAAACGGCCATCACCACCAAACATGAATAATTGCAACATGAACGCTTGGTTGAGAGAAGACAACCAACAGCATGCTACGTATATGCATAACTTGGCATGGACCGTTACAAGGCGTGCACATGATGGAACGCAGCACGTTCCTCCGTGGAACTCGTTCAATGAATCTGTGTGTACCGTATATCATCCAGTCACCAAAGCGTGCATGATGCCAATACTTCAAGCAACTGCTGACGAGTTTGACACGATAACTACGTTGATAAACAAATTCATGGGTATTAGCAAGGACATTGGACAAACCCACACTGTCATAACGGCCGACCAACCATTGTATAGCAAAGGAAAGGAACTCGTTTGGCAGAATCAACAAACTCTCGAGAATGTCATTTTTGTAATGGGTGGTCTCCATATTTGTTTTAATTTCTTGCGAGCGATTGGTCAACACATGGAGTGTTCAGGTTTGGAGGATATATGGATAGAAACAGGTGTTTTTGGTCCTAATACTGTTTCCGCTGTCATGGACGGAAAGGCATATTACAGAGCTGTTCGTGGGCACCTACTTACCTACGAGGCTCTGTGGCGAATTAAATGGCGATAATGGGTCCGTACAAATAAAAAGGACATGCCATCGCTCGAGGGTGAGATCGATGACCTAGAACTTACCTTTGCGACTATTCCAAAGCGGGAGGACGTCCTTGAGGCTACAACAAGGTTGACAGACAAAATTTCAGTGACAGGTTTGACAGACTTGCTGCATGAATATGAATCTGAGATGATGAAGATCAAGAATTTTGCATACTGGCATTCATACATGGGAATGGTTGAAATACTGTTGAGCTTCATTAAGGCACAGAGAACTGGTAACTGGCTACTTCATGTGGAGACCTTTGCAGCAATGTTACCATGGTTAACAGTTTACGATCACACAAACTATGCAAGATGGGGACCAGTGTACCTCTCAGATATGAAAGCACTGTCACAGACTGCGCCTGAAGTTTACAATGAATTTCTGGCTGGAAACTTCGTAGTTAAGAGAAGTGAGAACATGTTCAACGAAGTTCCAACAGATCAAGCCACGGAATGGATCAACAAAGTTTGCAAGACTGCCGGAGGGATCATAGGGATTACTAGAAATGATCAAGCCAGAGATCGGTTCTGCATCACTTGGGCCCGACGTTCGCAAGTTTCAAACGAAACACTTACTCTCTTTGGACTTCTCGATGATGAAGAAGAGACGAACGACAATAAGCTGAAGCTTCAACCTACGCGTATCAACGTTGAAGAAAATCTTGTTAAAGAGCAAATGAAAGTTATTGCTTCTCTTGATGTCTTTGGTCTAACAACAAACTCCCGAACACCAAACGAATCTAATGATGAAACAAAACTGGTATCTGTAGCAACAAAAGACGTTGCTTCAGACGAAATCACTTCCGATCTGTTGACTTGTGAAAAAAGGGGTCGACAATTAGTTGAAGAATTTGCAGTTAACCGACTGAAGGAGAAAACGGTGGAATTTTTCGCACCAATTAAAAGGGTCAAATCAAAGACATTCTCTGATTTGTACAAAAAAACTACACCCGATAGGCAGAAAATGACGAAGCTAATAAGGGCCGACAGGAAGTTGCTACAGCGACTTTTCAATGCCGCAAACTCGGGACGATCTGTCCAAACTGCTGAAGTGTTACAACATGAACTGGCGCCTGTTCCTCTCTCTTTGGCCAACGCGAGTGGAAACATGAATACCACAACAAAGTCGCAGATTCTCAATGTTTTGACAGCGGATTTAGGTATTGAAACACCACAGGAACTACCTCCCTCCGACAAAGCCACCTGTGTGGTAATTGATGGGCATGCGTTAGTCCAAGCACTTAGTAAACCACCAAAGTGTCAAACATTTGGTGACTATGCACAAGTGTTTTTGCAGTCAGTATTCAAACATTTCAATGACAAGACTACGCGCGTTGATGTAACATTTGACCGGTATTATGGTGGCAACTCCATCAAGAATGCAACTCGAAGCAAGCGGTCTGGAAAGCGACGCCCTATACGAAAACTTATTACCGGTCCAGAGGTACCCCTTCCTCAGGTATGGGAGCAGTTCATTACCCTGGATGAAAACAAATCCGATCTTGCAGGATTTCTTTCCAATGAGCTATTACAGCGTGCTGAAACATTGCCACCTGGGTCAACACTAGTAACTGGGGGAGGCTGCAGAGGTGATGTCAACGCGAAATCAAGTAGCTTCAATGCCGACCACTTGTCCGTTCAACAAGAAGAAGCCGATACGCGGATTGTGATTCATGCAAAGGATGCAATTACAAGGGGATATGAACGAGTGGTTGTTCAGTGTCGTGATACAGATGTTTTGCTCCTACTTATCTACCATTTGGGCTGCGAAATTGAAACATGGATGGTGTCTGGAACATCAAAGAACAAGAGGTGCTTTCCGGTACATGTTATATCGCAGAAATTAACTGCTGATGTAAAAGCAAACATTCTCGCATTTCACGCTCTGACAGGATGCGACACCACATCTTCCTTTTCGGGAATAAGTAAAAAGACATGTTGGAAAATGTTTTGTGAAGACCCTGTACTTCTATCTCCTATTGGCCACGGTGGAGATATCGGTAATGTTGAGAAATTCATGTGTGGTCTTTATGGATGCAATCCCGAAACCCATGAACCCAGTATTGATGTCTGCCGATACCGACTATTCTTAAAAGCCAGGAAGTCTTTAGAGCTGCTTCCGCCAACTAAAGATGCATTCGCGTTACACGTTAAGAGAGCAGCTTATCAAGCAATGATCTGGATGAAAGCAGCTGATGCAGATTTCGAGCCAGAGGATCCAACAAATATAGGCTGTTGGGTTATAGAGTCGTGTGTACTGAAACCAGTTTGGATGAGCAAACCCTCGGTACCTGTCTCCTGTTTGCAGTTGGTTGCATGTGGATGCACTACAAAATGCAGCACATCAAGATGCAAATGTTATAAGTCTGGGCAGATTTGCATGTTTGAATGTAAATGTGAGGCATCAGGATGTGCCAATCCTGTAGGGAATGAAGATGACTAAATATTGGGGAATTCCATAGTTTGCTGATATTAGTTTTTGTGATTAGCCGTACATATATAAAACAAATATCGCATCAATGAGGATCTTTGGTTGTATATGTTGAAGTATGTGTTATATAGATGTGGATAGAGGTGTTTTAGGTCGAACCTTTACATTTAATTATTTGATTTATTCACTTGTGTTCGGATCAGTCCATTCTATTGCGCAATTCAGTGCTACAATAACCAATAACTTTACTTTTTTGTTGAAATAAAAGTTTTATGTCACCTCTTTTGCATGTTATCATTCCAGCAAAACAAAGTGTTGGTGTTAACAATATTTTTTGTGAGGTTTGAAACTGATAAATAGGAACAATGTTTGAATATTTCCATAAAACGGTTAAAATGCACCTAATGACCTTTTGACCTATTTAATATCGTTTTTTCAACAAATAGAGGGTGACAGCCCCCCTAGCGTGTTTTGATATATATTAAACTTTACAAATAGGATGGCTGTCGAGCATTAACAAATTTTGCCAACGCAAGTCATATCTTCTGAGATCCGAGGCAGACTAATAGAGAGCATCAATTAACAAATTAGATCCATCAATTATGGTTTTATTTTGTTAAAAAAAAGAGTCGAAAACAATGCAAAAAGAGTTCAAATGTCTCGTAGCAAGCAATCTCAATTATTCTAACACTGTTTTCAAATATGTGTGAACTCGTGCGTTTTAGTCCATTTGTAAATATGGCTGAGCCTAATAGAAGTAACCTCCCGTTCTAGAAAATATGAAACATAATTCGGAAAATCTAGACTTATATAAATTAAATTAAATGCCGTAAAAAGATCGTTAAAAACTAGGTATAGATCTATATGATGGTAATCGGACAAAAAGAAACAAGATAATAAGCAACGGCCAAAAGGTAACAGTTTTTGCCCGGATAACAGGTAACAGGACAAAAGGCAACAGTTCTGATATTTTCATTTCAGGTTTAACTAATTTTTTAATATCTGCCAGAAAATATAATTTGCGTACACAGGAGAAATGGCTCATTATAAGGAATTTCTCCTTTTCCAATAATGTTTTCTTCAATCTTTTTTTAACATCTGACAGGAGGCTAGCAACAGTTCTAATATTTGTAATAATTGTTGACAGAATATATCATTGCGTAAAAGGGAGAAATTGCTAATTATGAGCAATGTCTCTTCTCCCACACTGTTTTCCTTTCGCTTTTTCAAACATCTTCACACAGATATGCATAATACGTAAAATAACATTGCAAAGTGAAACAAAAATTGAGTTACATATATTTTTTGTAGATTTGTAAATAGTTTAATCTGACTTAATTTTTTTGAACAATGCTTTAGGTTATAAAACACACAAAAATGTATCAAAATTAAAGAAAATCATTACAATATCAAGAAGATGATAGTTTGTGTCTTTTTCATATTTGTAGACTTAAACCTATTGATTGGTATTGTATTTTGGAAAATGTGTTGCTTTTTATCCTGTTTCTTGTTGTCCGTTGCTTTTTGTCCTGTTACTTTTTTATCCTGTTTCTTTTTATCCTACAATCCTATATGATAAATATATATTTCTGAGTATATTTGTTTAGAACAAATTCACAACCTTATTATTTGAGTGGGGATAATGCCTATTAAAGTTTAGTTAATACAAGTCTACTTTTTTCCCGTGCAATGGATCAGTTCAATGGGTTTTTCTTTTTTACGCAATTTTGTAGAAACTCCTAGTTTTTAACGAATTATTTTTTCTCAAAAAATAATACAGTTAACGCGATCGTGTTTGTTTGCGGAAGTCACGGTTAAACTACACTTCCGCTTAGAATACACATTCGCTGCACCTAAATAGTCCTAGTATTTTTTCGATATTAAAACGACTTCTACGTGTTATTTCAATACAGTGAAGTCATAATTATACTATCGAATCATCATAGATAATCAATTTTCTAGAAAATATCAAATTAACAGTACGCGCATATATATTTCATTTGTCGGCAGGTACGTATAAGGCACGAGTATGAATTTTAGTCGTATGCCCATTCACTAGAAGTCGACCCCACGCTGTATAGAACAATGTTAATCTCATAAATATGCCACCACGCAGAGCTCAGTGAAATAGTCAGTGTGCATTTTAAACGCTCGCATCGCCGTTGTTTCTCCTTTTTCCAACATGATAACGACGATCAAAGGGGCTTTCTAATTATAGATCATGGTTTACATACGCGCGCATTCAGTTAGCTATATATATATATATATACGAAAGTAACGCTCTAACGTTGTATCAAAGTTATGTGGTGTAATGGAGAGCGTGTAGAACTACTAATCATGGACTACCTATGGACGCGAGTTCGAGTCCCAATAGGAACTGTTCTTTTTTTTTTTTAATTCTTATTTTATGCGATTTGTTAAACATTATAGATTTATAATAATTAATTCACTCACATGAAACATAGTTATAATATAAGCCGAAATCCTGGATCCGCCCCTGGTGACGAAAACAAATCGAACTAACAATGTAAATCTCACAAATATGCCATGGGTGTTTTGACAGACTTTACGCAGAGCTCAGTGCAAGAGTTAGTGTGCATGTAAAACGCTCGCATCGCCGTTGAAATGCTACATTTACTAAAACTGTCAACTGATAAAAAAAATCTCTGGACAAAAATATTAATAATAATAAAATAGACTAAATTGTGCAATAGCATGATCAATTGCATTCATAAATTAGATTTTACAATACATGTTCAAAATAATTCGTTACTAGTACTTTCAGTACTTTGATTTTAATATGAGCTTGAGCTCAGGGATGCTTAATTCGTTGAGGCTTTTCTTAGAACTGTCCTGATTATCCTGTACTCTGCGGTAATCGACTTCTGCCTGTTTAAGTTCATCCTGAATTTTCTGTTTTTTTTTTGTTTTTATTTATTTCCGCAACGAGCCGTAGTAGTTTTCACCTGATGGTATACTTGTACTCGTATTCACAGTTGGTTGATTAGCGCCAATCAACGTCCCTTTGATGAAATTAGTTATACGAATTAAACCAATTTTAAACATATCAAATTGAACAGTTTGCCAAACAAACTTTGATAGAATTCTTAAACTTACAATGAGTTATGACAAATTATTAAACAACGTTAAATGCAATTTTAAGCATATCAAATTTAACAGTTTGACAAACAAACTTTGATAGAATTCTTACATTTACAATGAGTTATGACAAATTATTAAACGTTTAAAATTTCATTCATAAATTTGGACAAGTCATACAATATGCATGGATATCGATCACCTTATGGTTTTATTTAACAATTGAATAGTTATAAAAATCATCCATTTTATTTTAGATAGGATAATATTAACAAATGTTGACATTTATCCGTTCTGATACAATCGCATTTTCCCCCTAAAATACGTAACTGGGGCTAATATCCGTCCGCTTGTGTCCATATTTACATTTTATTGCATCGAATTAAAAGGCATTACATGCTGATATATATGTAAGATAACGCAATATACACAGTCTGCACAGCGGGTGTAATAAATAGATATATGCCCCATCATAAATCGTCCGGCAATGGTCGGTAATCATCGGAAGCTTTCGCTAGCAATCACGGAAACGTAAATGTTACCCTAAAACGTTAGTAGTACTTGTAGAAAATGTTAAAAAGGACCAAAATTTCATTACTTTATTTTAATAAAATATATGTCAAATAAACGGTAAATGAATTTACTACATTATGCCGTAAGTGCCCTGTTAATTTTTTATTTCTAAAAAAAGATATTCACTGAAGAACGTGTAAAAATTAGTGGAAAAATACCGTTTTCTTAACGGTTTATATGTAATAAAGAAGGAAATTAGGGTGACTGTATTCAAAGTTAAAAAGGACCACAATATTATTAATATAAAACAAATAAAAAAATATATTTATATTCAGGAGATATTTGTCATGAAAACTTGATAAGTGCCTTTTTAAATTTTTGCAAAATAAAATTGTTATTGAGTAAAAACTAAAAAGTTGCTCTATAATCCCATGTAATTTAAGTTATCGATTTTTATAGTCGCTGATTCTGATAGTTGGATATGCGGATAGTCCAGCTATATAAGCTTTATTATTTTGCTTTCCTATATATACGTAGAGAAAAAAACACACGAAACAATGTTGTGAAAAAACGCATGATTAACCCTCACCCACGTACAAAAAATGTCCAACAAACGACTTTGAGATAATTATTGATATAATTGACAATTTTCTTATAAGAAATTTGAAATTTTTCTTCATATTCTTCTCCATACATGTGGAAAGGGGTTATTATAAATGCAAACCAGTGACGTCTCTGTTTAGAATACTAGGTATCACGTTAAACTTCGAATCTGAACTAGGCTCAAAACGTCCATCGGCCAGTGTCTATACTTGTGGGGACTCAACAGAATCGTCTCTGAGATACGATTCTTTTGAGAACCCACAACATAGGATTAAGTTGAGTTATAAAAGGGATATTGCGGGGAAAGACCAGCTTTCTCCACCCCCCTTATCTAGTGCTTTGTTTTACCCGATAGTGAAATAACTTACCCTTTAATTCTGAAATTCCGAAAAGTGATCGTTGTTTTTATAAGAATTACGATATCCTTTAAAACGTTAAATATCGGCCACCAATTAGGTTAATGTTATGACGGATCCGAATTAGACACTTGAATAACAACAATTTATTAGTCGCCGGGCAGAAGCCCGCGACTTCTATTTTTAATAGCTTTTCGGAAATCACATGGGAGGGCGGCTTATTATTAGAAAGAAACAAATCTAGATGATTTGAACATATTACAATTGTGGTTGTTTACGAACACTAATAAATGACACATCTAAAATGAAATAAATATTCCGATTTTTTAATGTTTGCATTTTTTTTTATTTCACTCGCATTTAAGTTTTTTGTCTTATTTACGAAGACAAAAGTGGTCCCTTCAAGACGTGAACCAACACCCCCTAATGCAGACTCTTATGTGTCATCATTGAGGTCAATTTCGGATTCTCCTTTTAATAGCAATTTTAACTTACTAAATGTTGTTTTCATGTTCAAAGAGATGTCTTGATTTGTGTAGAATTCATTTAATAATGTTAATCCATGAATATCTAAAGTAGGAACTGTTTCTAAGCTAAATATAGACCCTATTCTGTTGTGTAGGTTCGTGACCTTTAACATCGATTTTCGCGCATGCGCATTTCGATATGAAAAAGCGAGTGATATTATTTTATTTTAGACAAGTACAAGACGAATGTTTGACGCAAAGCGTCAAAGAGAAGCCGCAATATTTCGTTGTACATGTAGAAATAAGAAAAAAAGAACATTTTTAAATCCACAAACAATAGAACAATTTAAACTGTAGACGGTAATGCTGATATATTTCTCCTTTTGAAGACTTTTGTTTTCTTCAAATTACCTCCCTTTAAAGCAATACCAGGATATTTACCTTGTGATTCGAATAAGATTGACAAACATTGAAATTATATGAATGAATACTATTATTTAAATAAGTAACAACAGCAAAATTAAATTTAAGCCAAGATAAATGTGTACACATTTCGTTAATTTTTTATAGATACCCTAATGTATAGGTGAATATAAAATTTATAAGTAAATGTTTTCATTTCAACGTTCCCAATGTTTGAATAGACTAAGGAAAGTCAAGAATACATAAATAAATCAATGCAGTCTTTTCCGGCGACATTGATGCCTTGCATCAACTTTCTCTTGTACTCTTAAGATATTATAAAGACAATGTATCATGGGTCATTTCACTCTTGACCTCATACATTGTATTTAGACATATTCTCAGATGCTCATGTCCCGCCAACTGTTTTTCTAATGAAGGTCATGTCCCGGGTTTGATCCCCGATCACGGCGGTCAAGTTGGAGTACCATTTGGCGACACAATCTTTCTAGCAAAGAACTGGGTTTTCACCCAGGGATCACGAATGAGTGATCTGTAACCATGATATGACTTAGAATATCCAACAAAGAACAAATGAGCCGTCCCGCAAGAAAAACCATTATTGTGGACTCTGCGTTAAGTATCGACCCGGTTCAGCCTAAGTATGCTGCGCAGGCTTACCCGGATAGACACTTTTCGCCTCCTTTGGATTTTCTGTTTCAGGAATCATATTACTCTATACCTATATCCCCCTGAGACGGAATGCGTTGAACCGGATCAGTTTGTGCAGACTGCGCATGCTGATCTGGATCGATACATTACGCAGAGGCCATAATGTTGGTTTTCTCGCGGGACGGCTCATTTTGTGTTATCTCTTGATAAACATGTATATTGAATAGAGTCGAAAACATTGCCGAAAAGAAGAAATTACTCGGCATTAGTAATTTGTGCTTTTGTCACAGTCTGCAAGCGGGAAAGGGTAATGATCTAACCACTAGAAATTGGTGACGTTGTTGAGTTGTTTTCCTTGTGAACACCGGAAGAAAATCTTGATACAAAATTGTAAACAATTTAGAAAACGAACACTCCAACTGACTTCTGCGCCAAATTATTAAAATGTCGTGTTTCTTCTTTTGCCACACGGTGTGTCTTTTAACGTGTGGTCACATAGCCGTTAGTGGACGTAGCGATCCGTAGGGTAGATAACCGTGGGCAAGACGTGGTGTAAGTACCGTAAACTAGTTAAATTACGTTGAACTACGCTAAGGTACGGCAGAATGTGAGTGATGGGCCACAGAAGGGTACGGATAAGTACGTTAAAGTAATGTAAACCACTTTAGAGTAAGATAAACGACGGGAAGTCTAACGTATCCCTTAACGTACTCAAGCGTACTCTAACGTACTCTAACGTTCAAGTACCGTCTGTGCTACGTCATGCTTCGTCATTCTACGTTAAAGTACGCTGTACTGCGGGTGTCAGTACGGGTCCCCATCACGGTAGACTAAGTTATAATATGTCCATAGTTGTTACGTTACAGCACGTTCAGATAACTAGGTTAAAGTACATATAGGTAAAGTAAAGAACAGATAACTAGGTTGAAGTACATATAGGTACAGTAAAGAACAGATTGGTAGGGCCATCACCTCATGGTCAGTCGAGCCCAGAATTTCCTAAAAGTTAACATGGGGTACGTTAGCACCACGGATGCTATTTTGCCTCTAATTTTTTACCGTACAGCTCTTTTGAAGAAGTTCAAAAATTAAATCGAAAATCACGGCTCCCTCAAGTTAATATCACGTTAGCATAAAGGCCAACTACGGTACGGTACGGATGCCGGTACGTTCAACTACCTTCAACTACATTCAACTACGTTCATCTACGTTAGCCTCCGCTACGTTCATCTACGTTAGCCTCCACTACGTGCATCTACGTTAGCCTCCGCTACGTTCATCTACGTTAGCCTCCACTACGTGCATCTACGTTAGCCTCCACTACGTTCAACTACGTTAGCCTCCACTTCGTTCAACTACGTTAGCCTCCACTACATGCATCTACGTTAGCCTCCACTACGTTCATCTACGTTAGCCTCCACTACGTTCAGCTACGTTAGTCTCCACTACGTTCAACTACGTCCTCTAACGGCTATGTGACCACACCTAAATTTAGAGTCGTATGCTGCAGACGTGACAACATGCATAGATCTTTTTGTGAGAAAATAGTATTGGGAGCAACCCTTTTACAAATATAGATCTTTATTGACGCCTCTTTAGCAGACGACTTTTCAAAACGTTGTGACAAAAGGAGAAATTGCTCATGATGTGCAATTTCTCCTTTTACCACAATGTTTTCAACCATATTCGCATACTTTTATTTACACATTTTTGCCAAAATGTTTTCTATGTCGTCTGTTGAAGATGTTTTGTATGTGGGAAAGGAATGACCAGTACAAAAAGGAACAGTATATATCAATACAATGGCAAACAATGTTGTACACTTGTACCGATCAGGATATCTAAAGTGTAACAAATTAGAGCAGACCAACTGAACACTTATAGATCCTTTCCCACATGCAGACGGATTTTGACTTTTGAAAACATCATGGCAAAAGAAGTTCATAATGAACAAGCATCCCCTTTTCAACAAAGTTGTTAACTTCAATCAATAATTTTCTTCCAATTCATTAATAGAGACATTTAAAAAAAAGTCCTTGTATCTTACAGTATAATACTTTAAGCCTTCTAATAAATATTTGTTGTATCTGGGAATGGGTTAAACGTTAATTAAAATTACAAAAAAAGGACCCGTTCATTATTTGTCATAGATCGAAGTTCAAGTACGTTGACAGATACCTCTTTGCATGATACAGACGACTTTTGATGCGTCTTCAGCAGACGACTTTGGAAAACATTGTGGCAGAAGGGGAAATTGCTAAATTTCTTCTTTTGCAACAATGTTTCAACTCTATTCAATAATTATACTTTCATTTAAGAAAATGTTCCATATTTTTGCTTAAATGTTTTCGAAGTTATATGTTGGTAAGGGTTCAGAAAGTTTGAAGATGAAAGACCAAGTGAGCCGTCCTGTGAGAAAACCAACATTATGGCCTCCGCGTAATATATCAATCCAGATCAGCCTGCACAGTCCGTGCAGACTGATCCGGGCCGACACATTTCGTCTCAGGGGGATAGAGTAATGATTCCTGAAAAAGAAAATCCACAGGAGAAGAAAAGTGTCTATCCGGGTAAGCACGCGCAGCATGCTTAGGCTGATCCGGGTCAATACTTTACGCAGAGTCCACAATGTTGTTGTTTTTTCCACGCGAGACGGCTCTTTAATCGTAATTAAATGTGACAAAACGTGTTTAAAAGCGACAAAACGTGAACTGGAAATTTCTCCACAACGTACTACAACGTGGCAACAACGTGGTGAGAAAGTGGTACAACGTAGTATAACGTAGCAAAAAGTAACAGAACGTAAACTTAGCGCGTCCCTCCGGTTGATACGTCTTGTTGCGTTTGTAGACACAACCAGACCCTCTACCGCATGATGACAGGGACAGCCCCTACTACATCATTACTGGTGAAGCATTCGCCATCAAAACCTGGCTGATGAAACCTTTCTCAATGCGGCACATGAACCATGAAGAGAGAAACTTCAACTATCGACTGGGGGTGTGGTGGGAAATGCATTTTGTATACTGGCCAAACGCTTCAGATGTCTGCTCACCACGTTGAAGCAGTCCATCGTCCTCGCCTGTATTTGCCCGCACAACATCATGAGGGTCCGCTACACACACGAGCAGAATGGTATTGTTGACGAGGAGGGCAATAACCACCAGGTCATTCCGGGTACCTTGCGACAAGGAGGGCAATAACCACCAGGTCATTCCGGGTACCTTGCGACAAGGAGGGCAATAACCACCAGGTCATTCCGGGTACCTTGCGACGAGGAGGGCAATAACCACCAGGTCATTCCGGGTACCTTGCGACGAGGAGTGCAATAACCACCAGGTCATTCCGGGTACCTTGCGACAAGGAGGGCAATAACCACCAGGTCATTACGGGTACCTTGCGACGAGTAGGGCTATAACCACCAGGTCATTCCGGGTACCTTGCGACAAGGAGGGCAATAACCACCAGGTCATTCCGGGTACCTTGCGACAAGGAGGGCAATAACCACCAGGTCATTCCGGGTACCTTGCGACGAGGAGGGCAATAACCACCAGGTCATTCCGGGTACCTTGCGACAAGGAGGGCAATAACCACCAGGTCATTCCGGGTACCTTGCGACAAGGAGGGCAATAACCACTAGGTCATTCCGGGTACCTTGCGACAAGGAGGGCAATAACCACCAGGTCATTCCGGGTCCCTTGCGACGAGGAGGGCAATAACCACCAGGTCATTCCGGGTACCTTGCGACGAGGAGGGCAATAACCACCAGGTCATTCCGGGTACCTTGCGACGAGGAGGGCAATAACCACCAGGTCATTCCGGGTACCTTGCGACAAGGAGGGCAATAACCACCAGGTCATTCCGGGTACCTTGCGACGAGGAGGGCAATAACCACCAGGTCATTCCGGGTACCTTGCGACGAGGAGGGCAATAACCACCAGGTCATTCCGGGTACCTTGCGACGAGGAGTGCAATAACCACCAGGTCATTCCGGGTACCTTGCGACAAGGAGGGCAATAACCACCAGGTCATTACGGGTACCTTGCGACGAGTAGGGCTATAACCACCAGGTCATTCCGGGTACCTTGCGACAAGGAGGGCAATAACCACCAGGTCATTCCGGGTCCCTTGCGACAAGGAGGGCAATAACCACCAGGTCATTCCGGGTACCTTGCGACGAGGAGGGCAATAACCACCAGGTCATTCCGGGTACCTTGCGACAAGGAGGGCAATAACCACCAGGTCATTCCGGGTCCCTTGCGACAAGGAGGGCAGTAACAACCAGGTCATTCCGGGTCCCTTGCGACAAGGAGGGCAATAACCACCAGGTCATTCCGGGTACCTTGCGACGAGGAGGGCAATAACCACCAGGTCATTCCGGGTCCCTTGCGACGAGGAGGGCAATAACCACCAGGTCATTTCGGGTACCTCGCGACAAGGAGGGCAATAACCACCAGGTCATTCCGGGTACCTTGCGACAAGAAGGGCAATAACCACCAGGTCATTCCGGGTCCCTTGCGACAAGGAGGGCAATAACCACCAGGTCATTCCGGGTACCTTGCGACGAGGAGGGCAATAACCACCAGGCCATTCCGGGTACCTTGCGACGAGGAGTGCAATAACCACCAGGTCATACCGGGTACCTTGCGACGAGGAGAGCAATAACCACCAGGTCATTCCGGGTACCTTGCGACGAGGAGTGCAATAACCACCAGGTCATTCCGGGTCCCTTGCGACAAGGAGGGCAGTAACAACCAGGTCATTCCGGGTCCCTTGCGACGAGGAGGGCAATAACCACCAGGTCATTCCGGGTACCTTGCGACAAGGAGGGCAATAACCACCAGGTCATTCCGGGTACCTTGCGACAAGGAGGGCAGTAACAACCAGGTCATTCCGGGTACCTTGCGACAAGGAGGGCAATAACCACCAGGTCATTCCGGGTCCCTTGCGACAAGGAGGGCAGTAACAACCAGGTCATTCCGGGTCCCTTGCGACAAGGAGGGCAATAACCACCAGGTCATTCCGGGTACCTTGCGACGAGGAGGGCAATAACCACCAGGTCATTCCGGGTCCCTTGCGACGAGGAGGGCAATAACCACCAGGTCATTTCGGGTACCTCGCGACAAGGAGGGCAATAACCACCAGGTCATTCCGGGTACCTTGCGACAAGAAGGGCAATAACCACCAGGTCATTCCGGGTCCCTTGCGACAAGGAGGGCAATAACCACCAGGTCATTCCGGGTACCTTGCGACGAGGAGGGCAATAACCACCAGGCCATTCCGGGTACCTTGCGACGAGGAGTGCAATAACCACCAGGTCATACCGGGTACCTTGCGACGAGGAGAGCAATAACCACCAGGTCATTCCGGGTACCTTGCGACGAGGAGTGCAATAACCACCAGGTCATTCCGGGTACCTTGCGACGAGGAGGGCAATAACCACCAGGTCATTCCGGGTACCTTGCGACGAGGAGTGCAATAACCACCAGGTCATTCCGGGTACCTTGCGACAAGGAGGGCAATAACCACCAGGTCATTACGGGTACCTTGCGACGAGTAGGGCTATAACCACCAGGTCATTCCGGGTACCTTGCGACGAGGAGGGCAATAACCACCAGGTCATTCCGGGTACCTTGCGACAAGAAGGGCAATAACCACCAGGTCATTCCGGGTACCTTGCGACGAGGAGGGCAATAACCACCAGGTCATTCCGGGTACCGTGCGACAAGAAGGGCAATAACCACCAGGTCATTCCGGGTACCTTGCGATGAGGAGTGCAATAACCACCAGGTCATTCCGGGTACCTTGCGACGAGGAGTGCAATAACCACCAGGTCATTCCGGGTACCTTGCGACGAGGAGGGCAATAACCACCAGGCCATTCCGGGTACCTTGCGACAAGGAGGGCAAAAACCACCAGGTCATTCCGGGTACCTTGCGACGAGGAGGGCAATAACCGTCCAGGTTATTCCGGTTCCCTTGCGACGAGGAGGCAATAACCACCAGGTCATTCCGGGTAACTTGCGACAAGGAGGGCAATAACCACCAGGTCATTACGGGTACCTTGCGACGAGTAGGGCAATAACCACCAGGTCATTCCGGGTCCCTTGCGACGAGGAGGGCAATAACCACCAGGCCATTCCGGGTACCTTGCGACAAGGAGGGCAAAAACCACCAGGTCATTCCGGGTACCTTGCGACGAGGAGGGCAATAACCGTCCAGGTTATTCCGGTTCCCTTGCGACGAGGAGGCAATAACCACCAGGTCATTCCGGGTACCTTGCGACAAGGAGGGCAATAACCACCAGGTCATTACGGGTACCTTGCGACGAGTAGGGCTATAACCACCAGGTCATTCCGGGTACCTTGCGACAAGGAGGGCAATAACCACCAGGTCATTCCGGGTACCTTGCGACAAGGAGGGCAATAACCACCAGGTCATTCCGGGTACCTTGCGACAAGGAGGGCAATAACCACCAGGTAATTCTGGGTACCTTGCGACAAGGAGGGCAATAACCACCAGGTTATTCCGGGTACCTTGCGACGAGGAGGGCAATAATTACCAGGTCATTCCGGGTACCTCGCGACGAGGAGGGCAATAACCACCAGGTCATTCCGGGTACCTTGCGACAAGAAGGGCAATAACCACCAGGTCATTCCGGGCCCCTTGCGACGAGGAGAGCAATAACCACCAGGTCATTCCGGGTACCTTGCGACGAGGATTGCAATAACCACCAGGTCATTCCGGGTCCCTTGCGACGAGGAGGGCAATTAACACCAGGTCATTCCGGGTACCTTGCGACAAGGAGCGAACTTGGACGACATGCAACAAGTGATATGAAGCAACGTCAACAATAGGGTGGCCAATGAGCAACGCCTCTACCTGAAGCACTACGTCACCTCACCAGCAGGCAGTTTGGCATGACAGGACTGCATTGAGATTTACCTCGCTCGGAAGTCAACTCAGTTATGATTTGTTTTAAAATTAGGCCAGCCAGCGAGCTAGCCAGCCAGTGTGTGACGAGTTTTAACTGAACGTGGTTGCAGCGTGGCGGCAGCGAAGCATAACGAAACACAGCGTGGAACAACGTGGCGACAACTAGGAGACGGTGTGGCGGCAGCGAGGCAAACCCCGACTTTAATATTCGTTGTCATCTGTCAATCGTGTCACAACGAGACTACAACGAGGCGACGTGGCACCCGGCTGAAATGTCTAAATTTTGGGTATCAGAAACGCGGCACAACGGAACAGCCAAAACGTGACACTATGACTGGGCCATTGCTCGTTCTGAGAAATGGCACCTAAATTTGCATTGTTTACAAAGGGGTTAAAATTACCCCATAGCCAGGGTTTTCAAAATAGGATTTTAGTTACAACCATTTCACGCCAAGCCCTCGATATATAGCAAAATACCGCATGAGGTAACGGAATAAAGCTGAACTCATACAAACTTCGAACAAGAGTGCCAGTGCCGCCACAATATACGCCGCCTCAAAATATAAAGATGAAGATTGGTCCTTTTAATTATTGCTTTTAACATGTCTTGTATACATAAGCTCAAAATGAAGTCTGTGAGACCAGTTAGCTTGGCTGGAAGAGACAGGGACCCGAGATCATGGTTGCCTGGGTAGTAGGTTCGATCCCTGCAGGGGCAGCCGGGTGTTTCCTTGAGCAAAACAGTTTATCCACACTTGTTCAGAGTTGAAAGTCTTACTCTGCTTACCAGCCTAGCTGACTTTGGTATTAACTAAAACGCAGAGAAGCTCATATATACAAATAAAACTGTATGCTCCTAAAATGGTGAATGTAAGTTCATATTTCAAATTTTCAATACCCCATAGCTCCATATGTGAATTTGTTTTGTTGTTTTTAACAACCTTTTTGACACTTTACCCAATGAAAACCATCAACCTTCAGCAGGGACTGTAATCCCTCCTAACATGTGTCCCTGAGTGGACTCAAACCAACTGTAGTAAGAGGCTCTGGGTTACGTCCGCTTATACCTATTCAGACACATAGCCCCACCCCCTCTATATGACAGAGGCACTAGTTTTGTGAATGGTAGTAAATAAGAACATTTTATGTAGGCCAATTGATAACCTGCAGAAGGAAAAAGAAAGCTAGGATGGGTTAAACCAGCATGATTTATTTTTCTGATGAAAAATCAATAGCATGAATTAATAAGCACTTACAAAAATACAATCTGTCTTGTTACTGGTACTAAGAAATACTCATTATCTGCAACCTAAACGTCTGTCAACATCATGATGTACTCAGCGTCAGTCGTCTCTGCTAAACTGCCAGGACTGTACTGCCATCACTGTGTGTGCGTTACCCAGCTAGCCATATGGCTTTTTGTGGAGAATAGAAGACTTCTAATGTCCCACTACTAGCATCCTGTATGTCTGTAAAGATAAAGTCTATAGATGTGTCATCATCAGTGGTTGGTCCTTGTATAACTTGTCGCAGGCCGTGTTCATAGGTGTGGAGGTTCTCCAACTGTCTCTTCTCCGAACTAGGCTTGGTCCAGTCAACATTAAAGTCACCGATTATAACAGAATGGCTTTCGGTAGGTTTGCTGTTTAGTAGGTCTGTCAGTGTCGCCAGGAGGTGTTTCAGAGGAGTTTTGGATGGTTTATACAGGAAAACAAGGTGGATGTTTACATGAATAGGATGTGAAAAGTTCATGAGTGAAATCTCTACACTATGTGAGTTCATGCTTTGGGGATCGGGTGTCAAAAAGGGCTGTCTGGAATAAACGGCAATCCCATATGTCGGTCTGTACATCCCCTGCTGAGCTGTAGAATCTTGCCTGTATGCATGATAGCCAATCGAGGTTGCTTGGTCACTATCTGATCCCATAAACGAGTTTCACAGAAGGTCAATATATTGAATGTGGAGAGTCTGAAATCTGCTCTGACATCGACAAGGTGACGGTTTAGAGAGTTGCTGTTGAAGAACAGTATCTTGTACTTATCAGTTACACATATGGACTGTTGGTTGGACTCAGATCTCAGGCGAACCATCTCGTTTTGAACGTCTTTACTCACACTTATCTTGTCCTCTTGTAAATTAAGGATATGGAGTCCATTAAGTGATTTGGCCCGACTCAAAGCCACATAGTGCATGTGCTCTAACTTGCGTTTTGTTGTAAGATCTACCACAACTTCTGATAGGGTGTCTCCTTGGGCCCGATGGATGGTTTTTGCAGCAGCAGGTCGTAATGGAAATGGTGTCCTCTGCACCTGGGCTTCCCCTTTATAGCCTGCTGTAAACTGCCGGTTAGATGGACTAATTGGAGTCCAATTTCTAGAAACCTGTGTTTAGTACAAGTACTGGTTGTCCTTTCGACTTTGCCTACCCGTCTTCTCTTCAAGAGACTCCACCCACAGGATACCAGCTGCTTCAGCTGAAGAGGATTTTTCTTCAACTTACATGAAGCACCATTGGTAAGGCCATCCGCTGTGTTCAGATTTATTGTAATAGCATACAGGAGTCCCTCAGCTAATTCCAAGGAATTGAGAAGTTGAACTGTATCTTTGGAGTTGTGGAAGGATTGGAGGATCTTTTCTCTAAGTTCTGGTTTAGCTGATCCAAGCACTCTGTCTGTTGCTGTAACAGACATCTTTGTGGAGCTTGTCCTGTTGTATACTGCTAGATTATGTGTAATAAACAAATGGGCTGCACTGTGTGGGTAATCCTTGTCTGTGGGTTTGGTGACTCGTGCCTGCAGACACTGGATGTCCTCTTCTGTTTGCCTTCCTTCTCTGAGACGGTGAAAATGCTATAGAGACCAAGTTTCGAAAGGCATAACTATTGCAAAAATTGCTGAACCGGACAATCCCTGCTTCATGCACATCTACTCATTATAGTAATGATATTGACCAAGTTTTGAAAAGATTCAGTCAGAAACGTAGGAAGAGTTGCGTTCACAAGGCTGCAATATCAATCACCTACAGAGACTAAGTTACACGGGACATAAATCTTGCAAATATCAATGAACCGGAAAATCGCCGCTTCATGCACATCTACACATTATAGTTATGACATTGACCAAGTTTTGAAAAGATACGGTCAGAAACGTAGGAGGAGTTGCGTTCACAAGAAATGGACGTATGGACGTACGGACGGACGGACAGACGGAGAAGATGACGCCAATATACGACCGCCTCTGGCGGCGTATAAAAATAAATAAACTGAGGATTCATTTTCATAAACATTTTAATATATATATTCACTGTTTATTATTTACACAGTAACTACTCTAAAAGTACACATAAGAAAACAAAACAATATATACTCTCAAGCAAACAAGTATAACGTTAACACAAACATCTTAGCCGTCCCGCGAGAGACCCAACATCATGGCCTCTGCGTAATGTATCGATCTAGATCAGCCTTCACAGTCCGATCCGGACCGACACATTCCGTCTCAGGAGGATAGAGGTATAGAGTAATGATTCCTGCAATAGAAAATCAAAAGGAGGCGAAAAGTGTCTGTCTTGGTTAGCATGTGCGGCATGCTTATGCTGATCCGGGTCGATACTTTACGCAGTCAACACTGTTGGTTTTTATCGCGGGACGGCTCATCTAAGCTGTGGACATGTACATACGTAACTTGAAAAACTTTTGAGGAAAATCAATGTGAAAAGGCAGACACTTAGTAGACGCAAGTTGACCACTTGACAACGGCTGATTCCCCCGGAAAACTGTTACAACATGACTTATAACCAGGAAGTGCACAGATGTGTATTGCTCGGTTCTGTATAAGAAGTAGGGGGCTTAGCCAGGAATTGATGCCATGCACCAACTCAAGAGAAGTGCAGGGACTTCGCTCCTGAGATTGACAAAATAGTTTCATTAACTGAACAAGAAGTGACATTTTCATAACATTGTCCTGGATCCGATGTAAATAATTCCTTTTGATATAAATATATATATATTTTAACCCTTTCCCTCATACGACAATTCTGCAGCAGACGACTTTGACCGTATTTTGTCAAAACATAGAAAATCTCCATAATTGAATGGATAACCTATGACAAAAAGTGGAAAACATTGTGGCAAAAGGAGAAATTGCATGTTTTGTGCAATTTCTTCTTTTGTAACTATGTTTTCAAAAAGACGTCTGCTGCAGAGGCGTCTGAAAGCGTCTATATGAGGGAAAGGGTTAAGATCATTGCTGTACCGGTGCTTGAATTGCGGCAGGAATACATTGTGTCATAAACAATCTTCATGTCCCGGTATAACCTAGAAAAGGTCAAGGTTTCATAGGAAGAATGTTATGCCCAGGTTTGTAAGTGCTCATAGTTACTGTCTGATTTACATATTTAGACAGGTAAAAATGGTTTTCTAATCAGTGAATGATGTCCTTGGTATTCACATTATCTGAAACAAATACTGGAAACATCTTCATGCTATTGCAAAGTATCTTTGTACTAACGGTAACATATATGAACTAATTTTTATATATCGTCGCTCTCCTCCAATGGCTTTTCTTTGTCATTAATTAACCCGTTCCCACCTGCAGACACAATAGCAGCAGACGACTTTTGAAAAATTTGGCCACAATGTTTTCCACTTATAGTCATTGGTTATCCATTCAATTATATAGAGATTTTCCATTTTTTGACAAAAAATGTTCCAAGTCGTCTGCTGCAAATTAGTTGTATGGGGGAAAGGGTTAACAAGGAAACGATTTTATATGTCAATGATGATTGTGTGTGTGTGTTTTAATTATATGTACAGGATGGATATATTGGATCTTGTGAAATAAAAACATGAAACATGAAACTTTATAATTATTTCCCACCAATAGCAAATAATTTCACTCACTGTAATCGGGGACTACTAATAATACCTATTAGAAGTCAAGCTGTATTATGTACAATTTGTATTCCAATTAGAGGTATGCTAAAGCTTTCATTATCCCTTTCTCACATAACTCATTTAAAAATAATTCCAGTGCAACACGCCGACAATATGCATAACTAGGCTTGGTATCAATCAATCTTGTGAAGTTATATTGAATTCTGACAAAGGGTTGCTGAGAAATAGTGTTCACAAGAAATGTCCACAGACCAACGGACCGACAAACCGATCAACAAGCGTGACTCATATATAGCCCCCATATACTATGTATCTGGGGGTATAACTACACTTTGATTAATAAAGATTTTTCCACAATTTTGCCAAACTGTTTTCGAGGTAGCTATATAGTCTGCTGTAGATTTGCTATATGTGTGAAATAGTAAGTAGCCTGCAACAGATTTGCTATATATGTGTGAAAGCCTTTTGAAAACCTTTTTTTAAAGACAATAATTGAGCCATTGCATGTGAAAAGGTACAAGTTGACATTTCTGAACAGTGGAGGTTCAGAGCATCTTGTCCACCTACCTTTTCCTCTTTTCCTCTTATCATAATCCACACTAGTTGACAGAATCTTCTAACAAGCTAGTAACATGTGAACAGTAGAGATCCTGATTAGACTGTGTGGTTGCACAGGCTAAATATATGGTTCTTGTTATGTGCACAAACAGTGAAAACAGTGAAGTAACTAAAGTGTTTGGCGAACCAGCCTCACTGCTCCATTGTTCGTGATATGGGCAACATTATGCAAAACGGACATTGTGGATGCCTAGAACAGTAAAGATCAAGATCAGCCAGCACCTTCACTTGCTCGCATCAGTCGGAGATACCCAAAAACGATAAAACATTCATGCAATTTATCGCAATATCTAAATTAAGATATCAAAATGGTCCTTTATCATGTCAGTGATGAAAAAAACCTGTCCTATCACACACCAACATTTCGAGGGCTTGGCGTGAAACGGTTGTAACTTAAAACCTATTTTGAAAACCCTGGTTTAGGGGCAATTTTGATCCCTTTGTAAACAATGCAAATTTAGGTGCCATTGCTCAGAACGAGCAATGGCACCTAAATTTCCATTGTTTACCAAGAAAAATGATTTTACGCTTATAAAGACTTCATGACGAGGTGATCAACTTTGTTAATAAAATACCTATTTTAGTTACAACCGTTTCACCCCAAGCCCTCGATCTACATGTCATACCAAAGACTTTAACAATGTTAGTAATGGCGGCCCTCCTTGGCCCTCATGGTGTCGGGGTTTAGCATTACGACTGACTGGCTGGTGTCAGGATGAATGGACCAGTTGAACTGGTAAATTACCCAGGAATCGCCGTGACATAACTGAACAAATGCTGAAAGCCGCATAAAACATCAAACAATCAATTAATCAAACATGTATATATATACACGGTATGTTTACCATTCACCTGCATGAGGTGGCAACATATAACTGCATTCAGTTTTGTTGGACGCGTTTCAATTATAAAACATCAGAGGTCTAGATTATTGATATTTTACAGTACTACTGGTCCATTTATCCTGACACCAGTCAGTCTGTCGCGTAATACTAACCCCCATAACCCTGAGCACCAATTGATTGATTGATTGATTGGGGTTTAACGCAGTTTTTAACAATTTCTCAGTCATATCACAAGGCCAGTTCACCTACTCATATGTTTCCTCTTCCCAAGCAACTGGCTGCTTTTCCACATAGACTTAGCCCATTGGTGGAAGACAAATGACGCATGTCGCAAGGGCTTTTGTCAAACGTCGGAAAGAAAGTTGGCCTAGTCGGGATTCGGACTCTAAAACCCCTGGATTGACAGCCCGCGTCGTTACCGACTGAGGTACCGGGACTCGACCCCTGAGCGCCAAGGAGGGGCAGCAATTATTACCATTTAAAGTATTTGGTATTATCAGGTCGGGGATCAAACCCGCTTAATTACGAGGAAGATAAACTGATATAACCACACAGTACCTTTCTAATTACTTAATAAAGCCCTATGCTATGGGTACCCAAACAAATGATCTCAGTGAGAAAATTCTTTTGAGTACCAACATCAAAAGGTTTAACCCTTTCCCACATACAACAAATCTGCAGCATACAAGTTTGAAATGACCATAGAAAAGATAAGGAAAATCTTTAAAAATGAAAGCATAATTCTTGAATAGAGTTGACAACATTGTGGCAAAAGGAGAATTTGCCCATCATGAGCAAATTCATCTTTTGTCAGGGGCGTAACTCCCTTTAGGCACTGTAGGCACGTGCCTACACATTTTTTTCAAAAAAGCCCCAAAATGCAGCTGCGGTGATACACATCTGCGTAATGTATCCACCAGATCAGCCTGCGCTGTCTGCGCAAACTGATCCGGCCGACACATTCCGTCTAATGGGGGATAGAGTAGTGATTCCTGAAACAGAAAAAACACAGGAGGCAGAAAGTGTATATCTAGGTACACCTGTGTGGCATGCTTAGGCTGATCCAGGTTGATACTTTATGCAGAGTCCACAATGTTGATTTTCTCACAAGACGGCACATTGATTATTGCCAAGCTACGCCTCTGTTTGTCATCACAAGTGATCTGCTTCGTAGGCATCAAAAAGCATTTCTATGTGGGACAGGATTAAGGGTAAAATAAGGATTACAGAGCAAGAAATATGCATTTTATATATAGAGCTCTGAAACACAAATAAAAAAGTATTCACACTATATACACAGCATATTAATATCAGTGACAAAAGTCTATACTGCTGGGTCCATTCCTGTGTTCATATAAATTCAGTTCTTTATTGTCCAAATACACATTACCAAGGCAACCTTTGAACCCATGTTTATACTCATCTGGCAGGCCGTGAGGCATGTCCGACTTCCCACCTACAACAGATTGAAATATACATCAATTAGTAAAATTATATAGAGTACTAAATAAGGAGGAGTAAATGGGTCTTTGGCTAAGTATATCTCACATATGATTTATTTAAACCCTTTCCCACATACAACAATTTTGCAGCAGACGACTTTGAAAACATGGTGACAAAAACCTGAAAAATCTCCATGAAAGGTACCTTAATTGTTGAATAAAGTTGAAAACATTGTGGCCAAAGGAGAAATTGCTCATCATGAGCAATTTCACCTTTGGCCACAATGTTTTCAAAAGTCGTCTTTTGCTACTGCATCAAAATGCGCCTGCAGGTGGGAAAGGGTTAAATCCTATATTGTGGGTATCAAAAGAATCGTCTTCCTGTACTGTTGAGTACCAACAACAACAGGTTTGAATTTCAAATAAAGATTTACATAAGTGAAATATGCCCCTTATTTTAAGATTTGTGACAATATATGTGTTACCTGTCATTTAGGCTGAACTGTGACAATATATGTGTTACCTGTCATTTAGGCTGAATTGTGACAATATATGTGTTACCTGTCATTTAGGCTGAATTGTGACAATATATTTGTAACCTGTCATTTAAGCTGAATTGTGACAATATATGTGTTACCTGTCATTTAGGCTGAATTGTGACAATATATGTGTAACCTGTCATTTAGGCTGAATTGTGACAATATATGTGTAACCTGTCATTTAGGCCCGATTGTGACAATATATGTGTAACCTGTCATTTAGGCTCGATTGTGACAATATATGTGTACCCTGTCATTTAGGCTCAATTGTGACACTATATGTGTAACCTGTCATTTAGGCTCAATTGTGACAATATATGTGTAACCTGTCATTTAAGCTCAATTGTGACAATATATGTGTAACCTGTCATTTAAGCTCAATTGTGACAATATGTGTCTAACCTGTCATTTAGGCTCAATTGTGACAATATATGTGTAACCTGTCATTTAAGCTCAATTGTGACAATATATGTTTAAGCTGTCATGTAAGCTCAATTGTGACAATATAGGTGTAACCTGTCATTTAAGCTCAATTGTGACAATATATGTGTAAGCTGTCATTTAAGCTCAATTGTGACAATGTATGTGTAAGCTGTCATTTAGGCTCAATTGCAAAGCAATTCAGCAGACTATTGCTCGATTGTGACAATATATGTGTAACCTGTCATTTAGGCTCAATTGTGACAATATATGTGTAACCTGTCATTTAGGCTCAATTGTGACAATATGTGTGTAACCTGTCATTTAGGCTCAATTGTGACAATATGTGTGTAACCTGTCATTTAGGCTCAATTGTGACAATATATGTGTAACCTGTCATTTAGGCTCAATTGTGACAATATATGTGTAACCTGTCATTTAGGCTCAATTGCAAAGCAATTCAGCAGATTATTGCGATTGAGCAGATTTCATCGGATGCTATGACCGTACAACCGCCAAAAAAAGTGTGCCACCGTAAAATAGTTAAAAATGTTCTCATGCCATGTGTGAACATATTTCTGAAACAACAAATATGGACAATATTTTTGGTTTTAATACAGTAGGGAAAGTGTTTTATTGGCCATGTTGAATGTAATTCGAGTTATTTCAGTGAGATGGGTGGGGAAACCCACGTGATATTAAATATCTGAAAATTCTAAGGCCAATGGGATGAGAAAATTACCTACTCATTGGTAGGTAAGCCACTTTCAACTCAGAAAAGTTTTTACAAAGAAACTGACGGTATTTTCGAAGTTCCAAAAGGAGAAATTACTAATTTAAGCAATTTTCCCTTTAACTACAATGTTCTTAAAAGTTGTCTGCTGCAGATGCATCAAAATACAAATGGGTTTTTGGTGTTTTGAATGAAAATAATCGGTTCTCATACCTATCCACAGCATGCCATCAGTATCTAATTGTGATGCACCGGACGCCGATTCTGCACTGATTATTGGCTCATTATCAACTTGTAAGGTGGCTGTTCTTCTGTCTCTGTATGTCATAGATAAAGAAAAGAAATAAGTGAAGTAAGTCTGATAAAGATGGCCCAGCCCTGGTAGCTCAGTCAGTAGCAATGGCAGCTGTTAAACCAGGAGTTGTGAGTTCGAACCGCAAGGTCTGCCAACATTCATTCAGCATCTGATTGTGAATACAACAAGAATCATTTGTCTACCACCAATGGGCTAACAGTCTATCTGGAAAAAGCAGCCAGTTGCTAAGAAAGACTTGTGTGTTGTGTAATGGTGAGAAAAATGGCTGGCATGATATCATGGACGATTTGTTGATAATGGCGTTAACCCTTTTCCTCATATAGACGCTTTCTGACGCCTCTGCAGCAGACGGCTTTTTGAAAACAGTGACAAAAGAAGAAATTGCACAAAACGAGCAATTTCTCTTTTTGCCACAATGTTTTCCACTTTAAGTCATAGGTTATCCATTCAAATATGGAGATTTTCTATGTTTTGACAAAATATGTTCAAAGTCGTCTGCTGCAGAATTGTCATATGAGGGAAAGGGTTAAACCCCAATTTATCAAATGAAAAGATGACTTCGCAGAAAAAGAATTTTGAAAAGAACACATTTGTTAGAGTGTAGCCCTTTCCTACATCTAATGCATTTGACACATTTTTAGCAGATTACATATGGAAACATTGTCGCGAAAGGAGTAATTGCTCATAAAAAGCAGTTTTCTACTTTTGCCACAATGTTTTTAAACATCATTTTGATGCAAAAATATCATAATATGTCTGTATATGGGAAAGGGTTAACCATGTACAACAACCCTGCAGACAACTTTTAACACATCTACACGAAAATGTGGAAATCTCAATAAATGAAAATCTAATTTTTGCAAAGAGTTGAAGTTTTGAGTCTAAAATAGAAATTACTCAAGAACAGGCGCTTGAAAGAAAGTACACAAGTCTAATATGAAAGCAATATCTGCAACGGGTCTAGACTTTAGGACAGTGTTGCAGCTTTGGCCATGGAAAGAAAAAAATCCTCTATCAGACCCTTTCCCACATAAAACAAATTTGCAGGAGATGGCTTTGAAAACATTTAGTTAAAAACACAGAAAAAAATCTCTATAAATGAAGGTATAATTACTGAAAACAGTTGAAAACATTGTGGCAAACAGAGAAATTTCTCCTTTTGCTACAAGGTTTCCAAAATTATTCTGCTGCAGAAGCGTCAGAAAGCGTCTGTATGTTGGAAAGGGTTGTGGCAAAAAGGAGAATTGTTTTGAACAATTTCATATATTCCCAAACTGTATTAACTTCAGCAATTTTCTGCTGCAAAGATGGACAAATACTTTTTGTATTGGGGAAAGAGTCATTCCTTTCAGCATAATACAGAATGCTGCCACGTACTGCCCATCAAAAAAACCGAATTGCTTGTTTTGAACAATTATTCCCTTTTTCACAATGTATTTTGTTCCAAATATTGTCTGCTGAAAGGTGACAAAAATTGATTTTATTGGTGGAAGGAATTCTGCCTTGCCGCATATACAGAACACCATTGTCCATAATAAATATTGTGGGAAAATAAATAAATAACATATTCGTTTAAAGTGGCCAGGCTGCAAAGGCAACGAAAACTGTAAGTTTCATTGAAAAAGTCCTACCTTTCGGCATATACACGATGCCATTGCCCATCACTAACATACACGGTTGAGCGAACACGGAATATATTCTCCTGGGTTTGTTTACCGAGGTTATAACTCATCTCCAGGTAGCTGTTGCTAATAACAACCGTAAAATAGTCCCCTGACACTCCAGGACCCTGGTTCTGAAAGATGAGCATCCCATGTTTCTGATGGGTGTGAAAACGGAATTGAAACTTATTGCTCTTCTGGGCTTTTATACTGAAATAACAAGATAATTATATTAACCCCTTTCCTACCTGCAGACCCATTCGGATGCATATGTCTTTAAAAACAATGTGACAAAAGAATAAATTGCTCATTATATATCCACAATGCATTCATTAAGATTTCATTTAAAGAAATTCTCAACTGTTTTGCCAAGATGGTTTTAAAAGGTGTCTGCTGCAGATTTTTCCTATGTTGAAGAGGGTTAACGCTTTTCTACAAACAACAAATCTGCAGCAGACTTCTTTGAAAACATATTTGCAAACATAACTAGAACTATCACTGAAGATGATAAATACCCCCAAAACAGCACCTTGATTCAAAATATGGCTTCCGACCGACCGACCGATAGGTAGTCCTATCAAACAGTACTCATTTTGACCTTTGACCATGACTTTGAACTTTGAGGTACAAGCCACCTCATAATGGTGAACATGTGTGCCCAGTAACTTGAGAATCCTATGATGCATGGTTGAGATGCGGACCGGACAAGGTAGTCCTATCATACAGTATTCATTTTGACCTTTAACCTCTGAGTGTGACCTTGATCTTTGAGGTACAATCCACCTCATCATGGTGACCATGTGTGTCCAGTAACTTGAGAATCCTAAGATGCATGGTTGAGATGCAGGCCGGACAAGGTAGTCCTATCAAACAGTACTCTTTTGACCTTTGACACTTTGACCTCTGGGTGTGACCTTCACCTTTGAGGTACAAGCCACCTCATCATGGTGAACATGTGTGTCCAGTAACTTGAGAATCCTAAGACGCATGGTTGAGATGCGGACCGGACAAGGTAGTCCTATCAAACAGTACTCATTTTGACCTTTAACCTCTAAGTGTGACCTTGACCTTTCAGGTACAGGCCTGGTGAATATTTGTGCCAAGTTTCTTTGAAATCCTATGATGCATGGTTGAAATGCAGGCCAAACTAGGTACAGTTCTATCAAATAGTACTCATTTTGACCTTTGACCTCTAAGTGTGACCTTGACATTTGAGGTACATGCCTGGGTCTTGTGTGCGACATGCCGTCTCATCATGGTGAACGTTTGTGCCAAGTTTCGTTCAAATCCTATGATGCATGGTTAAGATGTGGGCCGGACAAGGTTAGGTGGGACTGACAGAAAGACAGACAGACGTAAAAGGGCTATACCTCTGTAAAATAACAAGCAATTGTAAGATCTTTAGGGTATGCACATCTCCTCTTGGTATAGAAGCTTCATGTAAAATTTTATTGAATTCCACCCAGTCGTTTGTAAAAAATAGGCCGGACATAATATGGCTTCCGACTCCTACATACCCCCCAAAAACTTTGTTTTTTAAGGGTATAATTATGAAATATCTCTATTAATGAAATTATAATTATTGAATATAGTTAAAATAAACAAGGAGGCAAAATTTGAAATGCTTCCAGAGTAATTTCTCAATTAACCACAATGTTTTCAATGATGGCCTGTCAAATACAGATTTGATATATGGGAGAAATTATGGTTAACACTTTCCCACATACAACTATTCTGCAGCAGACAACTTTGAGAACATCTACTAAAGATATGGAAAATCTCTAAGGTGTAATTATTGAAAAAAAGTTGAAAACATTGTGGCAAACAGAGAAATTGCTCGTTTTGAGCAATTTCTTCTTTTGTCACATAAAAGGCCTTAAGGAGAAATTGCTCATCATGAGCAATTACTTCTTTTGCCAAAATGTTTTCAAAAATTGTCTGCTGCAAATGGGTCTTGAGGTGGCAAAGGTCAAACAAGAGGGCCATGATGGCCCTGGAATCGCTCACCTGATTTTTTTTTCACTTTAGCTATATAAGCCCCGCCATTTGGCGGGCATAGTTTCCAACCAATCAACTTGGCTTTAAGGAATCTGATAGAGGGTCACCCTAGGAACATTTCTACAAAATTATTTGAAAATCGGCCTGACACTTTTGAAGGAGAAGATTTTTTAAGTTTTCACTATAGCAATAAAAGGCAAAATAGCCCCGCCCCCTGGCAGCCATGTTTTTTGACCAATCAACATGGCTTGAAGGAATCTGATAGAGGGTCATCCAAGGAACATTTCTACAAAATTATTTGAAAATCGGCCCGACACTTTTGGAGGAGAAGTTTTTTTAAGTTTGCACTATACCTATATAAGGCAAAAAAGCCCCGCCCCCCCTGGCGGCCATGATTTTCGACCAATCAACATGGCTTAAAGGAATCTGATAGCGGGTCATCCAAGGAATATTTCTACAAAATTATTTGAAAATCGGCCTGACACTTTTGGAGGAGAAGATTTTTTAAGTTTTCACTATAGCCATATAAGGCAAAAAAGCCCCGACCCCCTGGCGGCCATGTTTTTCGACCAATCAACATGGCTTCAAGGAATCTGATAGAGATTCACCCAAGGAACATTTCTACAAAATAAGTTCAAAATCTGCCAACCAGTTAGGGAGAAGTAGAATTTTGAAGATTTTTTCGTTTCGTTGCCATGGAAACCAGAATTCTGCATGGATCCCAAAAATTTGAAGGAATTCTGGTGAGGTCATTGAGAGGATGCTTTCTGTGAAGTTTCATCCCAATTGACCCACCGGTTACTGAGGAGAAGATGTTGAAGATTTTTTTAAGTTTGCACTATAACCATAAAAGGCAAAATAGCCCCGCCCCCTGGCGGCCATGTTTTTGACCAATCAACATGGCTTGAAGGAATCTGATAGAGGGTCACCCAAGGAACATTTCTACAAATTTATTTGAAAATCGGCCTGACACTTTTGGAGAAGAAGATTTTTTAAGTTTTCACTATAGCCATATAAGGAAAAATAGCCCCGCCCCCCCTGGCGGCCATGTTTTTCGACCAATCAACATGGCTTGAAGGAATCTGATAGAGGGTCACCAGAGGAACATTTCTACAAAATTATTTGAAAATCGGCCTGACACTTTCGGAGGAGAAGATTTTTTAAGAATTTTGAAGTTTTTTCATTTCGTTGCCATGGAAACCAGAATTCTGCATGGATCCCGAAAATTTTAAGGAATTCTGGTGAGGACATTGAGAGGATGCTTTCTGTGAAGTTTCATCCCAGTTGACCCACCGGTTACAGAGGAGAAAATGTTGACGGACGACGGACGCCGGACATAGGGCGATCACAATAACTCACCTTGAGCACTTCGTGCACAGGTGAGCTAAAAAGATAATGGTTTTAATATAAAGACGATATATTGTATGATGGTTTGAAAGCATAGACCTACCCAGAAGTGATATCATTGAAATATTGTAGGTATGTTGTCCCTGAAAACCTGATTGGAGAATCTGTTTCCGAGTTTTCAGCCACTGTAAATATAAAATTGACTTTTCATTAGTAAAGATATTTTATTCTTCCATAAGAATATACATATTACATGACATACAAATATCAAAATATGTGAATTGAATTGAAAGCTTAAACCTTATTGTAATCCTCTCCAATTCTGAGTTCCCATTGTTATAAGTATAATTTGACAATATCAATTTTATATTATCTATTATAATAGTAAACTCTTTCCCACATACAACCAAAACTGGAGCAGACGACTTTGAGGACATCATGAAGAGCAATTTCATCTTTGGCCACAATGCTTTCAAAAGTGGTTGGCAGATGGGAAAGGGTTAACATTTGTTGTAGATGACTTTCGAACCATCCATACCCATGTTTAGTGATGATTGGATAAGAATTGCCCAATTAGCCCATTACTTCACATGAACACTTTACTTTTGCCACACTGTTTTCAATTCTATTCAATAAATAAACTTTATTTATATAATATTTTCATTTTATAATAGAGTTGAAAAAAAAGTGCTCATAAGTTCACAATATATGGATATAATTCCAAGTTGAAATATCATGTTTATTAAGTAAAATCGCTTTTAAATCTATTCAAAGTAGCATATTTAACCCATTTCCCACAATTACTTGATATTAAGAAAAAAATCGTTTTTTGGAAAAGTTAAGAAATTGCTTGCTTTGTACCACAGGCGTCAGAGTTTTCATTTGAAAACAAAAATTAGACAGTGTTACTATAAATAGACAGTGTTTCTATAAATAGCCCCTCTCAAAATTAGACAGTGTTACTATAAATAGACAGTGTTTCTAAAAATAGCCTCTCTCAAAATTAGACAGTGTTACTATAAATAGCCTCACTATATGGCATTGTACGTTAAATATAAACTCAGATGCTTGTGATTGTACTCGACATAGAAAGCGTAGATTCTGACATGAAACATTGCAAAACATGGCACAACGATGTACTTACATTTTTCACACAGCTGACCAATGTAGCGTTTGGGACATTTACATTCAGCCTGATCTAGTTTTGGGACACAGACCCCTCCATTTAAACATGGATTCATACTACACGGCTGACCTGAGTACTGACCAATGTTCTGTTTTTCTAAGGCATTCTCCTCTGGATTATCCATCAGCCTACCATTGATGTAGATCTACAATTTATGAATAGATGAACAATTGAGGCTTTTCAGAGTAATATTAACTTATCAACAATTTATCAACCATTGCAAATCATGAAAACTGAGCTAAACATGTATGTAGTTGAATTATTATACATTATATTCTTAATTCATCCAATTATCTCGTTAACAACTTTAACCCTTTCCCATATGCAGGCTATCTTTAAAAACATATTAGCAGAAGAAGGAATTACCCATGAGCAATTTCTCTATGTGAAACAATGTTTTCCAACTCAATAAAAATTAAAGAGATTTTCAATACTTAGGCTTAAACTTTGTTCAAAGTTGTCTGCTATAGATTTGTTGTATATATGTATATGGGAAAGGATTACTTCTTACTGGATATAGTATATAAAGTAATAGTCATCTGCTTTTGATACATCTGTGAAAAGGGGAGTACTATCTGGATAAACGGATGAAACATTTCAAAACAGAGGGTAAAACAGGCTGCAAATGTCATCTATATCAGGGCAAGGTTTAACCCTTTTCCACATTACACAAATCTGCAGCAGACAACTTTGAATGAATGAATGTATATTGTTTTATGGCGCATCGACAGCTAAGGTCATTTAGCGCGCAATTAAATTTAATTATTCATGATCCATGGGTAACCAAACCAGTACTAGGCTAGAAAATGTGCCTTGCCCAAGGGCACTCCACCATGACCGTAGTGCCGCGACTGGGGATCGAACCCGGGACACCCGGTTTCGAAATCCCCAAGGCTAACCAATCAACCACAGCGGATTCCTGCAGACGACTTTGAACATATTTTGTCAAAAAATGGAAAATCTCTATAATTGAAAGGATCACCTATGACTAAAAGTGGAAAACAGGGTGGCAAAAGTAGAAATTGCTCGCCTTAAGCAATTTCTTCTTTTGTCACTATGTTTTCAAAAAGCTGTCTGCTGCAGAAAGCGTCTATATGAGGTAAAGGGTTAACCCTTTCCCACATTCCACAAATCTGCAGCAGACGACTTTGACAACATCTAGGCATAAACATGAGAAACCTCTTTAAATCAAAGTAAACTAATTGGATACAGTTGAAAACATTGTGCAAAAAAGAGAAATTGCTGTTTTCAAAAGTAGTCTGCTGCAGAGGCATCAGAAAATGTCTGTATATGGAAGGGTTAATTCTTTTTCACAAACAAAAATAAAATCTGCAACAGATGAAAGATCTCTTTGGACATATCTTTTCTAGAAAGTATAATTATTAAAAGAGCTGAAAAAACTGTGGCAAAAGAAGAAATAATGTACAATTATGTACAATTTCCCCTTTTGCCACAATGTTTTCAAATGTTCTCAGCTGCAGATGCATCAAAATGCATCCATGTGTTAAATACTTGTAAACTGGTGGTTTTATCTATGAATACTTTCAAGTTTTGCATATAATTAGCATTTCCTGCAAATGTCCTGTTTAACCCTTTCCCTCATATAGACGCTTTCTTTTGAAAACATAGTGACAAAAGAAGAAATTGCTCAAAACAAGCAATTTCTCCTTTTGCCACAATGTTTCCCACTTTTAGTCATAGGTTATCCATTCAATTATAGAGATTTTCTGTTTTTTGACAAAAGATGTTCAAAGTCGTCTGCTGCAGAAATGTCGCATGAGGGAAAGGGTAAAGAGATAGGTCGCAGCTGCAGTGATTTTATTTAATGTTAACCGGAGGCCCCCTTTCCCACAGACAACAAAGCAGTAGCAGATGACATTGAAAATGGGTTGACTCTATGCTAGGTGAAATTGCTCATCATGAGCCACAATGTTTTAAACTTTAGTTAACGATTAAGCTATCTTATATGGAGATTTTTTAGCTTTTGTCATCATGTTTTCGAAGTTGTCTGCTGCAGATTTATTGTACGTGGGAAAGGGTTAACTAAATTATTATCGGCAAAGGTAAAATTGCTGCTATGAAAGAATTATAGGCTATCAGGCATACCAACTGTCTATAAAAAGCTAAAAAAAAGATGCTGGAAAATGATAAATATCTCCTTTGTCAACAATGCTTTCAGAAGTTATGTATTACTAGAGCATCAATGGCCATCTGTATCAGGAGCTGTCTAAATGAAAGGTGCTCCAGGTAAACCAACCTAAGTTTAACCCTTTCCCACATACAACAAACCTTTAGCAGACGACTTCGAAAATATAGGCAAAAAGGTGAAAAATATCCATTAATAAGGTTTTAAATTATTAAATAGAGTTGAAAACATTGTGGCAAAAGGAGAAATTGTTTATTATGAGTGATTTCTCATTTTGCAACAATATTTTCGAAAGTCATCGACTGAAGATGTGTCAGAAAGCATCTATATGTGGCAAATGGATTATTATAACATGCAATGAAAAACAAGAGGGCCATGATGGCCCTGGATCGCTCACCTTAATTATACAATGTACTGCAATGCAAAACACATCAAGACAATTATTCTGAATGCAACCTCCACAGTGTTAACAATATTTTCCTTCGTTTGGCCTAGTGATCTATATTTTTTTACCTGATATGACCCATATTCCAACATGGACTAGATATCATCAAGACAACATTCTGACAAAGTTTCAACTTGCTCAAAGTAAAAATGCGGCCTCCGGAGTTTGAACAATATTTTCCTTTATTGACCTAGTTTCTGATCGAATATGACCCATATTCGAACTTGACCTAGATATAATTCAGACAAACATTCTGACCGAATTTCAAGCTGCTGAAGCAAAAAATGCGGCATCCAAAGTGTTCACAAGATTTTCCTTCAATTTGATCTAGTGACCTAGTTTTTGAACCAGCATGACCCATATTCGAACTTGGCCTACATATCATCAAGAAAAACATTCTGATAAAGTTTTATCATGCTGAAATTTAAAATGCAGTATCCAGAGTGTTAGCAAGCTTACCCTTCAATTTGGCCTAGTGAACTAGTTTTTAACCTGGCATGACCCATATCCGAACTTGGCCTAGATATCATTTAGACAAACATTCTGACCAAATTTCAAGCCGCTGAAGCAAAACATGCGGCTTCTACAGAGTTAACAAGATTTTCCCTAGATTTGGCCTAGTGACCTAGTTTCTGATACAATATGACCCATATTTAAACTTGAACTAGATATCTTTAAGACAAACATTCTGACAAAATTTCAAGCTGCTGAAGCAAAAAATGCGGCATCCAAAGTGTTCACAAGATTTTCCTTCAATTTGATCTAGTGACCTAGTTTTTGACCCCACATGACCCATATTCAAACTTGGCCTAGATATCATTCAGCTAAACATTCTGAACAAATTTCAAGCCGCTGAAGCAAAACATGCGGCTTCTACAGAGTTAACAAGATTTTCCCTCAATTTGGCCTAATGACCTAGTTTCTGACCCAATATGACCCATATTTGAACTTGACCTAGATATCTTTAAGACAAACATTCTGACCAAATTTCAAGCTGCTGAAGCAAAAAATGTGGCATCAAAAGTGTTAACAAGATTTTCCTTCAATTTAACCTAGTGACCTAGTTTTTGACCCGGCATAACCCATATTCAAACTTGACCTAAATATTTTTAAGACAAACATTTTGACAAAATTTCAAACTGCTGAAGCAAAAATTGCGGCCTCTGGAGTGTTAACGAGATTTTCCTTCAATTTGACCTAGTGACCTACTGTTTGATCCGACGTGACCCATGTTCGAACTTGACCTACATATCATCAAGACAAACATTCTGATAGAGTTTCAACATGCTCAAGTTGAAAATGTGGCCTCCAGAGTGTTAACAAGATTTCCCTTCAATTCGACCTAGTGACCACAATAGCTCACCTTGCACTTCGTGCATAGGTGAGCTAAAAACAACTGCCTTGCGTATCCATGGAGACTGTGCAACAGAAGCTTCCATGACTAATTTGCAAAAAGTGCAGAGGCAAATCAGACTGCATGAATACGCTGGATGATCTGCATCTACACTGTCTACAAATGCCTTACAATGAAATTATTGGATGCATTTGCAGCAGACGACTCTTGAAAACATTATGTCAACAGGGGGAGGAATTGTTTATCATGAGAAATTTCTCCCGTTAACACAATGTTTTCAATGATATACAGCAGGGCACACGTAACCCTTTCCTTCATATAGACGCTTTCTGACATCTCTGCAGCAGATGGCTTTTTGAAAACATAGTGACAAAAAGAAGAAATTGCTCAAAACGAGCAATTTCTCCTTTTGCCACAATGTTTTCCACTTTTAAGCATAGGTTATCCATTTAATTATAGAGATTTTCTATTTGTTGACAAAATATGTTCAAAGTCGTCTGCTGCAGAATTGTCGTATGAGGGTAAGGGTTAATAAGAATGGCAGCCACAGTCTGACCCTTGCTTGAAATGTAATTATGAGCCGGCTAAATGGGTCTGTATGATTGGAGTCAATGCAACTCTTGATCTCCAGCAGGTCAAATGGTATTGGTTTCAAAAAAATTATGATTTCATCTTGATAAAAACAACTACAGCTATCACTGAATGTGATTAATACCCACCGAACCCCGCCCTGATAGGAAATTCCATCCAGAAGTTTTAAAGGTATTTATGTTTTTTTTTATACACTGCACTTCCTCTCATTGTGCTCTACCATTGTGTCAAGTTTTAGGGGGGGGGGGGGGGGGGGGGTATAATAATGATACCATTTCATAAACAGATTTTCTGTATTTTGTGCTCTATATGTTGAGCAATTCATCCCTTTATCACAATATTTGACAGATGTAAATCTAAGTTCTAAGAATCAATTTAGTTTTAACCCTTTCCCACATACAGACACTTTCTGATGAGCAATTTCTCCTTATGCCAAAATGTTTTCAATTCTATTCAATAACTGTTCTTTCATTTATATTGTTTCCAATTTCTTGACTAAATGTCATCTGCTGCAGATTTGTTGTATGTGGGATAGGGTTAAATAATTTGGTAGAGGGTCACATAAGTTTCATCATGTGAAGTTTTACACTAAATCAATCAGCTACTTTCAGGAGAAAATTTTCTACAACTTCAATATACACTACATAGAAGTAAGCTGTCACTAATAAGCTGGCTGCCATGTTCTATGGTCAATCATATTTGTTTCACTTAATTTGGTAGATGGACACCTAAGTATGATTCATGTAAAATTATTTCAAAATTGGGCAGCTTCTTTTAGGAAATATTTTTCAAAAATTGTACTATACAAGATATAGAATTAATTTGTCAGTCTATGATGGCCACATTATCTTACCGACTCAATTTCCTTTTAGCTTTTTTAAATAGAAGTAGAATGTCATCTATATATGGTTTGTGTGAAACTATTTAAAATCGGGCCAGTAGTTTCAGAGCAAAATAATTAAATTTTCTAATTTTACTCTTTTTCTGATACCCCTCAACCAAAGTTCAACATGAAATAACATCGTTAAAGCAATTTTAGTAGAGGGTCAATCATTCATGGGAAATTGTTTAAAAATTGGGACGCTACTTTCTCAGGAAAAGATTTTCAAAGAGTACATTAAAATAATTTATAAAGATAAACTGGTATAGCCCCTGGTGGTTATGTTTTTTGACTCACCAAGTTTCTGTTTGAGATCTAGGTAGATGGTAACATCCGATTGATTCATACAAAATAATTTAATTTTAAATTTGGACCAGTGGTTTCAGAGGAAAAGAAAGATACAGAGGACAACCTTGGGAGCATTCCTGTAATGTTGCATGAACCTGATCCAGTAGTATAGGAGAAGATATATCTTAAAATAGTTATTGACACTGAATGCAGGACGCAGGCTGTTAGCAACAAGCTGGGTGATCACACTTCTTGCTCGGGTGAGCTTACACAACCAGAGAATAAGACGAATATAAAAATTACCCTTTGTATTGCTCCTGTGAAGTTCTTGGAGATTTTTGAATCTACTGGTAGATCAAATTTATCCTTGAATCCTCCAATATAAAGTGACCCTGTTAGCTGTAACTCGGTCAGCTCACCCTGAAATTAAATGAATTCTTATTAAAAGACAAATTGTACATATTCATTCAGAGCATATATAACCTAAACTATAACAAGAACTCCACAGAGCGAATGCCAACACTTTATTTCTAAGTCGAAAAAGGGGCATTACTGAATAATTATTTAACCCAGAGTTTTGTGACTTGATAGATTAATGTGTTTTGTTCCTAGGAACAAGTGTACCAAGTTTCATTTGAAAATGTTGAAAAGTTTTTGAGTTATGCAGTAAGCTTTAAGTTTTGTGACAACCACACCAAGGGTATCACAATAGCCTACCTTTTCTTTATAAAACAGAAGAGCTAAAACATGAAATAAAATATTTGGGTCATCATGCTTCCAAGTTTCCCAAGCCTTTTCTGAATACCACATACATGTACTATGGCCAATGTGACCACTGTTTTCTATGTAGTATAAAACAAATCTCAAATTTTCAGATTTTATTTTTGGTTTTACATTATTCAAGACAAACATTTTGACAAAGTTTCAAGCTGCTGAAACAAATAATGTGGTGTCTAGAGTGACCTAGTTTTAGACCAAACATGACCTTTATTGAAACTTAGCCTAGATATCATCAAGAAAATCATTCTAAAAAAGTTTCAATATGCTTAACTTAAAAATGCGGCTCTAAGAGTAGTATCAATATTTTCCATCAATTTGGCCTACTGACATAGCTTTTGATTGATTGATTGTTTGGGCCACTTTCTTCAATTATTCAGTTATATTACAGTGTTTCCTGGGTAAGTTACCAGTACTACTGGTCCATTTATTCTGACACCAGCAACCCTGGGCACCAAGGAGGGCAGCCATTAATACCATTTATATGTCTTTGGTACCTAGCTTTTGACCCGACCTATATTCAAATATAGCCTAGATATCTTCAAGACAATTATTCTGACATTTTTTTTCAACATGCTCAAATTAAAAATGCAGCCTCCAGAGTGCTCACAATATTTTCCTTCAATTTGACCTTGTGACCTAGTTTTTGACCTAACATGACCCAGTTTGAACTTGGCCAAGATTTGATGGAGTTCTGATAAACTTTCATGAATATTCGATGCAAAATGTTGCTTGTAGAGTGTTCACCAGGCAATTGTTGACGACGGACAACATGCTCATTTTGATCACTTCGTGCTCAGGTGAGCTTATAAAAATGAGAGACATCCTGGAGAGATTATACTGTTGAAATGATGTTAAGCTTCAATCAAATGATCAACCAACTGGGGAAAGATTGTCAGATTGTCAGAGAAAAACATGATAGACCTACAGGAGAGGTTGCCCGATAGGGTTCACCCCCATCGACAATCAGATCACCGTCTCTGTTAGTCCTCTGTATCACAACTCTGTGCCATCGATTCAGATCAACTCTTTTTGTACTTCTGCAACGAAACAAGAAAACATTTTTTTAAACAGAGGTCGAGCTACAAGGAAGGAGGATTTCTTTCATTACCATGCTAAATCCTATTGTGTGGATACTAGTGTTGGGCCGATGATCGATTATGATCGAAAGTTGATCGGAGATACATCACGTTGGCAATAATCGATTGCATTTTACCACAATCGATTATCAATCGGTTCACTTTTTTTGCCTCATTTATGCTTGATTAATATTCGCTTCCACAAGGGAAATTACTCGAGCAGTCATGTTTGAAAACTCATGTTTGGTGGGCTAGCATACATGTAAATACAACAACTTGAGATTGAAACAAAGAGGTTTTTTGGCATTAAAATGATACAACCTAGTAAAGACAAGACATTAAGCTGGTATATATTTTATCAAACATAAATAATGAGAAGCATTGCGAACATTGAGGCTTGTTAAATACAATACTGTATGAACCGATTACATAATCAATGTCTAATCTACTGAGGCAAAGCGTTTGTAACCGATAATCGATTGTAAAAATGTAACCGATGGCCCAACACTAGTGGATACTAAACGGATTTGTCTCACTGACATGATTCTTTTTAGGTCCAGCAAGGGTATGGCATTTGTACTTTTCCCACAGTTCTGCAGCAGACGACTTTGAACATATTTTGTCAAAACATAGAAAATCTCCATAATTGAATGGATAACCTATGACTAAAAGTGGAAAACATTGTGGCAAAAGGAGAAATTGTGCAATTTCTTCTTTTGTCACTATTTTTTCAAAAAGCCGTCTGCTGCAGATAAGTCAAAATGCATTTGTGTGTTGGAAAGTGTTAACCCATTCCCTCATATGACAATTCTGCAGCAGACGACTTTGAACATATTTTGTCAAAAAGCAGAAAATCTCTATAATTGAAGGGTTACAACCTATGACTAAAAGTGGAAAACATTGTGGCAAAAGGAGGAATTGCATATTTTGTGCAATTTTTTCTTTCGTCACTATGTTTTCAAATAGCCGTTTGCTGCAGAGGCGTCAGAAAGCGTCTATATGAGAGAAAGGGTTATTAAGTACTTTCAGTACTTTGATTTCCATCATTATTTGTGACAGTTTGTCTCTTTTTGTTTAATTATTTTCAAAATTCATCTTCTGTGGAGGTATCAAAACTCATCTGTGTCAGGGCAAAGACAAACCTATCATAAGAAACAATGATTATATGGGTCCCATCGCACGGAAACCCCATCTTTGGGACTTTGCACCCAGCAAAACTTTTTTTAAAAATTGTGGCAAAAGGGGAAATTGCTAATCATCATGAGAAACATCTTCCTTTGGCGCAAAGTTTTCACAACTTGTCTACTTCAGATTTGTTGCATGTGGTGGGAAAGTGTTTAGTATAAAATAAAGGAAATAGCGATGTTAACCCTTTCCCTCATATAGATGCTTTCTGACGCCTCTGCAGCAGACAGCTTTTTGAAAACATAGTGACAAAAGAAAAAATTGCACAAAACGTGCAATTTCTCCTTTTGCCACAATGTTTTCCACTTTTTGTCATAGGTTATCCATTCAATTATAGAGATTTTCCACTTTTTGACAAAATTAGTTCAAAGTCGTCTGCTGCAGAATTGTCGTATGAGGGAAAGGGTTAAATGATTGCGCACTTACACTTTACAAGAGCTATACAAGAGCCCCCACACAGGGCTTAGTCACAGGACAGGATTTGGATTATAGGACACTTTTTGGCTAGGGGAAACAGCATGTCAAATTAAGCCTTTCCCACATACATCAAATTTTGCGACAGACGACTTTGAAAACCTCTACTCAAGATCCGGAAAATCTCTTCAAATGAAGGTGTACTTACTTTAAAAAGTGGAAAGCATTGTGGCAAAAGGAGAAATATTGCTTGTTTTGATCAAATCACCATTTGTCATGATGTTTTCAAAAGTCATCTGCAGGTGGGAAAGGGAAACAAAACAAAATACCTGAAGGTTTCAATACCATTAACTTCTCATACCATTGAAGTAACCTTAGGGGAAAAAGTGCACTTAATTGCTATAAGAAGCTTCCTATAAAATTTCATTGAATTCGAACCAATGATTGCTGAGAAACAGTGGAACACAAATGTTGGTACATAACACAATGTATAACTAGAATTGTTTTTGCAAAAAACAGGTGTCTCCCCCTCAAATATCTGTCAAAATCTCTCAAAACATTCCAACCTATAAAGCAGACAATGGGTTCTGCACATCGCCTTGATGAGGTGAACATGTGACCCAAGTTTAATTAAAATCCTTCAAGCCGTCTTGGAGATATGGAGCGGCCACGATTTGGGACAGACAGACGGACAGACAGACAGTCGAGACATGGATTCTGCACATCGCCTTGATGAGGTGAACATGTGACCCAAATTTCATGAAAATACTTCAAGCCGTCTTGGAGATATGGAGCGGACATGATTTGGGACAGACAGACGAGACATGGGTTCTGCACATCGCCTTGATGAGGTGAACATTTGACCCAAGTTTCATGAAAATCCTTCAAGCCGTTTTGGAGATATGGAGCAGACACGATTTGGTATGGACAGACACAGTCGAGACATGGGTTCTGCTCATCGCCTTGATGAGGTGAACATGTGACCCAAGGTTCATAAAATTCCTTCAAGCCGTCTTGGAGATATGGAGCGGACATGATTTGGGACAGACAGACGGACAGATAGACAGACGAGACATGGGTTTTGCACATCACCTTGATGAGGTGAACATGTGACCCAAGTTTCATGAAAATCCATCAAGCCGTCTTAGAGATATGGAGCGGACATGAAATAAAGCCTCAAACCTTTGACCTTCAAGCGTGACCTTGACCTTGAACCGGTATCGTCGAGACATGGGTTCTGCACATCGCCTTGATGAGGTGAACATGTGACCTAAGTTTCATGAAAATCAAGCCGTCTTGGAGATTTGGAGCGGACACGAAATAAAGCCTCAAGCCTTTGACCTTCAAGTGTGACCTTGACCTTGAACCAGTATGGTCGAGACATAGGTTCTGCACATCACCTTGATGAGGTGAACATTTGACCCAAGTTTCATGAAAATCCTTCAAGCCATCTTGGAGATATGGAGCGGACACGATTTGGGACAGACAGACGGACAGACAGACAGACAGTCGAGACATGGGTTCTGCACATCGCCTTGATGAGGTGAACATGTGACCCAAGTTTCATGAAAATCCTTCAAGCCATCTTGGAGATATGGAGCGGACATGATTTCGGACAGACAGACAGACAGACAGACAGACCCCAAGGACAAAATCAATATATCTCCCCTGTATACAGGGGGAGACATAATAATCACAGGGAGGGGCAATAACAGGTATGCCATCAGGCACTGCACATCTCCTCTTGGTATAAGAGCTTCCTATAAATTTTCATTGAATTCCACCCAGTGATTGCGGCGAAACGGCCTAGACATATAAGCGGACTGACCAACCGGCAGACACAGGGACTTCTATATACCCCCGGCAAAACTTTGTTTGTGCAGGTATGCTATAGTTATAACCCAATGCATACAGATGTAAGGTTAATTAACACTTGCTCCTTTTATCCTTCTGCCACAATATTTCAAAACTTTTCAATAATAATTTTTCATTTAATGTATGTGGGAAAGGATGAATGAACAAGGGAAGTAAATCAACTAAATCCTCCCATACCAAACTCTTAAATGTCTTCCTCTTTTCAAGATTAAGTCCCGGATCTAATGATACAATCAACAAGAGCTGTCGGAGGACAGCGCGCTCGACTACATAACGCTTATTCACATAAAGCATTATTTCATTATATTGCACTTAAGTACTATTAAATCATATTATATACTCTATATATAAAAGCAACTGAATAGATACATACATTTAAATATATATAATTTAAAAATCAAATTTCCTAAGTCAATCAAGGGCCATAACTCCATATTTAGGATACAATGGAGTTATCTAACCTAATTGTACGATGGTCCTTAACAAATGTGTGAAGACTTATGAAGTGACTTGAATGATGAAACTTTAAGCTAAACGCAAATGTCAAAACTGACCGATCCAAAAATAGCAAAACCTTAAAAAAAGGTTTTCCAAATGTTTGACACCAAAGCCCGTTTGATATTATGTTGAAGAATTATATTAAATAAATGAATGTTCACAATTAGAAAGGAACGTAACTAAAAATTATGAATTTATCTCAAATTCTCAAAATCAAACAAAAAACATGTTTTTTACCCTCAAAAAGTCACACTCAGCATCTTCAACATACGCTGTGAAAAAAGGTATTATATGTAAATTATATTTCAAATATGAAAGCCCTAACACAAGTACTTATTGAGAAAAATTAAAAAATTAAATGAAAATGCCAACTAAAATTGCCCTAAAACTTTAACCACTCAAAATCATGTCTTTTACCGCAAAAAGAAGGTCGCACTCAGCATCTTCAGCATACAATATGAAGAAAGGTATTATATGTAATTATATTCCAAATATGAAAGCCCTAGCACAAATACTTATTGAGAAAAATAAAAAAATTAAATGAAAATGCCAACTTGCCCTAAAACTTTAACCACCCAAAATCATGTTGTTGTTTTTTACCCCAAAAAGAAGGTCACAATCAGTATCTTCAGCATTAAATGTGAAGAAAGGTATAAGATGTAACTATATTCCAAATATGAAAGCCCTAGCACAAAATTTAATACTTATGAATGAAAATGCCAACTTGCCCTAAAACTTTAACCGGACGCCGACTGAGACGCCGATGCCGGGGCGAGTAGTAAAGCTCTCATATTCTTCGAATAGTCAAGCTAAAAACCCACAACATTTCTATGAAGACATGTGAATACACTTTCTTTTCTCTGCTGGGCTAAATTGAAAACCTTTTCAAATTTCACTATGGGATTTTTCAGAAACTCGTTTTAAAGAGTCCAACATATTTTTGTTAGAGGTCACTGTTTTACCTTGCTTTTGTGATAATTTTACCATATTCACTTCTGTAAACATAATATATGAAGACTTTCATTTAATTTGATACTTCATCTTCCTTTTTTCGGGTAAAATTTGTGCATGAAATGCTTTTATTTCACAAATACGGTGGTTTGTATACAGCAAGGCTTGGGTTAACGTAACGTCAGACCATCATATGGTGGTTTCAGTACAGTAAGGGTTAAATTAAGATGAGGGAATATATAAAATATTGTGTTTAACCCTTTCCCTCATACGACAATTCTGCAGCAGACGACTTTGAACATATTTTGTCAAAAAATTCGAAAATCTCTATAATTGATTGGATAACCTAAAAGTGGAAAACATTGTGGCAAATGGAGAAATTGCACGTTTTGTGCAATTTCTTCTTTTGTCACTATGTTTTCAAAAAGCCGTCTGCAGCAGAGGCTTCAGAAAGCGTCTATATGAGGGAAAGGGCTAACCCACTTCGCTACCCCCTTTTCCCACAAACAACTATTTAACAAATCTGCAGCAGAAGGTTTTGAATAAATCTAGACAAAAATCTGTAATAGCTCTATAAATGAAAGTATATAACCTTTTCCCACCGTCAGACGCATGTTTACACATTTCAGAGATAGACCACTCTTTTAACCCTTTCCCTCATATAGACACTTTCTGACGCCTCTGCAGCAGACAGCTTTTTGAAAACATAGTGACAAAAGAAGAAATTGCACAAAACATGCAGAATTGCCATATGAGGGAAAGGGTTAAAAACATTGTTGCAAAATACTTCCCTTTATGGAGTGTTTCTATATTTTTGCCTAGATGTTTTTCAAAGTCATCTGCTTCAGATTTGTTGTATGTGGGAAGGGGGTAAATTATTGAATAGAGTTAAAAGCATTTTGGCAATTTTTTTCAAAAATCATCAACAGTCTTCTGATGCGTGAAAAGACTTCTGCCTGTTGACGCTTTCTGACGCCTCTGCAGCAGATGGCTTTTTGAAAACATAGTGACAAAGGAAGAAATTGCTCAAAACAAGCAATTTCTCCTTTTTGCCACAATGTTTTCCACTTTTAGTCAAAGGTTATCCATTCAGATGTTCTATTTTTTGACAAAATATGTTCAAAGTTGTTTGCTGCAGAATTGTTGTATGAGGGAAAGGGGTAATAGTAATTGATTGTTCTGAAAATCTTCTCCTTTTCCAACAAAGTTGTCAAAATTTAAAACATAGACAAAAAATTCTGTATAAAGGCTAATGTTAGTTATACCATATTTTTAACCCTTTCCCACATACGACAATTCTGCAGCAGACGACTTTAAACGTATTTTGTCAAAACATAAAAAATCTCAATAATTGAATGGATAACCTATGACTAAAAGTGGAAAACATTGTGGCAAAAGGAGAAATTGCACGTTTTGTGCAATTTCTTCTTTTGTCACTATGTTTTCAAAAGACGTCTGCTGCAAATGCGTCGGAATGCGTCTGCAAGTGGGAAAGGGTTAATCCCCATTTCCCACATACAACAAATCTGCAGCAGATGACTTTGTAAACATCTAGGCAAAGATATGAAGAAATCTCCCTTATATTAACCCTTTCCCTCATATAGACGCTTTCTGACGCCTCTGCAGCAGACAGCTTTTTGAAAACATAGTGACAAAAGAAGAAATTGCACAAAACGTGCAATTTCTCCTTTTGTCACAATGTTTTCCACTCTTTGTCATAGGTTATATATCCATTCAATTATGGAGATTTTCTATGTTTTGACAAAATACGTTCAAAGTCGTCTGCTGCAGAATTGTCGTATGAGGGAAAGGGTTGATGAATGTGTTATTATTGAAAGGAGTTGACAACATTGAGGCAAGATGTGAAATTACTCATTATGCTGGAGATGAGTTAGAAAGGCGGAAAAGTGTTAAGTGAAATCAGGGACATAGATCTTATCTACGTTCCTGGTGTGAAATGAAGTAGATGTTGTGTCTTGTGTTGATAGGGGAGTCAAGTGTAGAAGTCCTGTACTTGAGTTTTCACTCCTTATGAGTCGCTGGGCAGGAGATAGAGACTTAAAAGCTTTTCAGAAATGAAATGAGGACGTGTTGTTATTAGATAAAAACAAATCTAAATGTCTTGAACATATTTAACAATTGCGTTTGTTCAAATCACTAGGTTATGACACATCCGATGTTTTAAATATTTGCAGTTTCTTTTAACTCGCATTTTTGTTATTTTTATCTTATTCACGAAGACAAATGAGTAAAAATGCACCCCGATTGGACTGGCAGCACACTATAATGTGTCAATATCGGGATAAAATCACATCAAATTCTTATTTTAATAGTAATTTTAACTTACTGAACGTTATTTTCATGTTCAAAGAAATGTCTTGTTTTCAAATTAAAAGACATTCTTGCTTTGTGTAGTTCACATGTAAATGTTTGGACTTTTTCTTGTCTATTAGTAAAAAAAGACGGTACGTGATGAAACAGGAATGTAGAAAATGTAAATCGAAAAACGAAATAAATTAATAAATATCATTAATATCTGATTGTTTTTGTCATATTATTAAAATATATGCACTGTACAGTGTAAAATATATATTCGAATTCATGGGTAATTTGACCATGCATTAGCTATAATATAACAATTTAATTATTCGTTATAAAATAGCTAATACATGGTCAATTTTAACCAAAACCGGTATATATATATATATTCTATATTGCATACATTTTAAAAGTATACTAAAATCAATCATATTTATGTACATGTAGTTATGTCATTGTTTGATTTACATTCCTGTTACAATCGGAATGTATTTACATTTCCTACATTCCTGTTTCGTCACGTACCCAAATATAGGGTGTGGTTTTGATTCACCACAAAGACTTAAATCATTTTACTTAACACAAAATATATTATTCACATAAAAGATAATATGGAATGCTTTTTTTCTTTGGAATGCAGTGGAATAAAACATGCACTAGAGCTTTGACTGATTTTTTTATTCACTTTCTTCTATGTCACAACGACTCGATCTTGACAAGAGGTGAACATTTCGAAAGATACCCAAAAATCCTAATATTACACACTTACTAACTAAGCACCCAATTAATTTCAAACTTGCCATCTTTTAAATTGTAATGGGACTCACAACTGGCATTTCTCTTGCGCCATACATATATTGTAAGCAACAATGATTTAAATAAACAATTTATCTGATATGGTATTTTAAGCGTGGTCTACTTTTTAAACATATGAGGATACATTTTAACATCTGTGAAATACATATTATAATTATGATTACAAGAGCACCGCGTACCGCACAGAAGCTCGACTGATAGGGAGAAAACAGAAAAAAAAAGAAAAGCTGAGCTGAACAAAAAACCTTAACCGGATGACCACGCCGCTGCCGCCGGACGACACCAGGGCCATGATAATAGCTCAAATTTTTTCAAAAGTCGAGCTAAAAAGGAGAAAGTTCATGTCTTCTGCAATTTAACCGTTTTCTCAATGTTTTAAATGTTTAAGGGTTTAAATGTTGCTTTTGAAAAATCCTGGAATTTAAATAAGTCCTTAATGAACACATGTATGTGTGTTAAAAAATAAATGAATGCAGTTTTTTCCAGCGATATTGATGCCTTGCATCAACTTTCTCTTGTAAAATCATCTTTAAAACATTATTGCTTCAACAGCTGGCCTATAATACATGTAAAAGACAAAGCATGCATACAAGCCCTTCAAATTTGGGCGCTAATTGAGGTACAACCCATTCCTGTAAACAGATGCATTCTGATGCCTCTGCAACAGAGAACTCCTGAAAACAATGAGACAAAAAGAGGAATTGCTCATGATTAGCAGTTTCTCTGTAAAATATATATTCGAATTTATGGGTAATTTTACCATGTATTAGCTATATCATAACAATTTAATTATTCATTATAAAATAGCTAATACATGGTCAATTTTAAACACTTGTCAAGAAATTGCTGCAAGCTAGTATTTCTGTTTACGCGAGCCTAAAAGGTGCAGTGAGAAACTAGCAGGACCATAAGCTTATAAGGAGCAGTGAGAACCTAGCAGGATCATAAGCGTTTAAGGCGCAGTGAGAACCTAGCAGGATCATATGTGTCTAAGGCGCAGTGAGAACATAGCATGATCATAAGCGTTTAAGGCGCAATGAGAACCTAGCAGGATCATAAGCATTTAAGGAACAGTGAGAACCTAGCAGGATCATAAGCATTTAAAGCGCAGTAAGAACCTATCAGGATCATAAGCTTTTCAGGCACAGTGAGAGGATCATAAGAGTTAAAGGTGCAGTGAGAACCTAATAGGATCATAAGCTTTTAAGGCGCAGTGAGAGGATCATAAGGGTTTAAGGCATTGTGAGAACCTAGCAAGATCATAAGCATTTAAGGCACATTGAGAGGATCATAAGCGTTTAAGGCACAGTGAGAACCTAGAAGGATTATAAGCTTTTAAGGCGCAGTGAGAACATAGCAGGATCATAAGCATTTAAGGCACAGCTAGAACCTATAAGGATCATAAGCTTTTAAGGCGCAGTGAGAGGATCATAAGAATTTAAGGCTCAGTAAGAACCTAGCAGAGTTTATGAGCTTTAATGGCGCAGTGAGGGGATCATAAGCGTTTAAGGCGCAGTGAGAACCTAGCAGGATTAAAAGGATTTAAGGCGCATTGAAAGGATCATAAGGGTTTAAGGCACAATGAGAACCTAGCAGGATCATAAGCTTTTAAGGCGCAATGAGAACCTAGCAGGATTAAAAGCTTTTAAGGCACAGTGAGAGGATCATAAGGGTTTAAGGCGAAGTGAGAACCTAGCAGGATCATAAGCTTTTAAGGTGCATTGAGGGGATCATAAGGGTTTAAGGCGAAGTGAGAACATAGCAGGATCATAAGCTTTTAAGGCGAAGTGTGAGGATCATAATCATTTAAGGCGCAGTGAGAGCTTAGCAGGATCACAAGCATTTAAGAAGCAGTGAGAACCTAGCAGGATCATAAGCATTTAAGGCGCAGTGAGAACCTAGCAGGATCATACTTAGTACACAGAATGAACTTGGAAACTGCATTGACCAAGTTTCTGCTGCGTTCATCAAATATTTTGGGAGGTAATAGTGTGGTCATCATATTCTTCAATTGAAGTCAAACAGGGTCTTACATTTCTATTCTACATGCCAATAGAAACATCAGATAAAAACATAGGTGCAAAGTATTGGATCTATAGGAATTTAACCCTTTCGACTGCATCAGGCGACTTTAGAAAACATTGTGACAAAACAAGAAATTGGTCATGGAGAGCATTTTGCAAGTGCTTTCATCTTTATTCAACAACTTTACTCTCTTTATAGAGATTGTCTGCCTTTTTGCCTATATGTTTTCAAAGTCATCTATCTGCTGCAGGTTTGTTGTATGGGGCAGGAAGTCGGGGCAGAGGTTGACTGGCTCAGAAAGAAGGAATGAATGAATGTATATTGTTTTATGGCGCATCGACAGCTAAGGTCATTTAGCGCGCATTTAAATTTTATTATTCATGTTCCCTGGATGAACAAACCAGTACTAGGCTAGAAAATGTGCCTTGCCCAAGGGCACTTCACCATGACCGAATTGCCGCGACTGGGGCTCGAACCCGGGACACCCGGTTTCGAAATCCCCGACGCTAACCACTCGACCACAGCGGATTCCCAGAAAGAAGGAAGATATATAACTGAGTGAATGGGCCTATTTTTAATTGGTCCTTTGAAGTGTCGGAAAATTATGTATGACGACTGTTAATCCTTTCCCACTTGTAGGCTTATTTTAACCCTTTCCCACTTGCAGACACTTGCAGACACATTTCGATGCATCTGAAGCAGAAGACTTTTGAAAACATTGTGGCAAAAGGAGAAATTGCTCATGATGATCAATTTCTCTATTTGCCACAATGTTTTCAACTGTATTCTATAATTATACCTTCATTTCAAGAAATTTTCCCAATTTTTGTCTATGTATTTTCAAAGTCGTCTGCTGCAAACTTGTTGTAAGGTTTAATGCATCTACAGCAGGCAAATCCTGAAAACATTGAAGAAAAAGAAGAAATTGCTCACAATGAGCAATTTCTCCATTTGCCTAAATGTTTTTAGACTTTAGTCAATAATTCTACTTCGACTTATTCAATGTGATTTGTCATGCCTACCATAACAACTTTTTTTTTATCAACCAACATGCCTTGAAGCAATCTTGTAGAGGGTCATCCAGGGTACATTTCTACATAATTCTTTGGAAATTGGCAAGATACTTTCGGGGAAAAAGATTTTTAAAGTTTTCAATAAAACCATATTTTTCCACCAATCAACATGGCTTGAAGGAATCAGTTAAAAAGTCTTCAAAATGATTTGGAAAGCGTCCAGATTCTTTCAGAGAAGAAGATTTTGAAAGTTTTCACTATAGCAATATAAGGCAAAACAGCTAGTTATACCCACTGGCAGCCATATTTTTCAAACAATCAACACAGCTTGAATGAATCTGATAGAGGGTCACCCAAGGAAAAGATAATGCTTATTTTGTTGAGGCCACTTTTTTTTGGGGGGGGGGGGAAATGTTGCTTAACCCTTTCCAATCTGCAGACATATGACATATTTAAATGCATTTGTAGCAGTCAACATTTGAAAACATAATGAGCAATTCATCCTTTTATCACAATATGATCATCTCTTTAACAAAAAATTACATTTTCCTGTATAGATGTTTTCTATATTTTTGCCAAGATGCTTTCAAAGTCGTCTGCTGCAGATTTGTTGTAAGTGGGAAAGAGTTAAAGAAATTTCTTAAGGCTTTGGTGACCATTTTGTACATTATTTTATAGAGCAGAACAATTTCAGCAATTTTGGTAAAAGTGCCCTGAAGATCATTTATATGAAATCTTTTTGAAAATAAAAAAACCCAGAAATGGTGATGACAACATCAACAAAAGACCAGTACATCCAATGATCCACCAAGCTAAGGGTGATGACAACGTCGACAAACGACCACGTACATCCAATGATCCAACAAGCTCAGTTGAACTTATAAAAGTATTTATATCCTGTAATTTTTGTCATTTCACATGAAACAAGAGTGCCGCTTGTTCTTATCCTAGTCAAAAAAGGGGCATTACAAAGTTATATAACTTGTTATAGACATGGGTATTGTTTCGAAGAACATTTGTTCAAAGTTTCATTTGAAAATGTTGAATGTTTTTTTGAGTTATGAGGTAAGTTTTAAGTTTTGTGACGACAAGGCGAAGGGTATCACATTCGCCCGATTTTTTTTTCTATGAAAAACAGACAAGCTAATGATGTATATGATAGTTAATGCATTGCATACAGGATAAAATAATTGTATTTTGATACATAAGATGTGTCATTACTGAAATTTCTTTAACTCGGCTTTCTCAAATTTAGATGAATTTTGGCCCATCTGCAGCAGAAGACTTTTTAAAAAGGAGAAAGATCACATTACAAGCATTTTCTCCTTTTGCTACAATGTTTTAACTCTATTAAATAATTAAGCTTTCACATATAGAGATTGACATAACATTTGTTGACAGATGTTTTCAAAGTGAGATTGACATAACATTTGTTGACAGATGTTTTCAAAGTCGTCTGCTGCAGATCTATTGCATGTTGGACAGGGGGTAAAAACAACTATATACATGTTCAGTGTCAAACCATAATGGCAATATTAAAGGAAGTTAAACTTCTAAGCAGGAAGTAGTTATGTTATCTATTATGAGTCACACTTCCAGGGATCTGTGACCAAGACATGACATGCACAAACATGTTGATGCCTCTTATGCAGACAACTTGTGAAAACAAAGTGGCAAAAAGTGGAAATTATTGTTCATGGTGATATTTTCAACTAATGTCTTTTGTATAAAAGTGTTGAAACTTCCTTACACATCTGACCAATTCAGTTTCTTTCTTTTATAAAACTTATCGTAATTGATGAGATACTAGAATAAGGTCACTTACCTTATAACCACCACACCATCACCAAGGTCATATCTAAATTCAAGGTAAAGGTCATCTAAGTTTAAGGATATAAAATCCCCTAGACCGTTCAGGTATTGACTAGAAACAAGCAACATGCCTGAAAAAATACAAAAAACAAAAAGACATGAATGAAGTTTCAAGTCAATATGATTAGTGTTTACAGAGATATGTCCAATAAGTGTGTGAAGTTTCAAAGGAATAGCATCTGTGGTTTGTGAGAAAAAGCCTTGCATGCAAAACTTTAACCAACATTTCTAAGTTCAAAAAGGGGGTTAATTGTGTCAAATTCGGATGTAGAGTCTTGGGACTTATCCTGCAAAGTCATTTGATGATGTCCAATAAATGTTTTACGTTTCAAAGCAATAGCATCTGCGGTTTGTGAGAAAAAGCTTTTGCATGCAAAACTTTAATCAAAATTTCCAAGTCCAAAAAGGGTCATAATTGTGTCAAACTCTGATGTAGAGTTTTGGGACTTGTCCTGCAAGGTCATTTGATGATGTCCAATAAGTGTGTGAAGTTTCAAAGCAATAGCATCATTCTGTGGTTTGTGAGAAAAAACCTTGCATGCAAAACTTTAACTAAAGTTGCAAAGCCAAAGCTGATGCACAAGTGACTGTAATTAAAAGCCCTCATATTCTTCGAATAGTCAAACTAAAAACACAGAAAAGCTCTATTCTATAAACGTAGGTTTAGTTATTGAAAAGAGTTGAAAACATTGAGGCAATAAGAGAAATTGCTTGTTTTGAGCAATTTCTACTTTTGTCACAATGTTTTCAAAAATCGTCTGCTGCAGAGGCGTCGGAAAGCGTCTATATGTTGGAAAGGGTTAACGATTACCCTTTTGCAATCTAGCTGTGGATTTTGCCACCCGTTGATGACCTATGCAAACAGTATGGATCCAGATCAGGATCCACAAAATGTTGGACCTGATCTGATATCCCAAGAATCAGATTCTATTTCAGCAAGACTTCACTAGAAAAATGATATTTTTCAAAAGTGTTGCAGACTACAATATAAAATATGAAAATTATTTGAAATCCAAAAAGTAAAACTAATAAATTCTTGTCCTCTGCTTCTTTTATGTTTGTACTAGAAAATATCGTGAAATATGGACAATTGAAAGTTAACCTTTGCTGCCAAGTGGAAAAGATTTTAAACATTTTTTTTCTTAAAAAATAACTCTTTTCCCTCAGTTCATACAAAAACAATTCCGCAAAAGAGACATGTTTTAAAACATGGCAAAAATGGGGAAAATCTGTATCAATGGAAGTAATATAATCATAGAATAGAGAGAAATAATGAGCAACTTTTCCTCTTGCAACAATTGTTTAAACTCTAATTAATAATTATTATTTCATTTATAGATCGAGATATTTCATATTTTTATATCATATTTTTATCCTTAAACTGTCTTCTTTGAAATCAATTGAGGTAGAAGATTGTTCATTTTGAGCTTGTTTTACATTTTCTACAATGTTTTCAAAAATAATGTCCTCAACATGGATGACAAATGTTGTAAGCATAAGATGAAAGATTTATTTACCCTTTCCCACATAAAAACACCTCTACAGTAGTCGACTTTTGAAAACATTGTGGTAAAATGAGAAAATTGCTCATAACAAGCAATTTCTCCTTTTACCAAAATGTTTTGAAACTTTTTACAGTAATTATACCACCATTAACGCTTTCCCTCATGCGACAATTCTGCAGCAGACGACTTTCAACATATTTTGTCAAAAAATGGAAAATCTCTATAATTGAATGGATAACCTATGACTAAAAGTGGAAAACAAAAAAAAATTAGTGGCAAAAGGAGAAATTGCTCGTTTTGTGCAATTTCTTCTTTTGTCACTATGATTTCAAAAAGCCGTCTGCTGATAAGGCGTCAAAAAGCGTCTATATGAGGGAAAGGGTTAATAGAGATATTCTATATTTTCAACTAGATGTTGTTAAAGTCATCTGTTACAGATTTCTTGTATGTGGGGAAGCATTGATGGCAGACCTACCATTTCTCTCTGTTGTTAAAAACCACATTTCTACGGACATGGTGACGGCCAGCATATCATGTACATGCAGGATCATGTAGGAGCGCCCCATGAATAAAGGTACTGGAATGTCGGGTAACTTTTCTGAAAGAGATAATAACACATCTTAACCCTTTCCCTCATATAGACGCTTTCGGACGCCTCTGCAGCAGACGGCTTTTTGAAAGCATAGTGACAAAAGAAGAAATTGCACAAAACATGCAATTTCTCCTTTTGCCACAATGTTTTCCACTTTTTGTCATAGGTTATTCATTCAATTATGGAGATTTTCTATGTTTTGACAAAATACGTTCAAAGTCGTCTGCTGCAGAATTGTCGTATGAGGGAAAGGGTTAACTGCCATTTCCCACACACAGGAAGTTTGCAGCAGACGACTTTGAAAATATCTGTATAAATGAAAGGGTCATTATTTAATAGAGTTGAAAACATTGTGGCAAGCATTATTTTATAGAGTTGAAAACATTGTGGCAAACATTATTTAATAGCATTTAACCCTTTCCCTCATATAGACGCTTTCTGACGCCTCTGCAGCAGACGGCTTTTTGAAAACATAGTGACAAAAGAAGAAATTGCACAAAACGTGCAATTTCTCCTTATGTCACAATGTTTTCCACTTTTTGTCATAGGTTATCCATTCAATTATAGAGATTTTCTATCTTTTGACAAAAAATGTTCAAAGTCGACTGCTGCATTATCCATTCAATTATGGAGTTTTTTTTATGTTTTGACAAAATACATTCTAAGTCGTCTGCTGCAAAATTGTCGTATGAGGGAAAGGGTTAGAGGAGAGAATCCATTATAGTGAAAGAATATTGTATTTGGCATTATTTATATTAACCAGTTTATGTTTGAAGGGAAATAAGTGAGATTTTTATTATATCAAAAGTACTACTGGGTGTATACATACAGTTATCTCCCCTGTTCAATTGAGAAACAATCAGTTTGTGTGGTTTGGTATTTGAATCTATTTCAACCTTTTTCATTTTTGACACCTCTGCAGCAGAATACTTTTGAAAATCATTGTGGAGGAAAAAGAGTGATTGCTCATTGTAACATTTTTCTCCTATTTCCCAAATAGTTTAAACTCTTAATCAAAATCTTACACCAAACCCTTTACCACTTAACCCTTTCCCTCATACGGCAATTTTGCAGCAGACGACTTTGAACATATTTTGACAAAGAATAGAAAATCTCTGTACTTGAATGGATAACCTATGATTAAAAGCGGAAAACATTGTGACAAAAGGAGAAATTGCTCGTTTTGAGCAATTTCTTCTTTTGTCACTATGTTTTCAAAAAGCCGTCTGCTGCAGAGGCGTCAGAAAGCGTCTATATGAGGGAAAGGGTTAACAACGCATATCAGCATTGGCAACAAACTAGAACTATCACTGAAGATGATAAATACCCCCTAAACAGCACATTGACTTACACCATAACTTAATTAGTAAAAGGGCCATAACTCTGTAAAATATCATGCAATTGTTACCCCTTTAGGATATGCACATCTCCCCTTGGTATAGAAGCTTCATGTAAAATTTTATTGAATTCCACCCAGTGGTTTCTAAGAAACAGGCCGGACAAAATATGGCTTCCGACCGCCCGTCAGACAGACTGCCCGACACAGTGACTCCTATATACCCCCTCTTCTTCGAAGGGGGGTATAACAACTGTTGTAAACATTGTGGCAAAAGGAGATATTACATGTACCCATAATGAGCAATTTCCCTTTTTGTCAGGGTGAGATTATTTTCACCTCCTTTAGTACTCATATTTTATATATTCATAGTGATCTGTCATATTCTTGCCAAGATGTATTCAAAGTCATGTTTGAATGTTGGAATTGGTTAACCCTTTCCCACATACAACAAATCTGCAGCAGATGACTTTGAAAACATAGTGACAAAAACTTGAAAAATCTCCATAAAAGATAGCTTAATTGTAAAATAAAGTTGAAAACATTTTCAAAAGCTGTCTGCTGATATTGTGTCAAAATTCGTCTGCAATGGGGGAAGGGTTAAATAATGGGCATATTCTCCTCTTGCCTCAATGTTTTAAGCTCTATTCAAAAAGGTATATTTCCATTTACAGAGATTTTCCATAATAATGCCTGTATGTTGCCAAAGTTGTCTGCTGAAGATTGATTTCATGATGGAAAGGTTTAATTTAGGAATTATGACATTTTATGTTCTAATCAAAGTTTAGATCTGAGAAATGTACACGTCTAGTTACCGTATTCACAATAAAGCCCTTCTCTCCCCTCTGGACAATGACAGATTATGTCCCCTAGATCTGTGATAGAACAGGTGGCGCTCTGGTGACATGGACTGTGTGTACATAAGTTGACAGGTCCCTCACAATTAGCACCTGAAATAAATACAGTCAAACCTGTTCTATAAAGACCACCTTGGAATAGCATAAATGACCCCTGCGAACAAAGACCACATTGTTGCCTGCCCATGGGTGGTCTTTATACACAGATTCCACTGTAATTTCAACTTTGACCCCGACACTAGCAATTCTATTCAATAATATACTTTCTTGCATAGAGATCTTCCATACGTGTGCCTAAATGTTTTCAAAGGGGTCTGCTGCAAACTTATGGGAAATGGTTAGCTTTTAGAAAAGTATGTAAAAGATCAAGGTAAAAATAATTGTGGTATATCTGTTATAATTAAGGATGTTATACAAGAAATACACGTATATGTACCCATCTCCAATGGGTCAAAACTTATGATCAATGTTACAGTATTTGTCAAGAATAAACAGGTTGGTTCATTTTTCTTTATATCTTCAGTCAAAAGTTAACTAAGTCAATCATATCTTATTATTTTTTACCATCTCTGAATTTTTCAAATGACCTATGTACATACTCAATGGTGTTTCGGAGAAAACATGAACAGATACATGAACAGATACATGTATTTTGTTTCGTTCAGATCAATGAACAAACATTGCTACTACAGTCTTCTACTCCAAAATGCACACTATAATAATCTAATATATTGATATTTAACCCTTTCTCCTAAACAAGCAATTTCTCCTTTTGTCACCATGTTTTCAACTCTATTTAATTATTGTTCTTTCATTTAAAGGGATTTTCTATGTTTTTTCCTATTGTTGTATGTGGGAAAGGGTTAATAATGACCCTGAGTGACCTTGAACTTACCTGATTGACCTTTGGGACAGAGACACTGGTATATATCTTCATTCAGTATAATACATGATCCTCCATTCTGACAGGGAAGACTCTGACACGAGTTTCTCTCACAGGGACCTAAAATCATTGCAAAATGTCTAGTTAAAATTGTCTAGTAAAAAGGTCTAGTAAAAATGTCTAGTAACATGTCTAGTAAAAATGTTTTGTTAAAATGTTTTGTTAAAATGTCTAGTAAAAATGTCTAGTAAAATGTCTTATGTTCCAATTCAATGCTTTCAAACGAACATAAATCATTTATATACATATGTTAAACACATATAATCATATAACAACACCATATGCATTTTAGGCTAGGGGAACTGTTTATTTTTGCTGTTCTGCATTGTACATGTTAATCAACAACAAAACATAACTCTTTCCGTACATACATACAACTCTCAGATTCTAAAGCCTAATGCTCCCAATATATAGTAGCGACTACTAAAGCTTATTTTGCAAATCCTAGTGGGAAAAGAAGGGTTGTTGAATGACGAAACGTGAAATCGAGAAATGCAAGCAAGTCACCCTAACCTGTCATGTTTCTAATTGAAAAAGGGGGAGTTGAGGAAAGAACCATGCTCTGATCAGTTTTAGGCGTCTCCTCCTCCTCCTCCTCCTAAACAAGCAATTTCTCCTTTAGCTACAATGTTTTCAACTTTTTTTATATAAATAAAACCTTTTCTATGAAGATCTTTCGTGTTTTTGTCAAAATATGTTGAAATTGTCTGCTTCAGATTTGTTGTATGTGGAAAAGGGTTAATTTCTTAACCCTTTCCCTCATATAGACACTTTCTGACGACTCTGCAGCAGACGGCGTTTTAAAAACATAGTGACAAAAGAAGAAATTGCACAAAACGAGCAATTTCTCCTTTTGTCACAATGTTTTCCGCTTTTAATCATAGGTTATCTATTCAAGTACAGAGATTTTCTATTTTTTGTCAAAATATGTTCAGTCGTCTGCTGCAAAATTGCCGTATGAGGGAAAGGGTTAAGTGGTAAAGGGTTTGGTCATATGAAGATCTTTGGTGTTTTTGTCAAAATATGTTGAAATTGTCTGCTTCAGATTTGTTGTATGTTGAAAAGGGTTAATTTCTTAACCCTTTCCCTCATATAGACACTTTCTGACGCCTCTGCAGCAGACGGCGTTTTAAAAACATAGTGCAATTTCTCCTTTGGCCACAATGTTTTCCACTTTTTGTCATAGGTTATCCATTCAATAATAGAGATTTTCTATGTTTTGACAAAATACATTCAAAGTCGTCTGCTGCAGAATTGTCGTATGAGGGAAAGGGTTAACTGAATCTTTACTGTTTGCAGATGCAACACAATCCCTTATGGAATCCGCTGTAGTCAAGTGGTTAGCGTCGGGGATTTCGAAACCGGGTGTCCCGGGTTCGATCCCCAGTCGCGGCACTACGGTCATGGTGGAGTGCCCTTGGGCAAGGCACATTTTCTAGCCTAGTACTGGTTTGTTTACCCAGGGATCATGAATAAGTGAACTGTCGCCGAAAACGGCTTAAAACCCCAATAAATAAATACAATCCCTTATAGCTTAATGCTGCTCTTCTGTTAGATTTAACAAGAGCGCCGCAGAGCGAACGCCAATTCTCATCTGTTATTTAATAAGTCGAAAAAGGGGCATTTCTGAATAAGTAATTAGTTATGAGACTTGGCATAGACATGTCCTGTTCCTAGGAACATGTGCACCAAATTTCATTTGAAAATATTGAAGGGTCATTGAGTTAATATGAGGTAAGGTTAAATTTTCTGACGATGCAGACGCAGATGACAAAACCAAAGGTATCACAATAGCCCGACTTTCTTTCTTAAAAAAAAAAGACGAGCTATAAAATATTAAAACTGACTAACCAACATCCAGCCCATCAATCAGTTCTGAGTTCGGGTTTGGATAGTCCAGCCTGTAGGATTTATGTCTGTCTACCTGTCCTGCTGTCAAACTCTGTATGCATCCGACAAACCCAAGGTTCACACCTATCTTCTCCTGTATGCTATATTATAAGGATAAAGGAGATGTATTGTCATTAGTCCGATTTTAATGAAGGTGTTATCATTTAACCCTTTTCAAAATATATTCACATTTGAAAACATAGTAGCAAATAAAGCAATTGCTCATAATGAGCAATTTCTCCTTTCGCCACAATATTTTCAACTTTATTGAATAATTAAACTCAATTATGGAGATTTGTCATGGTTTTGCCAATATGTTTTCAAATTCGTCTGCAGCAGATTTGTTGTTTGTCTGGGTTAAACCTTTACCACGTCTGGCTCCTCTGCCGCAGAAGACTTTTGAAAACATTGTGGGTAAGTAAGCAATTACTCAAAATTAGCGATTTATCCTTTTTAAATAATGTTTTAAACTATATTCGTTTCCCACATGCAGACATACTTTGACACATCTGCAGCAGGTAACTTTTAAAACAACCTTTTTTTTTTTAATAACCCATGAAACTTTCTGAAATGGAACAGGCTAAAATCATATAGGGTCGCTATTTTGGTTATGTATAAAATGAGTTGAAAAACACGGATTGAAAATATGTCTTGTTAATCTTTTTTTTTTAAATCAATATTTCAGATCATTAAAATGCTGTGTTATTTTAGTGCGAATTAACATTTGTACGAAAAAGTTAAAAAAAAAAAATGAAACTGTGTACGTCATATGTTTTTCCTCTTCGTCAATAAAGACGACAGCAATACTTCTTCCAAACCTAAATGTTGACTGTATTGTAGCCAAAGACGACATCGCGCCATTTCCGTAACACTTCATCTTGGCGTAACATCAAATTGAGCGACTTCATTTCCCGCAAAAAAGATGGGATCAACATGAAATTAAGACCCCAAATTCCTATACATGAGCACTACATTCACTCTTACAAAGTTGTTATAAAATATATAAGTTGTGTATTATCCCCATACTCAACAAATACATAAAGGACCACTCATATCCATACAGCCTTAATAAGTCCTATAAATAAACAAACTAAAACAAATAAAAAATAAAATTTTAAAATAACTCGGCAAGGAGATAAAACATCTCATGATAAATGAAAGTATAATTTTTTTCTCATAATGAGCAATTGTTCCTTTGGAGAAAATCTTTTCCTATGTCGTCTGCTGCAAAGTCGTCAGAAACTGTCTCTATTAGGGAATGGGTTAAGCAGAAATGTGACCCATTACCTAATTTGTTCCAGTCATATTGACTGGTTGAAAAAGGCAGTCGCGTAAAAAAAGAGAGCTGAAATACACAAATTTCCCCCTATATTATCTGTTATACATTTGCTTCTTTACCATAATGCAGGTGATCGATTAAGGACCATCTTGGCCCTCATCTTTAAATCTCGTTCATTAAAAATGTATTCCTTGATTTTCTATTATTTTCTGTTTGTAATAATAGACGACAGCAATAAGAATTCCGAACACTTTGTGATCATGTAAAAAACATTAACATTATCATTGTCTAGTCAATTACTAGATGGCCAAAGTATGCTCTTAAAACTTTTGTTTACAATCATTTTACATTTTTTCGGTAGCAAGAAGTCAAGATAATTTCAAAGTCTTCATTAAACAATTATCCCAAAAGTCTGTAGGGAACAAACCAAAGACTTACAAACTAAGATTTGCAGGGACGTATCCCAAATACAGTTTTCCCAAAAGGCTTAAAGTTCTCTCATCACCAATACTGATGGCCGCCACCGGTTCAGATCCATCCACTACCAGCATGGCATTCATTCCTATCTTTTTAGCAATCACTTGGTGATAAGTGCTTCTTATAATTGGATGTGGATGCCTTATCTGAACTGGTCCATTGCCCATGTCAAATCTACAATTAAGAAAAAATACTGTCAAACACATTTATGACAAGATTGATTCATTGATTGGGGTTTAACGCCGTTTTTAACAATTTCTCAAGTCATATCACGGCGGCCAGTTCACCTACTCATGTGTTTCCAGGTTTTCTCACACCAGTACTCTACACAACAATCTTGCCAAGCAACTGGCTGCTTTTCCACATAGACTTAGCCCATTGGTGGAAGACGAATGAAGCATGTCGCAATGACTTTTGTCAAACGTCGGAAAGATAGTTGGCCGAGCTGGGATTCAAACTCACAACCCCTGGATTGACAGCCCGCGTCGTTACCGACTGAGCTACCGGGGCTCGACATGACAAGAGCGCCGCGGAGCGTCGATGCCAACTGTCATCTGTTTCTATATGTCGAAAAAGGGGCATTACTAAATAATGATTAAAGCCAGAGTTATGTGACTTGGTACACACGCGTATTGTTCCTAGGAACATGACTGTGTACAAAGTTTTGTTTGAAAATGTTGAAAGTTTTTTGAATTCTGAGGTAAGGTTTTGTGACGACGCCAAGGGTATTGCAAAAGCCAACTTTTCTTCTTCAAAATACAGACAAGCTAAAACCATCTGATTTTTTGAAACATTGCCTTTATCCGATTCTTTTTTATGATTTCTATTGAAAATTCAATTATGCAAAATTTAAACATATATGTGTGTTTTAATAATATAAGTACATGTATATATAGTCATTTTTCATTCATTCCTGTACACAAAAACTGCTTGCACACAATTATTTTGAAATATAATCCTTTATTGGTATTCAACTGGAAAAGCCAGTGAATGTTGATAATAAGCAATTAAAAAGCAAGAATGTTACACATATATCGCCTACAGAAGATATGTCAGATTATATAAAGGCTAAATTTCACAACAAACATTCCTTTTTTGTTTCCATGTAAATCAACCAGTTAAAACCCTCAATTATTGTCGCACTTTCTAAAGGTTTCTCAATTGGAACACTTTTACTAATTGAAAAGAGTTAAACTTAGAGTTACTTATAAACCACATACTATATATATTAAAGCATTTATATTCAATCAAATCGTAACACAAATAAGTAAAGACATGTAACATTTTCACTAAAAATTAGGAACTCGTTTGTTTTTATTCAATAATATGACAAACTACATTTAATGGTAGTTCACCTACTTATTTCTATGCCAATGTAAGCAAACACACATGTAGTGTTCAATCTCCTTTGCAGAGAGTATAAGTGAAGGAAAGTTGCAAGTGACGCGAAAGAAGTCCGGGCCAATGACAGAGTTGAATATAGAGAGAGCAATATGATAGGTAAACAAAAGCAATTTATATTTAATTCAGACCTGAGACAAAAAACTTCATATCGCATCAAATATAAACAAATACTGAGGGCTTAATGCAAAACGGTTTTAACCCTTTCCCTCATACGACAAATCTGCAGCAGACGACATTGAACAATTTTGTCAAAAAATAGAGAATCTCTATAATTGAATGGATAACCTACAACAAAAAGTGGAAAACATTGTGGCAAAAGGAGAAATTGCACGTTCTGTGCAATTTCTCCTTTTGTCACTATGTTTTCAAAAAGCCGTCTGCTGCAGAGGCGTCAGAAAGCGTCTATATGAGGGAAAGGGTTAATGGTAGTTCACCTACTTATTTCTATGCCAATGTAAGCAGTTCAATCTCTTTTGTAGAGAGTATAAGTGAAGGAAAGTTGCAAGTGACGCGAAAGAAGTCCGGGCCAATGACAGAGTTGAATATAGAGAGAGCAATATGATAGGTAAACAAAAGCAATTTATATTTAATTCTGACCTGTGACAAAAAAAATCATATTGCATCAATACTGAGGGCTTCATGCAAAACGGTTTTAACTGCATCTTGTAACAAGATGTAGTTACAACCATTTAGAGTGAAGACGTTGTATCCCCTTTATAAAAAAAAATACCTGAATTCCACGTGACCATTACTAATGGCGATGGACACAAACTGACCCGTCCCATCGTCTGACTGAGAGCTATACAGTACGATACCATCTTTGTTCATGGCATGGAACGTGATGTCCAGATAGAAATCTCCGCTTATATTTCCGAGGGGTTGAAGGACCAAGTATGAGCCCCCAGAAAATGACGGAGTTATAAATGATGTTTCTGTAAAGGAAATAATATTTATCTCTCACCCTTCCCACATACGACAAATCTGTGGCGGACAATTTTGAAAACATCTTCGCAAATGTTATTGGAATGGGGTATTACTAAGGTACAAATACCACTTCTGCAGCTGTGGAAGCCAGCTTTTAACCCTTTCCCTCATATAGACGCTTTCTGACGCCTCTGCAGCAGACGGCTTTTTGAAAACATAGTGACAAAAGAAGAAATTGCACAAAACGTGTAATTTCTCCTTTTGCCACAATGTTTTCCACTTTTTGTCATAGGTTATCCATTCAATTATGGAGATTTTCTATGTTTTGACAAAATACGTTCAAAGTCGTCTGCTGCAGAATTGTCGTATGAGGGAAAGGGTTAAAGAGACCTGAGTAGAATGGTTGGCTTTTTCTCAAAGTTAAGCAACGTATATTGCGGTTAGTGCCTGGATGGGTGACTCTTGGTGGCTTAACTCTGTGAAGGACCTGGTACACTTTACATAAATACCATGGAAATTAGTCTGTTACTGAAAGGATAATTATTCCAAAGAGTTGAAAACAGTAAATCAAAAATTGCAATTACTCATAAAGCAATTTTTTTCTTTTGATATAACGTTGTAGACATGTGTATCGTTCCTAGGAACATGTGTATCAAGTTTCATTTGAAAATGTTGAATGTTTTTTTGAGTTATGAGATAAGGTTAAAGACTACGAAGACACCCAGAGGGTATCACAATAGCCGACTAATAATTTTCACTATTAAGAGATTCTTTTTTAAATTCATATTTTAATCTATCATATTTTAATCTATGTAGGGCATTCATAGTATAAAAAAATTAATCTTTAAATCAGCAAATGCAGAATTTGAAAAGTTATTGTTGCCATCAGTGTGTGAAAATTAGGAATCATTTTCATTTAGAAGTGCAGACAAAAAATTCAATTAGCAGTGATAAGTTGGTAATCCATAGAAAATATTAGGTGAACAAATGACTCACTAGTTCTGCAGATAATACCAGATCGTCCCAGTCCACACAGACATCGGTACCCGAGATTGTCATCCAGCACACATACTCCTCCATTTAAACAGGGATTCAGCGTACAAGTATTGACATCCTCATGAACTGTTTGTGTTGGTTCTACATTCACAGCTGGAATGAAAGTCAAATAGATAATGTCATACTGAAAGCCATTTTAAAAGTTTTAGTAATGAATAATCACATTCAAATTTCAATATTGCATACTGAAAGTTTCATCCCTCATGGTTTGACCAACTAATAACAAACTCATGCTTACATACTCATTTGATAAAAATGGATAATGTCATTTTAACCCTTTCCCACATACAAGGGAATATCTGCAGCAGACGACTTTAAACAATCTCATTAATAATATGGAAAATCTCCCTAAATGAAGACATACTTATTGAAAAGAGTTGAAAACATTGTGTTAAAAGGAGAAATTGCTCGTTTTAAGCAATTTAGTCTTTTGTCACAAAGTTTTTAAAAGTCGTGTGATGCAGAGGCGTCAGAAAGCGTCTACATGAGGGAAAGGGTTAAGGTTTGGTAATCATATTCATATTTCCATAATATTGTATACTGAAAGTTTTATCCTTCATGGCTTGACCAACATATTAAACTAGTGCTTACATACTCATTTGATACAAATGGATGATGCCATACTGTAAGCCATTTTGAAAGTTTTGGTAATCACATTCAAATTTCGGTCTCGTAAGATATCAATATTCCACCCTACTTGTCGTACAAATTACGAACAAATTTATTGCTCCTGCGACGTAAAATTCCGTATTTATACATCAATGAAGTACAACCTACAAAAAGCCAAACAGATGACACATACTGTTTTTTTAACCCTATCCCACTTAGCATGGAGAAACCGGTTCTCGAACCTCTTAACATTTATCAGGGCTCATGGGAATACTTATAAATTCATGTCAAAAACCTACAATACTGATGATTAAATTCAATAATTTATGTGAAAGTAAACAAAGCACCGGTTCACCTAAAATTTATAACCTATAATGCGTTTTTGGAAATAAATAAACAGTCCTTGAACTAAAGGTTCGAAAATAAGTACGGTTTGAGAACAGGGACCTGTACGATACATCTGTGACTTTTGATAACACTGTAAACAACATTTCAATTATACAGATTTTCCATATTTTTTGACTTGATGATTTCAAAATTGTCTGCTGCAGATTTGTTGTATGTGTGTAAAATAGGGCCCTATAGAGTTACCTGAGCACTGTGTGTTCCCCATGGTTGGTATATAGCCTTCCTTACAGCGACATAAAGACATCCGGCACTCACTGTTTGGTACATCGCAATAACTGTCTTCAAGGCACACATTTCCTATCCTATCTGGAAACAGAAATACAGCTGGCTAGACATCCATTTTAAAACTATGAATTGTAAATTGGAAAAGTTTAAACAGTTACATCTAACTCTTCAGAATTTACATTTTGCATGTCCCCATGACTACCATAATTGTGACCAACTGCAGAGCTCTAGATAAGGCAAGAATTTAGTATTCAAAAATCTTTATTTTACCTTTGAACCCTATGTTGTGGGTACTCAAAAGAATCGTCTCACTGAGACGATTCTTTTGTGTACCCACAACATAGGATTTGGGTTGGTAATAAGAGAGATATAGTGGAAAAAGACCTGTTCACTCCCCTTATCTGGACCTCTGCAACTAGTTTAGAAAATAAATTTACTGCTAGCTTGTACATGGTAGAAATGATTGTAGGGTTTTTAATCTTGAGAATTTAAATGATGACTGTTTATCAGACAACCATAATTACTGGTTTCAAAATGGATGACAGTGGTGCAAAAGGTAGAGTTTTGGCCACTTGTACCAAAGGTCCCGGGTTTGAATCCTGTGATGAGTGGGTTCTGTCTTTGGGATTTTCCACACAAACGGCGCGAGAACTGGTTAAGTCTCAAGGAAGCAGACATCTAGCCTGATTAATGTTAGCTGAAAGCTTGTTTTTCAATCGATATAAAACAAATAGGTTTAAACTAAAGAAGAGGACTATAGCCACACTTATAGTCCACTACTTTGAAACCGAGGAGAAGTGAATATTACTTATGCAGTTCAGTTTGGGTATTTTTTCCCAAATAAGCAGTAAGGTGCATTAAGTTGAATTCATCCATGGTGTAACTAATCAAAACTAGAACTGTGAGTGAACTCACAAAGATACCCCCGTTGCGCTTACAAGACATATGGACAGACTGACGGATAAATATATTTCCGACCAGGATAATCTTACTTCATGCACATCCTCAGGTTGTGTACTGCAACTGTGTAAAGTTTCATCAAAATCGGTCCAGACAGACGGACGGATGGACGGACGGACGTATGGACAGGGTGATTCCTACATACCCCCCAAAAACTTGTTTGTGGGGGGTATAATAATTGTCTGACATGACCTGGGGTCAAACTTGGGACATCTTGTCCCAGATGCTAACTTTCTACCATGGCCCTGCAAAAACTAGCTCCATAAGCAAGGCAGTTTCGCCATCCCCTTATAAAGATTCCAAGCAAATAGGTTTAACCCTTTCCCACCTGCTGATGCATTTTGACGCAGTAGCAGCAGACGAATTTTGAAAACATTGTGGCCAAAGTTGAAATTGCTCATGATGAGCAATTTCTCCTTTGGCCACAATGTTTTCAACTTTATTTAACAATTTTTCAGGTTTTTGCCACAATGTTTCGAAAGTCGTCTGCTGCAGATTTATTGTATGTGAGAAAGGGTTTATAATGGTTCACAATACAGTCAAACCTGTGCTCAAAACTAATCCCTCTCTTTAGCAACCACGCTTTTGATTTCCCAATAACTCATTTTCTGCATAAATAACCCTGTAGTTAAAGACCATCTGTGAACAAAGACCAGATTGTTCTCTTCCCATGGGTGGTCTTTTAACACAGATTAGACTGTATACACTGGCACTCCTCTATAACACTCTCCGTTTTAAAGCTGATCTCGTTATAACACTGGTTTTGCTTGGCTCCTAAATTTTATTGCATGAAATTTGTGGGAATAGAATTACAAATTTTTATATATACATTGTTTATATTAAACACACTTACCATTGACTATAAAAGGTGGTCTGGGTGTTGACTTGGGCTTCTTCGGTGTCATATTTGTCATGTAGTTACTGGCGTGTATGTGTCTTGTCGTTTTTCTGGACCCCGTCGTGTATGGGACGGCTGTCGGGTTGACATATACATTTGCTTGGTGAATAAAAAAATAAAAGTAAGTCAATAGGCTTCTGAGAAAATAATCCCAAACATATGTTGCATTCTCTGAAAAAAAGAGGTAAATATGTATTCAATAAATGAGCTAATTGCTTAACCCTTACCAATATATAACAAATCTGCAGCAGACGACTTTGAAAACACCTATGCTGAAATATGGGAACTCTTTGTAAATAATGGTATGATTATCCAACCCAGTTGAAAACATTGTGGCAAAACGAGAAAATGCTGCTGATGAGCAATTTCTTTATTTGCCTCAATGTTATGAAAAGTTTTCTGCAGTATAGTTGCATCAAAATGTGTCTGTAATGGCTGCATTGCACCAAGGATTGTTTTTTCCAATCGGCCCGATCTGGACCAGAATCAATTTTTTTGATCGGCCTCCAATCGTCCCCTTTTTTGACCCGATTGAGTCCTGACCAATGGACCATGGCGGGGGGACAAATGATGGACGTTCCTCGCGCGATCGACACGTTTCCGGGGCGCAAGTATGCGCAAGTACCCGCAGGTACACGGCAAAGGCAGGACCCTCGGTAGAGAGCTGCAGAGGCTATACGAAAGCGCCAGAGGGCGGGCGAGACAAGGGGGCCTTCAGGGGACCCTCAGTCGACCAAGACGACCATGGGCCAACGGTTTTTGATCAGCTACTGTTTTTCAACATGTTTAAAAACAGTAGCCGATCACTTTTTCGGTACCCGATCCTCTTCCCCCAAATGTATAGGGTAGTGCTCGACAGTGCTCGCAGGTTCCCAACTAGGATCGCGTACTATTGGGACCAAAACAATCCTTGGTGAAATAGCCGCATTAGGGATAACGGAAACCAACCCTTATATTAGTTATTTGTCAATTTTTAGACTGACATGAGCAACTATGCAATACTACCTGGCTCAGTATGTTTTGCTGATTAATTAATTAAAGGTGAACAGAAAATCAAGAACCAATTGAATCAGATTGCAAGTTATGCAAGCAGATCATCATCTGAACATGTAATACAAATGTAATCAATTTACATGGTTGGTTTCCTTGAGAATAGCTCAAATGTTGACCCAGGTTATTGTCAGTGTTCGACAAATACCCTGTCAAAGTATCGACCCCCATTTAAGTAATACAGAAAGGTTAACCCTTTCCCTCATATAGACGCTTTCTGATGCCTCTGCAGCAGACGGCTTTTTGAAAACATAGTGACAAAAGAAGAAATTGCACAAAACGTGCAATTTCTCCTTTTGCCACAATGTTTTCCACTTTTTGTCGTAGGTTATCCATTCAATTATAGATATTTTCTATGTTTTGACAAAATACGTTCAAAGTCGTCTGCTGCAGAATTGCCGTATGAGGGAAAGGGTTAAGCCCTATGAAAATAGTCAATGTTTTTACCTCTTTCAGGGAGACCTTAACACAAAACTAAAACAAAGTCAAACTTAACATTAACTTAAGTCATTTTTACAAAAAATTCTAAGTAAAAGTCGCAATTATTCATACTTTTCAAATTAAATCACATGTGAATTAAATTCCACTGACTTTGGCCATGTAGTGTCTGAGATATGGACTTAAGTGCAGAGGTTAACCAGGCTAGCCAAAGTCAAATTCAAACTTAATATTAACACTTTCCCACCTACAACAAATCAGCAGCAGATGACTTTTTAAAAACACATGGACAAATATTGGGAAAAATTCTCGAAATGAAAGTATAATTATCAAATAAGATTGAAAACATTGTAGAAAATGGAGAAAGTCGTCTGCTGCAGATGTGTCTTAATACCTCGATCTGCAAGTGTGAAAGGCTTAACTTAAGTGTAATTTTTAAAAAAATGCAATTTATCATACATGTAAGTAAAGTGTGTGTTCATAAAACACCTCTATTGGAATGGCCAGCCATTTTTGACTTATAAGACACCTTTGTCCACATACTTAACCCTTTCCCTCATACGACAATTCTGCAGCAGACGACTTTGAACATATTTTGTCAAAAAGTAGAAAATCTCTATAATTGAATGGATAACCTATGACTAAAAGTGGAAAACATTGTGGCAAAAGGAAAAATTGCACGTTTTGTGCAATTTCTTCTTTTGTCACTATGTTTTTAAATAGCCTTCTGCTGCAAAGGCGTCAGAAAGCGTCTATATGAGGGAAAGGGTTAACAAGTCATTATCTTTTAGTCAGGCACTGGGCAGACAGGCTTTTGGTACCATTATTTAACTAGCTGGCAGATAATCAATCTGCCACATCAGAATGTACCCCACTGTCACCACTAATGATTCAATTTCAACCGCCTGCTCCTGACTCGGAAGCAGCTGCTGTAACCACCAGGCTATTAGTATATTGCCTGGACCTTCGACATAATGATAATGTCTGAGATATGGACCAGGCTAACTAAAGTCAAATTGAAACTTAACTTAAGTCAAAATCAAAATTAACTTAAGTAAATTTTGAAAGAAATATTAAGTAAAAATGCAATTCATCATACTCATCTAGCTAGGTCAATCACATATGAATTTTCACAGACTTGGGGATTGAAGTGTCCAAAAAATGGACCAAAGCGCAATTGTTGACATGGCTAAACAAAAAGTCATTGTTGCAAAAAATGGTAAGTAAAAGTTGCAATTTAGGTTTAAAATATTGACCAAAGCATAATTAGGTTGACGAAGCTAAACAGAGTCAAATTCAAACTAAAGTCATTTAGCATTTATATTTTAGTATAAGTAACCATATGACGGTTGCAATCATAGCCATAAAGGTGAAACTCTGGACAGACATCGTCATCACTTGGCCATTTTTGCACCACCATTTGGTAAAACAGAATGCCTATCTGCAGACCACACTTAACTGTTTCCCACATTCAGTTGAATTTTGAAGCATCTGTAGCAAACATTTTTGAAAATATTGTGGCAAAAGTTGAAATTGCTGAAAATGAGCAAGTTCTCCTTTTCCCACGTTGTTTTCAAATATATTACAAAAGTGTACTTAAAACTCTGAAAAATTAAGTCATATATTGTTTTATCTCTTGAAGTTTTTAAAGCACAATTGACTATTAAAATTGCATATTAGGTTAACATTTGAAAAGTGAGAACAGGCAAGAAGGCATCCCAGCAATTAAATTTAATTATAAGCTTTACATATTTCAGTTTTGTCAAAAAATGCACTTAGGACTATAAAGTATATGTAGACAAACATTGCGACATACATGTATGTCAGTTGAACATGCATCATCAGAGAAGAATATATAACCAACATGTATCACAAAGTATTTTTCATTTCATTTACATTCCATTAACCCTTTCCCTCATATAGACGCTTTCTGACGCCTCTGCAGCAGACAGCTTTTGAAAACATAGTGACAAAAAGAAGAAATTGCTCAAAACGAGCAATTACTCCTTTTGTCACAATGTTTTCCTATTTTAGTCATAGGAACCCAATCAATTATAGAGATCTTCTATTTTTTGACAAAATATGTTTAAAGTCGTCTGCTGCAGAATTGTCGTATGAGGGAAAGGGTTAAGGTCCAACATCTCATATCAGCCAGGAGTTTTGACTTTTAAAACAGATCATTGGATATTATTTTGTATAGATCTATTAATTACGTAATGTTAAGAAACTTAATTGATTTTGTGGAAATTATTTATTCCAAGTACACTTACACAGAGGGAACCTGGTATCATACTGAGAGACATCCTCGGTACCCAGGCTATTCATAAAATATATGATACCCTGGGCAAATTGGCTGTACAAATCTCGTACTCATGAATAATTTATCAGGTGAAATACATCCTTTTGATTGGCCGCATGACACAAACCTTTTGCGATACTAAAATTACAGTGTTGTTACGGAGGAAATCGTGGCGCATGCTTTACGAAATTTCGCTAGCCAATTTGCCCAGGGTATCATATATTTTATGAATAGCCTGGGTACCGAGGATGACTGAGAGATAGAGTGGACAATATTTGGATGTATAAACTGTCCGACTATAGTTAGAATACATAGGTTTCTAAAATATTTCTGCCCTGTCAAACCAAAGACCTGGCCCAATATTGTACACGGTCATAGAAAACCATTATATTACTTGATATACTTACTATGTACATGCAAAGCAAACAAAGTACATATAGTACAATAATGTACATGTAAATTGAACTGTCTCACATTGACTACCGACCTCATTTAAACCAGAACTTAAATCTTTGCTGCAGTATCAAATGCTCATATACATCTGGTGACTGCCTATTACAGGTCACCTCAGACTGACCTTTGGTTCAGCCAATCAAATTGTAGCCTACAAAATCATCAGCTATCAGAAGTGGAGATAGCCAATATAAATAAAGATGACACAGAAGTGCCAAGTTTTCCGATTGTATAGGTTATTTAACCCATTACTTCACACAGACGACATCTGACACCTGCCATTGAACATGTCTTTTGAAAAAATTGCATTAAAAGGTGAAATTGCTCAAAACGAGCAATTTTACCTTTTATTGCAATGTTTAAATTTCAACTCTATATCAATATAACTTTTTCAGTTTTCTACATTGTTGAAATTGTTCGTCTGATGTTTGTAAAGCAGACGTCCTTTGAAAAGTCTTGTGAAGTAATGGGTTAAATGTATTTGTGGTGAATTCAAGACAACATTTTATGCGGTGTTGCCAGATCCAAAATATGTACAGCAAAGTTTTTTAGTCTGACTTGAATCAGAGATCGGTTGAATACATAATAGGGTCAGTGTACATAGAAATGTATATATGGTGTTCACTGAACTGTTCAGCGCCTATCTGTGCATGACAGTTCAGTTTACACAGAGAATACACATCAGTGTACATAGAATTGTATAGTGTTCAACTGAACTGTTCAGCGCCTATCTGTGCATGACAGTTTAGTTTACACAGATGATACACATCAGTGCACATAGAATTGCCTAGTGTTCACTGAACTGTTCAGCGCATATCTGTTGACAGTTCAGTTTACACAGAGATTACACGTCAATTACACCAGGAACAGATTTTGTCTGATATGGTGTAAAATTTAACAGTTTCCCAAATGCAGTTACATTTTGACACATCTGCAGCTGAGACAACTCTTATTTAAACAATGAGGCATAACGTGAAATTGCTCATAATGAGCAATTTCTCCTTTAGACAATTTAAATAATTATACCCTCATCTTTACAAAAACGCTTTCTAAGTCGTCTGCTGCAAATTTTTGATATGTGGGAAAGGGTTAATATTACAAAACTGCCATGGAATATCTTGGAAGTTTTATTTGAACATCTGTATTTATTTTATCTTGCATGCAATAAACTCATATTATGAAAAAAGATTATGTTCAAATCTTATCATTGTTTAAAATTAAAACAAGCAAATACGCCTGAAAAGACATAGGACAAATTCAATAAAATCAAATAAATTTCATTTACTTTTTATTTATAAGGGAAAGGGTGTATCAGCCGCTTCAACAAACTAAAAAGCCAACTTTTTAAAACAAATACAGCAAAACATACAGCGCCATACAAACACACACACACTTAATCATTTTAATTGAAATCTACACAATTATTTGTTAAGCCCTGCCCACTTACAACAAATCTGCAACAGACTGCTTTGAAGATATTTAGTGATGAAGTCTGTATGTGGGAGAGGGTTATAGCGATACTCTATCAGAAATAACATTTGAACATAAATATATCAAGGGCTTGGCGGTGAAACGGTTGTAACTAAAATTGGTATTTTTTTACAAAGGTTTAATAAATCACCTTACCATGATGTCTTTATTATGCATTAAATCATTTTTCTTGGTAAACAATGGAAATTTAGGTGCCATTGCTCGTTCTGAGCAATGGCACCTGAATTTGCATTGTTTACAAAGGGGTCAAAATTGCCCCTAAACCAGGGTTTTCAAAATAGGTTTTTAGTTACAACCGTCTCACGCCAAACCCTCGATATGACATTTACCATTTCTCTGATACAGCCTCTTTCATGTTGCTAATACAGACTGCATTTCTTTGAAAAATACCGAGTCAAAAGGGAAAACTGTTTACAATAAGCAATGCCACCTTATCCTTTAATATTTTACACTCTATTTCCAAATTTCTAGAATATATACAATATATATTTAAGCAATCTCATTAATATCAGACCAAAATACTTCGCTGTAGGTATATAGAATCTCACTACAATGCATAAAGGGTCCTCTCAAATTGACCTTCAATACATTTAAATGCTCATGACCTCTTGCATGGTTTTTATGTCCAATGAAATTAGACAATACAAAAACGCCCATACTATACAATCAGAGAACTGGACAAACACTGCTTATCTATATCATCTATTCATATGGGTGTCTTATCTGTTTTTAAACCCAACAATTTGGTAAGCGACATTTCGATTGGCTGATGCAAAGGTCAATCAGAGATGATCTATATGGGGTAGTCATCAGATCTATATACAAGCAAGAGAAGTTTAGGTCTGGTTTTAATGAGATTGATACTTAAGATGATTGTAATACAAACGTAAAAATATTAAAAAGGAAAAAGATTAGTTAAACATTTGAATGTGTAGAGAAATGTTTGAATATGTAGAGAAATGTTGTTGACTAAATAATTTCAGTTAAAGCCCTTAAAAAATTATTTATAAAATTATGCCTAAATTTATGCTCTTTAAGCAGAAATTTCAAAGCCTTGATAGCACCTTTTAAGTCTTTCTGATGACCAAAAGAAAGTTATTGTTGCTGGCATTTGTGTCGAGCATTGTTGGAGGAAATCTAGGAAACAGATGGATTGGTGATCTGGTCACCAGAAAACAATTCAAAGAAATTGTTAATTTCATAAACATGATTTATGATTCTACAGTCAAAAAAGGTTTTCAGTGGGGAAATATTTTTGTCATTCTTACAGAAGTAAACTGTTCTTTTAATGATTTTTGTCATAGACCAGAAAAAGTCTCTTGCACCAAAGGTCCAGGGTTGGTACCAATTAACAAGTCATGCGAAGGTTCTGCATTTTTCGATTTTCAATACAAACACTGTGCAAGTGATGGTCAAATCTCCAGGAAGCAGACATTTATTAAATTTAAACTGAAAGCTTAATTGTTTCGCAATCAATGTAAGATAAATATAAGTTTAAGTTGTAAAGTAATTTCTTCATTTAATTGCCACATGTCTTCAAAAGTCATCTGCTGCAGGCATGTCAAAATGCATCTGCATTTGGGAAAGGCTCATCAGTTATAACATTTCTACTATTCTTCCCATAATGTTGTCAAACGTATTCTACTGCATATGGGTCTACAGTTGATTGAATAAGGGAAAGGGTAAAACAGGTTAACAAAATTAGGCAAACAGAGTTTTGAGAAAAGAAAAAACTTCTTTACATCCTGCAAAAGCATCTTTTTAAAGTTGTCTACTGCAGATTGATAGTAATTGGGAAAGGGTTAAATGAGTTGTCTAATTTAGAAAGTACATTTGAGTACCAACAACTAAGGGGTTTTACAGACTTGACTCACCCTAATAATAACAATTAGGCACTTACAGGATTTTAAATACAACAAGAGGGCCATGATGGCCCTATATCGCTCACCTGATTTAATAGAACTTCAATAGTTTTCAAAGTTTTTACTCTTTTTAGGCCAATACTTTTGGACAAGAAGATTTTTAAAGTTTTAACAATGCACATATAAGGAAAACAAGCTCCGCCCCCCCTGTCATGTTTTTCAACGGATCAAAAATATTTGAACAATCTTCGTAAAGGGTGCCCAAAGGAACATTTGTGCAAATTAATTTTTAAATCAGGCCAGTACTTTTGGACAAAAAGATTTTTAAAGTTTTAACAATGCACATATAAGGAAAACAAGCTCCGCCCCCTGGCCGCCATGTTTTTCAACGGATTGGAAATATTTGTACAATCTTGGTAAAGGGTGCCCCAAGGAACATTTGTGCAAAATAATTTTTAAATCGGGCCAGTTCTTTTGGACAAGAAGATTTTCAAAGTTTTAACAATGCACATATAAGGAAAACTAGCTCCGCCCCCTGGCGGCCATGCTTTTCAACGGATCGGAAATATTTGAACAATCTTGGTAAAGGGTGCCCTAAGGAACATTTGTGCAAAATAATTTTCAAATTGGGCCAGTACTTTTGGACAAGAAGATTTTTAAAGTTTTAACAATGCACATATAAGGAAAACAAGCTCCGCCTCCTGGCGGCCATGTTTTTCAACGGATCAAAAATATTTGAACAATCTTGGTAAAGGGTGCACCAAGGAACATTTGTGCAAAATTATTTTCAAATCGGCCCAGTACTTTTGGACAAGAAGATTTTTCAAAGTTTAAACAATGCACATGTAAGGAAAACAGGCTCCGCCCCCTGGCGGCCATGTTTTTCAACGGATTGAAAATATTTGAACAATCTTGGTAAAGAGTGTCCCAAGGAATATTTGTGCAAAATTATTTTCAAATCGGTCCAGTACTTTTGGACAAGAAGATTTTTAAACTTTTTACAATGCACATATAAGGAAAATAAGCTCCGCCCCCTGGCGGCCATGTTTTTTAACGGATCGGAAATATTTGAACAATCTTGGTAGAGGGTACCCCAAGGAACATTTGTGCAAAATAATTTTCAAATCGGGCCAGTACTTTTGGACAAGAAGATTTTTTAAGATTTGGCAATTTTCCCCTTTTCTGATGCCGCAGCAACCAAAGTTCTACTTGGAATTAATTTCTTTGAACAACTTTGAAAGAGGACTACCTAAGGACCATTCCTGTGAAGTTATTTTGAAATCTGTCCATTGGTTTAGTAGGAGAAGTCATTTGTAGGAAATTGTTAACAGACGCCGACGACGACGCCGGACGCCGGACGGTGAGTGATCACAAAAGCTCACCTTGCACTTCGTGCTTAGGTGAGCTAATAAAAGTTATTAAAAGTTATTATAACATTCAAACAAAAACATATATATTACATACAAACATTGTTACAGATTTATTTCTTGGGAGTTATTAACAGGCAACAATAAGTTATTATAGAGGTACACAGAATTTATAGAAATATTAAATGTCCACCACGCCGTACCAAAACCGACTTTCTTAACCCTTTCCCTCATACGAAAATTCTGCAGCAGACGACTTTTAACATATTTTGTCAAAACAAAGAAAATCTCTATAACCTATAACTAAAAGTGGAAAACATTGTGGCAATAGAAGAAATTGCTCGTTTTGTGCAATTTCTTCTTTTGTCACTATGTTTTCAAAAATCCGTCTGCTGCAGAGGCGTCAGAAAGCGTCTATATGAGGGAAAGGGTTAACTTTTGAAAATTGCATACTTTGGTCTATTTGTGATCCTTATCATTCTAAAGAGTATTTTTTGCTTCCTTTTAGATGCCACGCTGAATGATCTAAATCTGTGCTTTTCCTTAACTCTTTCCAACATACAACAAATCTGCAGCAGACGACTGTAATAATATCATGGTAACAAGAGGGCCATGAGGCCCTAGATCGCTCACCTGAAAATGTGCTATTTAAGACTTGATAAGAGAAACCATGCTTTTAACAGATCATATCATCGATATAATTTCAACAATCTTAGTAGAAGTTTCAACTTGCTCATAGTAAAAATGTGGCCTCCCGTTAGGCCTAGTGACCTAGTTTGTACCCCAATATGACCATATTCGAACTTGGCCTAGATATCATTAAGAGAAACATTTTGACCAAATTTGAAGATTCTGAAGCAAAAACTGAGGCTTCTACAGTTTTAACAAGATTTACCTTCAATTTGCCTATTGACCTAGTTTTTTAATAGACATGACCAATATTCGAACTCAAACATTATGATAAAATTTGAACATGCTTAAGTTAAATATGCAGCATCTAGAGTGTTGACCTAGATAGCATTCAGACAAACATACAAACATTCTGACAAAATCTCAAGCTGCTGAAGCAAAAAAAGCGGCTACCAGAGTGTAAACAAGATTTCCTTCAATTTGGCCTAGTGACCTAGCTTTTTACCCAGCATAGCTCATATTCGAACTTGACCTAGATTTTATTAAGACAAACATTTTGACAACATTTCAAACTGCTGAAGCAAAAAATTGCGGCCTCTAGTGTTAACAAGATTTTCCATCCATTCAACCTAGTGACCTACTTTTTGACCCTGCATTACCCGTATTCGAACTTGACCTACATATCATCAAGACAAACATTCAAGTTTCAACATGCTCAAGTTAAAAATGTGGCCTTCAGAGTGTTAACAAGATTTCCCTTCAATTTGACCTAGTGACTTAGTTTAGACATCATATGGCCCAGTTTCAAACTTGTCCAAGACTTTATTGAGAGCAATGTCCTGATAACTTTCATGAAGATCGGATGCAAAATGTAGACTGTAGAGTTGACAACGGACGAACAACGAACAAAAGGCGATCACAAAAACTCACCTTGAGCACTTCGTGCTCTGGTGAACTAAAAATATGGAAAATCTCTATAAATGAAAGCGTAATTAATGAATAGAATTGAAATCATTGTGGCAAAAGGAGAAATTACTCAATATGAACAATTTCTTCTTTTGCCACAACTGTTTCAAAAGTTGTATGCTGCTGAGGTGTAAGGAAGCATCCACATGTGGGAAAGGGTTATAATCAAATGCCCAAGGTTGGTTTTTGTTTGACGTGGCACGCAAGTACGGTTAATAGTGGTCGTCCAACAGAGCATGCAGATCAACTTTACGCCAACACGATGCACAAATTACACATAGCTAGGTACCTTTACATGGACCTTTACTGGTTATCCTAATATCTCTCTGTTTCTGACACTCATCTTCGCTCATTAAACATTCACTAAAGTATGTGACCCCATTTTCTCCACAAAGATAATTCTCCGAAGGAGAATGGTCCGGGCAATTGATATCGCAGATACACTGCGGTTTAGGGCTTTCCCTGCATGTGGCGCCATGGTAACACCTAAGTTCAGCACATGATTTTGAGTTACCTGAATTTGAAATGTCAAACATGGCAGAACAATTGACACAAAATGTACATAAAACATTGGACAAAACACATTTAGATAAACTGTTGGTTTTTTTGTTGTTGCTATTTCCGTCGTTCCCATTTTGTAACCAAATTTCTTTCAAGGCTATTTCCCGGATATTTTTTTATTTTAAACACTCAATGCTGAATTTCTCAAATGGACTTGTACAGCTTTTCATTTGGAAGAGTCCAAGCTCATTTTAGGAATATCATGATAAAAACATTAAGTAGCAAATAGAATGGTGATTGTGGCACAGGTTTCACAAAATAGGTTTCACCAGTCAATGGGTTAGTCCTTGTCCTGCTACCAGTGACTTTTAGCAATACTTGCAGACAATATCGAGGGCTTGGCGTGAAACGGTTGTAACTAAAATTGGTATTTCTTTCCCAAGGTTAATCACCTCGCCATAAAGTCTTTATAAGCGTTAAAACATTTTTCTTGGTAACAATGGAAATTAAGGTGCCATTGCTCGTTCTGAGCAATGGCACCTTAATTTGCATTGTTTACAAAGGGATTGAAATTGCCCCTAAACCAGGGTTTTTAAAAAAGGTTTTTAGTTACAACCAGATCACGCCAAGCCCTCGATATACTAAGATCAATCTAATTAAAACCTGACCTCAACTTCCCTGCAGTAGCAATGGCTCTAATAGATCTGTTGAATGCTTCATACAGGTCGTCCCAGATTGACCTTTGCATCAGCCAATCAATATGTGGCCTCCAAATTGTTAGGTATCAACAAGGGAGATAACCCAAATAAATGAAAGCGATAGAGAAGTGGTGATTGTTCAATGTCAGACTAAACTATCACTGAAGATGATAAATACCCCCTAAACAGCATCTTGACCTACACCATAACTCTGTAAAATATCATGCAATTGTAACCCCTTTAGGATATGCACATCTCCTCTTGGTATAGAAGCTTCATGTATAATTTTATTGAATTCAGTAGTTTGTAAGAAATAGGCCGGACAAAAGATGGCTAAACAGCACCTTGACCTACACCATAACTTAATTAGTAAAAGGGCCATAACTCTGTAAAATATCATGCAATTGTAACCCCTTTAAGATACCCATATATCTCTTCTTGGTATAGAAGCTTCATGTATAATTTTATTGAATTCCACCAAGTGGTTTGTAAGAAATAGGCCGAACAAAATATGGCTAAACAGCACCTTGACCTACACCATAACTTAATTAGTAAAAGGGCCATAACTCTGTAAAATATCATGCAATTGTAACCCCTTTAGGATATGCACACTTCCTCTTGGTATAGAAGCTTTTATTTAATTCCACCCAGTGGTTTGTAAAAAATAGGCCGGACAAAATATGGTTTCTGGCCGACCAACAGACAGACTGCCCGACACAGTGACTCCTATATACCCCCTCTTCTTCGAAGGGGGTATAATTAATATTTAAATGTATAGGGGCAATTTATGACGACTGTTTAGGTAGTGTCTTCAGATCAAAAATATGTACAGCGAAGTATTTTTGTCTGGTTTAAATGAAATTGCCCTTATATCAGCCTACAAGAGGGCAATGGTGGCCCTGAATCGCTCACCTGAGTTAAGTCAACCACATACTGTAGTCAATGACAATAACTAATTTTGCAGTCAGGTAAGCAAACAATAGTGTTAACAAGATTTCCCTTCAGTTTTAACTAGTGACCATCATCAAGACGATCATTCTGACAGACTTTCATCAAGCTCAAGTTAAAAATACATGTACTGCTTCCAGAGAGTTAAGAAGATTTTTCTTCAATTTGGCCTTGTGACCTAGTTTTTTATAACACATGACTCCTTGTTATGACACAAACACCAATTCAGAAATAGTTCTAACATGCACAAATTAGAAATATGGCTTCCAGAGTGTTAAGAAGATATTCCTAATATTTGGCCTTAAGACCTAGTTTTCTACCTGCCATGGCCGATATTAAAATTGGCTTATATATCATCCAGACAAATATTCTGACCAAGACAATAGTTCAGACAAAATTTCAACATGCTGTTGTTAAAAATGCATCTTCGAGAGTGTTAGCAATATTTTCCTTCAAATTTGCCTAGTTTTTGTCCGGACATGACCCATATCTATAGCTATCAAGATGGCCTCATTGTAAAATAGCTAATGGCTAAATGAGTCACGATCTATAAATAAAGTATTATTATTATTATCATTATTATTGTTATATTCAAAATTGGCCTAGCTACATCTTCAAGACAAACTTTCTGACAAAGTTTCAAGCTGCTGAAGCAAAAGATGTGTTCCCTAGAGTGTTAACAAGACATTTCTCAAATTTTGCATATTGGCCTAGTTCTTGACTGGACATGACCCATATTTGATCTAAGCCTTAATATCATCAAGTACTTTTTCTGACAAAGTTTCAATATGCTCCAGCTAAAAATGCAGTCTCCAAATTTGGCCTAGTGCCCTAGTTTTGGCTTCGACATGGCCTATATTGTTTCTAACTTAGTCTAGATTTCATCAAGACATTTGATCTTACAAATTCAACATGCTCAAGTTAAAAATGTGGCATCCAGATCGAGTGTTAAAAAGATTATCCTTCATTTTGATCTTGTGACTTAGTCACACAACAAGACCCATATTCAGACAGGGCCTAGACATTGATCAAGAAAACATTCTGATAAAGTTTCAAGCTGCTGTAGCAAAAAGTACAGTCTCTAGAGTGTTAACAAGATATTTCTCAAATTTGGCCTAGTGACCTAGTTTTTGATCTGACATCACTTATATTCAAACTTAGTCTAGACATATAATAAAGACATTTATTCTAATAAAGTTTCAATATGCCCAAGTTAAATATGCAGCCTCCAGAGTGATAAGATTTTCCTTCAATTTGACCTTGTGACCAATTTTTTGACCTGACATGACCCGTATTCAATCTTGGCCTAGAAATCAGTAAGATAAAGAAACTGAACAAGTTTCATGAAGATTGGATGTTAATATTGGCCTCTCTAGAGTGTTTTAACAAGCAAATTGTTGATGACAGAAGGGGGATGAACGCCGGACAAAAAGCAATCACACAAACTCACCATGAGCACATCGTGAATGCTAGCGGCTCTATCTTGTTGATACTATCAAAATACCTACAGAATAGGGATTTGTACAAACATAAAAAAGACAATTCAAAGCAAGATACCATTTTTTCGCCTCATTATCTTTAAAATGTCTTTTAAATATTTTAGAAAAGTACGCAGTAATCAGAAAATAATGTTTATTTCAAGGCCAAAGCAAGAAACAACATGTTATACTTTGTTTCAGTCGCACCCAGCGATAAATTGGTTACACCAGACAACTTCATCAACTCTTTCTCCTATACAACAAATCTGTAGCAGACAACTTTGAAAACATAAAAGCAAAAATATTGATTATCTACATTACTGATTGAAGAATTATCAAATCATGAACAATTTCTCCTTTTACCAAAATGTTTTGAAAAGTCATTTGCTGCATATGCATACAAAATGTGTCTGTTTAGGGAAAGAAGTTAAAAGAATATTTAAGAAAGTTTGAGCTCTAGATACAAAATGTTTATTTCCATCTTCTACAATTATTTATTTTGCTCTTAATCCTATATTGTGGGTAGTCAAAAGAATCATTCCTTTCCCACCTATAGACGCAATTTGACGCATCTGGGGTAGACAACGTTTGAAAACATCGTGAGGAAAGGAGCAATTTCTCCTTTTGCCACAATGTTTTTTCAACTTTTTCTGTAATTGTACCTATTTTTGAGTAAAGATTTTCAAAGTGGTCTGCTGCAGATTTGCTGTATGGGGGGTGAGGGTTGAATTATGTATCAAGAGATATTGTGTGGCATAGATGGTTCTACTTCATCAGAGCTCTAAATATTAGGAGTGTTTTTCATGTCCTAAAATCCTTATTTGACCTCCTTAACCTATGTTGTGGGTACTCAAAAGAATCGTCTCAGTGAGACAATTCTTTTGAGTACCCACATCATAGGTTTTTATGAGTGCTAAGAGAGATATCATGGAAGAAGGACCTGTTTACTCCTCCTTATCAAGTCCTCTGCTTCATTTTCATCTTGGCTTCCGTGAAAGAGTTACCTAAATTTAAAACAGGCACCGCACCCACAGTGAAATCTACTTGGATGTCAGAAAATGACAAATTCACAGGACTGTATGCCGAGTGCAATGAAGATCAAGATCAGTGTGTTTTCTCTATGCAGTCTGTCTGTTCAGAGTCATATTCCCCCACTTGTCATGTCATTGCTTTCACTCAACCAAATTATACAGGTATACATTTTAAATTTTAATCCTAATCACAGCTCATTTAAATTAGCCCTTTTCCCACATATTGACGCTTTCTGGTGCCTCTACAGGAAATGAAATTTGAAAACTTGATCATAAAAGGAACAATTGCTCATAATGAACTCTTTTTGATGATTTAATTTAAGAACATTTTTCACATTTTAGCCGTGATGTTTTCAAAGTCGTCCTCTGCATATTTGTTGTATGCAGGGAACAGGTTAAAACCCTAAAAAGTTTGTCTATTTATGTCTCTTTCATCCAAAAGTACTTATGTAACATAATGAAAAGTGTAGACCCCGGTCAGACTGCAAGGAAATACAAGTTGATTCTAATCTTTTCTGGCAGACGATTTCAGTAGCAGGGTTTTTTATGTCACACATGTAGGAAGAATGCATTCGCATAAAATGCCCAAGGGTAGAAAAACATATAGGAAGGGTTTTCCATGTCACTATAGCAGGAATGCATTCACGTAAGATGAGGGAAAAAAACTGAGTAGACGGGTTTCCCTGTCTCACATGTAGGAAGAATGTATTCGCTCAAATAAGAAGCCCGAGGGATAAAAAACATAGTAGTATATAGGGTTTTCCATGTCACAAATGTAGGAAGAATGCATTAGCATTAGATGCCTGAGGGAAAAGAAAACATGCACACCATGACAGAAACATAACAGAACATAGAACAAAGCATTTTTCTTCCAAAGGCTATTCCTCATTCAAGACAATACATCACAGGTCAATGTCAAGGAGACAAAATACATTTATGCCATACACACTACAAAAAGTTGGACCAAACATGTAGAGAAAAATTAACATAGATAACTGAAGAAAAAGTTAAGAATGTGTGTTGAAACTGAACTGTTGGATGAATAATTAAGAGAAGAGAACTAAATATTTATCTGGAAAAAAAAAGCGATTCAAGAAAATAATTTTCTTGAAACACTTTTTTCCAGATAATTTTTTTTTGTAAACATCCTCTTCTTTTATCAATAAATTGATGGCTCAAATTCCATCAACATGGTTCAACTACAAACGTTGGAATGAAGTCCTCAAAACATTCTTTGGACTTTTTTCTGTTGTACCCTTTCCCTCATAGCATTTTAGCAATTTGTCCATTTGACATTATCGTAAAACCACTTCTTATGAAGGCTGTTCAAGGATAATATTTGAAAGTCTTCTACTATATAATTATAAGTAACATGCAAACAAATTCCGTACCAGCACAGTCATATCCTACCACAGGTGTTTGGCGCGCTGGCCAGGTCGGACTAGAAAAATGATAAAAATTTTTTTTATCATTTTTCTAGTCCGACCTGGCCAGCGCGCCAAACACCTGTGTATCCTTCTGGATCATATTATAACTATAAGTTCATAAACTGATTCACTATCAGATTGACCCATTCCCCACATACAGCCATTCTGCAGCAGGCACCTGAAAACATCTAGGCATGAAAGTATAATTATTGAATACAGTTGAAAAACTTAATTGTGGCTACAGGAAAATTTGTTCTTCATGAACAATCCATCCTTTTTGCCCAAAAGTTTTCGAAAGTCTTCTGCTGTAAAGGCGACAAAATGCTGTTATATGTCGGAAAAGATAAACAGTACAGCAGCATGCAGCAAATGAATTCCCCTTACAGCACTGAAGCACAGACTTGATTTAGTCCACTTTGGTCCACTCTCTACCACCTTTACGTTATCTCAGAATCAAACAGCTAATATATTACAGGATATTTTTGCATATTGCCCATTTTCAAAAATGTTAACACTTTCCCACATACAATAATTCTGCAGCAGATGACTAGGCAAAACAAAGAACATCTCTACAGATGGGGGTATAAGTACAGACAAAAGTTGAAAACATTGTGGCAAAAGGAGAAATTGCTTGTTTTCAACTAATGACACCCTTTCCCACCAACAGACTCCTTTTTTTACATCTGCATCAGATGCATTGTGAAAACATTGTGGCAAAAATAGAGATTGCTCTCAATGAGAAATATCTCATTTTGCCAAAATGCTTTAAACTTTATGCAATAATTATATCCTCTTTTATATTTCTGCTTAGAGGTTTTCAAAGTCGTCTGCTGCAGAGTTGTTGTATGTGGGAAATTGTTATAAAATGTCTTGAACAATCTTGGCAGAAGTTCATACAAAAAAGTGTTTCTGTGGAAGAGAATTCTTTAATGATCTTATCACTAAAACAGAACATGTCTCAGAAAGATGGCAAGTATTATAAGAAGCCCGATCTAAATGCTACGCAGCTAAAATCATGATAAAACTAGAACTATCACTGAAGATGATAAATACCCCCAAAGCAGCACCTTGACCTACACCATAACTTAATAAGTAAAAGGGCCATAACTCTGATAAATAACGTGAAATTGTAATACATTTAGGATATGCACATCTCCTCTTGGTATAGAAGCTTCATGTAAAATTTTATTGAATTCCACCCAGTGGTTTGTAAGAAATAGGCCGGACAAAATATGGCTTCCAACCAACCGACCTACCAACAGCACGACACAGTGACTCCTATATAGTCCCACTCTTCTTCGAAGAGGGCATAATAATAATAATAATAATAATATAGTTTTTATTCATGCATTTCAGTAGTTACATAAAATTGTCAACTATGTATCAATTCACAGTGAATTTATCGATAATAACTATAAACAAGAGGGCCATGATGGCCCTGGAATCGCTCACCTGATTTTTTTTTTTCACTTTACCTATATAAGCCCCGCCCCATGGCAGCCATAGTTTCCGACCAATCAACTTGGCTTGAAGGAATCTGATAGAGGGTCACCCTAGGAACATTTCTACAAAATTATTTGAAAATCGGCCAGACACTTTTGGAGGAGAAGATTTTTTAAGTTTTCACTATAGCCATATAGTGCAAAATAGCCCTGCCCACTGGCGGCCATGTTTTTTGACCAATCAACATGGCTTGAAGGAATCTGAAAGTGGGTCATTCAAGGAACATTTCTACTAAATTATTTGAAAATCGGCCTGACACTTTCGGAGAAGAAGATTTTTTAAGTTTTCACTTTAGCCATATAAGGCAAAATAACCCCGCCTCCCCCCCCCCCTGGCGGCCATGTTTTTCGACCAATCAACATGGCTTGAAGGAATCTGATAGAGGGTCATCTAAGGAACATTTCTACAAAATTATTTGAAAATCTGCCAACCAGTTTGGGAGAAGAAGAATTTTGAAGTTTTTTCGGTTTCGTTGCCATGGAAACCAGAATTTTGCATGGATCCCAAAAATTTGAAGGAATTCTGGAGGGTCACCCTAGGAATATTTCTACAAAATTATTTGAAAATCGGGCCGACACTTATGGAGAAGAAGATTTTTTAAGTTTGCACTATAGCCATAAAAGGCAAAATAGCCCCGACCCCTGGCGGCCATGCTTTTTGACCAATCAACATGGCTTGAAGGAATCTGATAGAGGATCACCCAAGGAACATTTCTACAGAATTATTTGAAAATCAGCCTGACACTTTTGGAGGAGAAGATTTTTTAAGTTTGCACTATAGCCTAATAAGGCAAAATAGCCCCGCCCCCCCCCGGCGGCCATTTTTTTCGACCAATCAACATGGCTTGAAGGAATCTGATAGAGGGTCACTCAAGGAACATTTCTACAAAATTATTTGAAAATCGGCCTGACACTTTCGGAGGAGAAGATTTTTTAAGTTTTCACTATAGCCATATAAGGCAAAATAGCCCCCCCCCCCCCCCCCCCCCCCCCTGGCGGCCATGTTTTTCGACCAATCAACATGGCTTGAAGGAATCTGATAGAGGGTCATCTAAGGAACATTTCTACAAAATTATTTGAAAATCTGCCAACCAGTTTGGGAAAAGAAGAATTTTGCATGTATCCCAAAAATTTTAAGGAATTCTGGTGAGGTCATTGAGAGGATGCTTTCTGTGAAGTTTCATCCAAATTGACCCACTGGTTACTGAGGAGAAGAAGTTGACGGACGCCGGACAAAAGGCGATCACAATAACTCACCTTGAGCAAAGCTCAGGTGAGCTAAAAAGAGTTGAAAACATTGCGGCAAAAGGAGAAATTGCTCATCACAATGTATTCCAAATTCACCTGCTGCATACAAACTTTGAAACATTGTGGCAAAATGGACATAAATTGGATCCGTTAATCCTCAAATTTCACCCACATAAAACAAATTTGAAGCACCCAACTTTGAAAACATCTGGGCAAACATATTATTATATTGGTAATCTTCCATAAATGAATGTATAATTAACCCTTTCCCTCATACGACAATTCTGTAGCAGACGAATTTGAACATATTTTGTCAAAAAATATAAAATCTCTATAATTGAATGGATAACCTATGACTAAAAGTGGAAAACATTGTGACAAAAGGAGAAATTGCTCGTTTTGAGCAATTTCTCTTTTTTTGACTTTGTTTTAAAAAAGCTGTTTGCTGCAGAGGCGTCAGAAAGCGTCTATATGAGGGAAAGGGTTAAGGAATAGAATTGAAAACATGTGGCAAAACTATGAGCAATTTCACCTTTTGCAATTGTGTCTGCTGCAAGTTGGGAAGAGATAGAGCATTGCTATACAGTCAAACATGTGCGAAAGACCACCTTTGTTTAGCAATAACCACACTTTTAATTTCCCAATTACTCATTGTATATGCATAAATGACCCTGTAATTAAAGACCACCTGTAATCAAAGACCAGATTGTTCTCTTCTCATTTGTGGTCTTTAAACAGAGGTAAGACTGTACATGCATATCTCCACATATATTTAGATTGTAGTTCATGGTGCAGGTCTCATTTCCTGTTACTAAATTCTATATATCATTATATTGTGCAAGTCTAAAATAAACATATCAGGTATACAGCTATAAAAATACATTTTTCTAGAGATGCTAATAATTGGAAACAATTGATACAAGCCAAAATATGAGGATGCATTGTAACCCTTTCCCTCATATAGACGCTTTCTGACGCCTCTGCAGCAGACCGCTTTTTGAAAACATAGTAACGAAAGAAGAAATTGCTCAAGACGAGCAATTTCTTCTTTTGCCACAATGTTTTCCACTTTTAGTCATAGGTTATCCATTCAATTATAGAGATTTTCTATTTTTTGACAAAATATGTTCAAAGTCGTCTGCTGCAGAATTGTCGTATGAGGGAATCTGTAAATGAAAGTGATATTTTAAAATAGATTTGAGAACATTATTGCCAATGGAGAGATTGTTCATCATGAGCAATTATTTCTCTTTTTATGCACAGTGTTTTCAGAAGTAGTTTGCTACAGTGTCATTAACATATGTCTGCATGTTGGAAAGGGTTACAGATAAATATAAGGGTTTTCTGTCAAAATTAAACATAAGTGACATAACTTTTAGCTTAAAGTCTCAATGCAATTCATGTTAATAATTTAAGCAATTCATGAAACTATCATGTATCAATTTTATGTCCATTTTAAACTAATGACATTTTAAGTGCAAAACCCTCCAATTGATAATCTGTAAAATGCTATGCAGACCGTGGCTGAGCTGGCGTTTAATCCGATATCACATAAAGATATGCTTTCTGATGCCTTCGCAGCAGACAACCTTTGAAAATATTGTGGCAAAAGGTGAAATTGCTCATGATGAGTAATTTGTCCTCTGATGTCACAATGTTTTCAACTGAATTCAATACATACGGAATATTACGGTGCGGGAGCGATAAAAGGGTTTGTATTGCACGACAAGTAGCGTGGAAAAATCGATATCTTACGAGACCGAAGGTCGAGTAAGATATGGATTTTCCCACGCTACGAGTCGTGCAATACGTACCCATTTATCGCTCCCGCAACGTAATATTCCTTTTATTATATACCTACGATCTATGAAGAGCGAAAAAACTATTAAATATACAGATTCAATACATTGTTTATTGGGGATACCTCGCTGAAAGTATTCCGCGCACTGTCTGACGTCATAATCTTGTATTTACACCGCATGTAGATACGGAATTTTAATCTGTCGTGGTGTATTTGCGCATGTCAATCTGCATGTATTTCCACCGGAAAATGTACAGGCATATAATAAATGTAATTATATTTTTATTTACATGTTTCCTTTTTTTTTGGTCATGTTTTCAAAGTTGCCTGCTGAAGATTTATTTCATGTGAGACAGACAATAGTCCTCATCGTTAGGATATCACAGCTTGTCAAAGACTAAAAGGGCAAACACTTAGTCTATAATTATATGCCCCTCCCAATTCCCCCCCCCCCCCCCCCCTCCCCCTAACAAAATTAGATTTGGAGAGAGGGCATCAAAACACTCTGAAGCCTCATCCTATTCCCTCATACACCAATTCTGCAGCAGACGATCTTGAACATATTTTGTCATAAATAGAAAATCGTTATAATTAAATGGATAACCTATGACTAAAAGTGGAAAACATTGTGGCAAAGGTGAAATTGCTCCTTTTGAGCAATTTCTTCTTTTGTCACTATGTTTTAAAAAAGCATTCTGCTGCTGAGGCATCAGAAAGCGTCTACATGAGGCAAAGAGTCAATATGTATATATATTTTTTTTCCAAAATACCCTTAAACTCATCATTATAATAAATACAACATCAACATGCACATTCACAATGATTGTCATAATTAGTAAATATTCTAGCCATTAAAATATTGTTTTTATAGGACTGTACTTACCTAACAATATTTATATTGTTTTGTAAAGATGTGATCAAATTTCACAAGTTTTTTCTTTTCTGTGCACATAGATTTGATTCTAATCTAAAATCTGATTTCATTAACCCCTTTCACACTTGCAGTGATTCAGTTGTATTGCACTAGGCGCATAGCATTTCATTAACCCTTTCCCACTTACAACACACAAATCTGCAGCAGATGGCTTTGAAAACAAAGTGACAAAAACCTTAAAAAAATCCATAAAAAATTGCTGAATTCTGAAATAAAGTTGAAAATATTGTGGCCAAAGGGAAAATTCACCTTTGGCCACAATGTTTTCAAAAGTAGTCTGCTACTATTGCGTCAAAATGCATCTGCAGGTGGGAAAGAATTAACTGTTATCAAACTTACTTCGACATCCAAACCGTCCAGCTCTGGTTCCGGATTCAACACATCTGTCACACTTGAGGCCCTCATAATCCCGATTACACATACAGCGACCCGTCATTTGATGACAATCAGACCGACTGGATCCATAATCGTTGCAATTACATTCTGAAACAAGCCAAACCATTCATTGTATAACTCATACTAGCAAAGTCTTGTTGTTTAAACCTTTCCCACAGATGTATTTGGAAATACTCAGAAAAAAATATGGAAAGATTTCTATGAATAAAAGTAAAAATATGGAAAGATTTCTATGAATAAAAGTAAAAATATGAACAATTTCTATGAATTAAAGTATCAATTGAATACAGTTCATCATACTATAGCCAAAGGAGATATTGTTCATAATAAGCAAGAGGGCCATGATGACTCTCGATGACTCAGTTATGTCATTTTGCGTTCAATCAAGCTAATATTCTAATGTAAACAAGATTTCCCTTCAATTTGGCGAAGTGACCTTGTTTTTAACCCGACATGATCCATATTCAAACTTGACCTAGACTTGGCCTAGACATCATCAAGTTCAACAACATGTTCAAGTTTAAAATAAAGTGAGTGTTAACAAGATTTTGGTTCAATTTGATAGTGACTTAGTTTTTAATCCGAAATGACCCATATTCAACCTTGGCCTATAAAGTTTCAGGAAAAACATTCTAACAAAGTGTCAAGCTGCTGAAGCAAAATATGGTGTCACTAAAGTATTAATAACAAGATTGTTCTCAAATGATGCTTAGTGTTCTAGTTGCTGACAGAACATAACCCATATTTGAACTAAGAGCCTAGATTTCGTCAAGACAATTATTCTGATAAAAGTTTCAACATGCAAGTTAAAATGGCAGCTTCTAGCTTGGTAACAAATTTTCCTTCATGGCCTAGTGACCTAGTTTGTTACCCCCCACATGACCCTTATTTAACCCTGGTGTAGATGCCATTAAAATAAACATTCTGACAAAGATTCAAGCTGCTGAAGCAAAAAATGTGGTCTCTAGAGTGTTAACAATATTTTCTTCAAATTTGACCTAGTGACCTAGTTTTTAACCGAACATGTCCCATATTCAAACTTAGCCTAGGTATGACACTTATTCTGATAAAAGTTTCAACATGCTAAAGTTAAAAACGTGGCTTCCAGAATGTTACTTCCTTCAATTTTGTCTTTTGACCTTGTTTTTGAGCCAACATGTCCATGTTCAAACTTAGCTTAGATATCATCAAGACAAACATTCTGACAAAGTTTTAAGCTGCTAATGCGGTCTCTTGTGTGTAAACAAGAGATTTTCTTAAATTTTACCTAGTGAACTAGTTCTTGAACGGACATGACCAATATTAGAGCTTAGCCTAGATATATCATCAACATAATTATTCTTATAAGTTTCATCATGTTCAAGTTAAAAATGTGGCCTAGAGAGTGTTAATGGGATGACCTTCAATTTGACCTAGTGACCTAATTTTTTACCTCACATGACCAAGTTTCAAACTTGGCCGCGATTTCATGAAGATAGGATGTAAAATGGTGCCTGTAGAGTATTAGCCAGGCAATTGTTGACAGGAATCCGCCGTGGTCGAGTGGTTAGCGCCTGGGATTTGAAACTGGGTATCCCAGGTTCAATTTCCACTGGCGGCATGACTGTCATGGTGGAGTGCCCATTGGCAAGGCATATTTTCTAGCCTTAGTACTGGTTTGTTTACCCAGGGATCATGAATAAGTGAACTGTCGCCGTGATATAACTAAAATAATGTTGAAAGCGGCGTAAAATCCAAATAAAACAAACAATTTTTGACAACAAGACGGATGGACAAAAGATGATCAAAATAGCTCACCATGAGCACTTCAGTAGAAATGAAAACATTGTGGCAATAGGATAAATTGCTCATCATGACTAATTTCTCTACTGCCAAAATGTTTACAACTCTTTTCTACTACAGATGTGTCAAAATGTGGATGCAGATGAGAAAGATTATAAGCTGTTTATTCCAGATGCCTGGGGATTTGAAACTGGGTATCCCTGGTTCAATTCCCCTGGCGGCATGACTGTCATGGTGGAGTGCCCATTGGCAAGGCATATTTTCTAGCCTTAGTACTGGTTTGTTTACCCAGGGATCATGAATAAGTGAACTGTTGCCGTGATATAACTAAAATAATGTTGAAAGCGGCGTAAAATCCAAATAAAACAAACAATTTTTGACAACACGACAGATGGACAAAAGATGATCAAAATAGCTCAACATGAGCACTTCAGTAGAAATGAAAACATTGTGGCAATAGGATAAATTGCTCATCATGACTAATTTCTCTATTGCCAAAATGTTTACAACCCTTTTCTTCTACAGATGTGTCAAAATGTGTATGCAGGTGAGAAAGATTATAAGCTGTTTATTCCAGATGCCTGGTAAATTTTGGTCACATTTCTAGTGATCAACACACTTTTGTTCATTTGCATTACAAGATCGAGTGTTTGAAGGAACACATGGGGTGCCTGCCAATATGTCGGTTTTTGAAAGTGTGGGGACAGAATTATCTGATGGATGGACGGACAGACAGACATAAGAGAAGTGATACCTATGCATCTCCCTGCCAAGGCATGCTACACAAAAACCTATCATGTTAACCCATTACTTCACACAGACGACATTTGACGCATACTTGTGCAGACGTCTTTTGAAAACATTGCAATAAAAGGTGAAATTGCTCAAAACGAGCAATTTCACCTTTTATTTCAATATTTTCAACTCTTTATCAATATAAATCTTTCAGTTTTCTAGATTGGTGAAATTGTTCGTCTGATGATTGTAAAGCGGATGACCTAGCTACGAAAGGTCATGTGAAGTAATGGGTTAACTTACTTATACACCCATTTCTGTTCTGTTTTCGTATGAGCTGTAAACCCCAGTAGCCCGGTAGACAACGGTCACACTTTGGGCCACCAACACCCTCTTTACAGGAACACTGCTTGCTGACTGGGTTGCAGGCCGAACCTTTGGAACCCATGGCGTTACAGTGACACTGGTCTGAAATGAAGTGGAAAATGAAAACCTGTGTGTATCAGATGTGTATATATGTTATGTACATAGTTTCTGCATTTTCTCTAGTTTTCAGAAGTCATAATTGACGTTTTAAATAAATCAGCACACACAAAATAAGATGGATTTATTTGTTATTGCATATTTAAATGTTCCTTTTACAAGAAATACACAGAAGTTATTTGCTGAATATACCACATGTATTATTTGCTGAATATACCACATGTATTATTCATGTATGTTTTCACTTTGGACAAGGGTCAAGACACCATCCTGCATGTACACCAATGAAATAGTTATAAAACAGAGATTGTTAAGTAAAATCTTGTTTGCTGTCATAAGTCCATTCTGTTCCTGTTTGAAATTCAACTGATATGAGCCATTCCACAAGAAAACCAACATTGTGAACTCTGTGTAAAGTATTGACCTGGATGAGCCTAAGCATGCCGCGCAGGCTAACCCAGACAGACACTTTTTGCTTCCTGTAGATTTTCTATTTCAGGTATCATTTTACCTTATACCTTTCTCTCCCTGACGGAATATGTCGGCCCGGATTAGCCTACGGTCGATGCATTACGTAAAGTCCATAATGTTGCTTTTCTCGTGAGGCGGCTCATATAACTCAATTCAAATGTGTATCTGGTCCCATCTATCCTATTTAACCTGGCTATTGCTATACATGTGCAAGTGGCATTTGTGCACATAATATGATTTATATTTTAGCTAAAATGGAAGTTTGTAAAATATCAGGTAAAAGTTTAGAAATCTGAGATAACCATGTCAATTTGTACATTCAATACATTGAAGCTACAAAGAAAATGTTATAAGATTTAATACATGTACACAGTCAATTTGTATGATGTCATTGAAGCTTAATGAAGGAAATCTAATCAGAATAATTCACAATCAAATTGTATATTGGACGCATTGAAGCTACAAAGTAAATGTTAGAATAGTAATACAAAGATAATTTGTACATTTGATGCATTTAAACAGAGACATATCGAGGGCTTGGCGTGAAACGGTTGTAACTAAAAACCTATTTTGAAAACTCTCGTTTAGGGGCAATTTTGACACCTTTGTAAACAATGCAAATTTAGATGCCATTGCCCAGAACGAGCAATGGCACCTAAATTTCCATTGTTTACCAAGAAAAATGATTTAAAGCTTATAAAGACTTTATGGCGAGGTAATTAACCTTGGTAAAAAAATACCAATTTTAGTAACAACTGTTTCACGCCAACCGCTCGATATAAACACGTGTTTATATGTCTCTGATTTAAACTAGAAAGGAATTATATGAACAGTTTATCATTTTAATATCTGTATAAGATGTATTGAAGTAACATAGGAAATGTAATCAAATCATTACTGTTTGTTGTCAATTTGTATATTAGATTCAATGAAGCAACATAGGAAATAGAATCAGAATAATTCATCATTATATTCACTCTCAATTTTAACATTAGAGGCATTGAAACTATATAGGAAACTTTATAAAGAAAACAATGTAAATCTTACAGAAAATCTGGTATGATGTTTCTTAAAAATCAGATCCTAGACTAGAATTTTAATCCTAAGAGTAGTACATTTATGTTCCTGCAATGAATTTCATTGAATGTTGACTTGGAATTAAAATGAGATGTACATGGAAGTTATTCCTGAAGCCTTTCTTACACATGTCCATGCATTTTGATGCATCAGTAGCAGACAACTCTACTCGATAGTTAATTTTAACCCTTTCCCACATACAGACACTTTCTGACGCATCTTCAGCAGATGACTTTTGAAAACATTGTGACAAAAGGAGAAATTGCTCATGATGCAATTTCTCCTTTTGCCACAGTGTTTTCAACTCTTTTCAGTTAATATTACACTTTCACTTTCAGAGATTTTCCATATTTTTGACCAGACATGTTCAAAGTCGTCTGCTGCAGATTTGTTGTATGTGGGAAAGGGTTAAACTTCTAGCTGGTTCACATAGTTCAGCCTATAGATGTTTTTAAGGCTGCCTGCACATACAACAAATCTGCAGCAGACGTCGTTTAAAACTGTGAGTGAGTGAGCTATGCTAACATAAGAAAAATCTCGATAAATGACAATTTCATTATTCGATAGTTGAAACATTGTGGCATTATAAGGAGAAATTGCTGATAATGAGCAATTTCTCCTTTTGTCACAATGTTTTCAAAAGAAGTCTGTTGTATGGGCATCAGAAAGCATCTATATGAGGGAACGGATTAAAAGACTATTTTACCAGTTATGAAAAAAGATACATTAAATATACAACTACTATTTACAGGAATGATCTTGAATATTGATCGAAGTTTCAATTAGATCTCTTTGAAAGAATTAACCCTTTCCCTCATATAGACGCTTTCTGACGCCTCTGCAGCAGACGGCTTTTTGAAAACATAGTGGCAAAAGAAGAAATTGCACAAAACGTGCAATTTCTCCTTTCGCCACAATGTTTTCCACTTTTTATCATAGGTTATCCATTCAATTATGGAGATTTTCCATGTTTTGACAAAATACGTTCAAAGTCGTCTGCTGCAGAATTGTCGTATGAGGGAAAGGGTTAAGACTATTTGAAATATTGAGAGGATATTTTTAAGATATTTTGAAATTAACCCTTTCCCACTTCAGACGCATTTCGACGCAATAGCAGCAGACGACTTTTGAAAACATTGTGGCCAAAGGTGAAATTGCTCATGATGAGCAATTTCTCCTTTGGCCACAATGTTTTCAACTTTATTTAACAATTATAAGCTATCTTTTATGGAGATTTTTCAGATTTTAGTCACTTTGTTTTCAAAGTTGTCTGTTGCAGATTTGTTGTCTGTGGGAAAGGGTTAAAGATCATTTTCAATTAAGCACCTGCTATTGTACTTTGGATGCCAGATTTCCTATAAAAGGATTCACAAGAGAAAGTTGATGCAACGCAACAATGTCGCCGGAAATCCATACTGCAGTTATGCATAACACTTACATTATTGTAGTTGAAAAAGAAGTTATCAACTGAGGGGCATATTGGAACATCAGGGGTGGGGTCAAGTGAAAATGTACCATAACTTTGTTTTTTTTCCATGAAGTGAATGTCCTTCATTGAAATATAATTGAAGCCTTTCATTGTTTATGAGTAATCTCCATTCTAAAGTAGGTTGACCATACACACAGCCAACTAGTTATTGATCATAAACATGTAATGGAATTGAGTAATCTTGCCAATCATTAGTCTTAGTATGTATACACTATACAGTGCTTTCATTAAGGAATAATTATAAGATTTGTGAATTCCACATACACTTTTCAAGAAGTTTGTCAGAATATTTGAATTTTATTATTTATCAATAAAACCACAAAACAGACAATTTAGGATTTGCATGCAATAGCACGTCATTTTACCTTTCCCCTATTAAAATCAACATTGGTCACCTTTGCACAATGAGAACAGGGTTAAATCGCTGAAAACATGAGTTTTATCTTTTTCTCAAAATGATATCAGCTTTGCATCCTAATTATATCATACTTTGACAAATGTTAAAATGTAGTCCAATAATTAGACCACCCTCGAAATATAATATCAGCTAAACAGTTAAATTTCGAACATAAACTGAACTCTACAATTCTTTCCTTCCTTTTTTATAATGAAAATAACAAACTACTCATGTTTTAAAATTATATAATGAGGAGTGCCCTTGTGTCAATGATGCAAAACAATATGCAGATTGCAAGCAAAATGCCTGTAGGGAATCTAATGACACGTTTAAAATTGTCAAATCATTCAACATGATTTTTATCTCGATATTGACACATAACAGTCTGCTACAAGTCTAATAGGGACTGTTTTGTCTTCGTAAAAAAACCAAAAAAACATAAATGCGAGTCAAAATAAAGAAACTGCAAATACTTAAAACATCTATTATTTCATTTTGGATGTGTCATAAATTAGTGATTTTAAATAAACGCAATTGTAATATGTTCAAGACATTTAAATTTGTTTTTTTCTAATAATAACTCATCCTCCCATGTCATTTCCGAAAGCTATTAAAAATATAAGTTGCGGGCTTTTGACCGGCGACTCATAAGGTGTCTGCAGTAGATAAGTCTAAATGTGTCTACATGTAAGAATGATTAAACAATGGGAAAACACTGCAGCAGTTTTTCAAACTGTGAGCAATACAATACATTTATTCCAATTTATAAGTTGCTTGTTACAAAAATATATAACAGTTTTGGTTACTTAAAAATACATATTAAAACCTTTTTGAAAACATAATATTTGATGGAGAACAGAAGTTTAAAATTGTTGAATAAAGAGAAATTACTTGTAATGCACATTTTTCTCTTATTCCAGATAATTTTAATAATTCCCCAAATGCTGCATGTCACCAGAGATGACCACCTACAAAAGGTCACTATTATTTCAAAATACAGATTTCAATTGATTGATTGATTGACTGACTGTGTATAACATGTTAATCTGATTCTACCTTGTCTGATATAATGCAACATTCATGCCAACATATTGAACAATATCAATCAAAAATGCACTTCAATACACATCAGACTATTATATGAAACAAAATCAAAACATTGTGCTGTACTGAAATGAAGAAAAGAAAAACCTTGATGGAAGAACTAAAGGACAATCAGTGTGACATGCAATATTACCACCCTTTGTATCTCCTCGTCTGAATTAGTAGTGAAGTGATACATAAAAAGGTTAGATTGAAATTAATATATATATATATATATTATGCAAGTATGGGTATGGGTATATGTGTATATATATATATATATACAATTGCTTGTGTATATATGTGTATTTATACATATGCATATAAACTTAATTTTAACTTATTTAATTTAAATTTATTTAAGTACTATTTCTCAACTATTTCATTGTCTTAACCATTTCTGTATGTATATTTGTGAATATCAACCATGAGCTGTGTCTATGCTTAAGTTGAAAATAAAATTTCTGTTCTGTTCCATTAGTAATAGAAAATAACAGATTTCCTTTTTTCAGAATAATGATTTGAACATATGTTTTGTTGATAGTCATTTAACCCTTTCCCTCATACAGACTCTGTTGCAGACGGCTTTTTGAAAACATAGTGACAAAAGAAGAAATTGCTCGTTTTTTTCTTATTTTGCCACAATGTTTTCCACTTTTAGTCATAGGTTATTCATTCAATTATAGAGATTTTATATTTTTTGACAAAATATGTTCAAAGTCGTCTGCTGCAGAATTGCAGTATGAAAATCTCGCCTATATGGGAACATTGAATGACAATCTGGCACTCATGTTTAGCTTTTATATTTCTATAACTTTACTAATCGATGCAACCTGACAATGGCTCAAGGCTTGTACTTAGAAAGAGAACCCTCTACTATGTCAGAACAAAGACTAGTTCAGTAGCAAAGCAATATAAGTGACCCCTTTTCCTACACCTTGCTACATATAATTGTTGTTAGTTTATTGATGTTTTACACCGTTTTCAACATTAGTTCAGGTATATAAAGGCTACAGTTCACTTATTTATGATCCCTGGGTAAACAAACCAGTATTTGGCTAGGAAATGAGCCTTGCCAACAGGCACTCCACCATGACCGTTGTGCTGCAACTGCGGATTGAACCCGGGACACCCGGTTTCAACACCCGACGCTAACCACTCAACCACGTCAGGTTCCCTAATAATTGTTGTAAACAGTATAGTAGTGAATAACGTTAAGTGTTAAGGCACAAACTATATCAATTATTTAACAAAAGAATTTTAAACCTTTCCCTCATACGACAATTCTGCAGCAGACGACTTTGAATGTATTTTGTCAAAACATCTCCATAATTGAATGGATAACCTATGACTAAAAGTGGAAAACATTGTGGCAAAAGGAGAAATTGCATGTTTTGTGCATTTTCTTCATTTGTCACTATGTTTTTAAACAAGAGTTGTCGGAGGACAATATAGCTCGCCTATCAGGGCCATCGTATATCAGGGCCTACTTCAGAACAGTTAAAGTATTAGGTAAAGTCGCACAGTATCACCTATTGCAAGATAATACACCTTTTCAATACTTTTGACAAAAATTATAAGTTCAACTAGAATGGAGTGCTCCCCGGAGCACGTGTGTCACCTGCCGGCGCCTTGTCAGAAAATTTTAATTTTTGATAGAAAAGGGGCAATAACTCTGATATAAAAAATATTTGGATTATCCCCCTTTTGTGAACCCATCACAAAAATTGATATAAACATTTGTCAGAAGTTTCAATCCAATCCTTTGAGCAGAAAAAAAGTAATTTGAATATTTGACAGAAAAGGGGCAATAACTCTGATATAAAATATTTGGATTATCCCCCTTTTGTGAACCCATCATACACATTGATATAAACATTTGTCAGAAGTTTCAATCCAATCCTTTGAGTAGATTAAATTTTTGACAGAAAAGGGCCAATAACTCTGATATAAAAATATTTGGATTATCCCCCTTTTTGTGAACCCATCATACACATTGCTATAAACATTTGTCAGAAGTTTCAATCCAATCCTTCGGGTAGAAAAAAAGTTATTTGAAAATTTAATTTTTTGACAGAAAAGGGGCAATAACTCTGATATAAAATTATTTGGATTATCCCCCTTTTGTGAACCAATCACACACATTGATATAAACATTTGTCAGAAGTTTCAATCTAATCCTTTGAGTAGAAAAAAAGTTATTTGAAAACGTGACGAAAAAGTTAGATTTTTTGACAGAAAAGGGGCAATAACTCTGATATAACTTGACCTTGACCCAGGGTCAGGACAGGTGTAGTGGGGTGCGTAGATGGACCAATAGTTCCTAAATGTATAAACTAAATATGAAAGCAATCAATGTCATAATAGTGAATGCAGAGTGATATGTTAAACGTTAAACGCAAACCTTAAACCTTGTAACTGAACCAAGTAGAAATGACCTTGACCTTGACCCAGGGTCAGAACGGGTGTAGTGGTGTGCGTAGATGGATGACCAAAAGTTCCTAAATGTATAAACTAAATATGAAAGCAATCAATGTCATAATAGTGAATGCAGAGTGATATGTTAAACGTTAAACGCAAACCTTAAACCTTGTAACTGAACCAAGTAGAAATGACCTTGACCTTGACCCAGGGTCAGAACGGGTGTAGTGGTGTGCGTAGATGGATGACCAATAGTTCCTAAATGTATAAACTAAATATGAAAGCAATCAATGTCATAATAGTGAATGCAGAGTGATATATTAAACGTAAACCTTAAACCTTGTAACTGAACCAAGTAGAAATGACCTTGACCTTGACCCAGGGTCAGAACAGGTGTAGTGGTGTGCGTAGATGGATGACCAATAGTTCCTAAATGTATAAACTAAATATGAAAGCAATCAATGTCATAATAGTGAATGCAGAGTGATATGTTAAACGTTAAACGCAAACCTTAAACCTTGTAACTGAACCAAGTAGAACCAAGTAGAAATTACCTTGACCTTGACCCAGGGTCAGGACGGGTGTAGTGGTGTGCGTAGATGGATGACAAATGGTTCCTAAAGGTATAAACTCTTAAAACCCAAATGAAAATCTTAAACACAAACCTTAAACCTAGGTGTCTACGCCACCGCCGACGCCGGGGGTAACACATAAGCTCTCCTGTACTTCGTACTGGCGAGCTAAAAACTGTCTGCTTCAGAGGCATCCGAAAGCATTTATATGAGGGAAAGGGTTAATTAGGATCAATTTTAGTTTACATCACAATCAAATAGATAGCAAAGTTTCTTAGTAAAGAGATTAAACCAAAATTTTAATTACAACAAACCTGCAGATGACGACTTTGAAAACAGGTGGGCAAAACTATGGGAAATCTCTAAATGATAGCATTCTTATTGAATAGAGTTGAAAATATCGCTGGGAAAGGAGAAATTGCTTATTTCTCTTTTGTCATAAATGAATTTAAAATTTGTCATCAGCAGATGCTTCAACATATGTCTTCAAAAAGTGGGAAAGGGTTATGGATATTAATTGAATAATAAAATGATAAATCAAGAGCAACTGTTTTCAGTTCATTTAAATTAACCCTTTCCCCCATACGACAAAAATTGCTAAAATCTCCTTAAATGAAAGGATAATATTTTTAAAGACTTGAAAACAAAAGTCGTCTGCTGTAGAGGCGTCAGAAAGCGTCTATATTTTGGAAAGGGTTAATTCACTTATTATCTTCAAAATCAGTGCAATTGCTTTCTCCTACCTTAAAGTATTAGTGATACACACACATCCTCTAGAAAGTTGGAAACATAATCTCCATTAAGTATTGGAAAAAAAACGATAGTAAAAACTATTATTTACCTCCACAACCAAAATTATTGGGTCCCATTGCAACAGTTACTCCATCATCGCAGCATCCAAACTCGGTCGTCATACATTCCGACAAATGCTCTACGAATGAAATAAGCAAACATATCGACATGCAAAACAAATCGTACCACTGTAGCAAAAACCAAGTTTCATTACACTAAATGCCGCCTGAAATCACAATATGTACACATGATTAAAGCATGACCATTAACCTTTGCCGCATACAACAATACTGCAGCAGACGACTTTGAACATATTTTGTAAAAAAATAGAAAATCTCTATAATTGAATTGATAACCTATGACTAAAAGAGGAAAACATTGTGGCAGAAGGAGAAATTGCTCGTTTTGAGCAATTTCTTCTTTTGTCACTATGTTTTCAAAAAGCCGTCTGCTGCAGAGGTGTCAGAAAGCGTCTATATGAGGGAAAAGGTTAACTCTTCCTCACATGCAGACACATTTTGCCATATATGCAGCAGACAGCTTTTGAATACGATGTGACATAAGGATAAATTGCTCACAATGAGCAAAATTCTCCTTTTGTCACAATGTTTTCAACTCGTATCTATTTTGTTGATAGAGATTTTCTATATTTTGACAGCAGATTTGTTATATGTGGGAAAACGTTTTAAGAATGTAACCTTTTGACATCACAGCTGACTTTGTCATTGATCTCAAATGAATGGAAATAGAGAATGATATATTCAATTCTAAATTCTGATGATTTTGCATTTCTTGTACAAATACATGTTTCTCAACGTGAACCTTAGCCTTGATTTGAAAGTGCGAAGAATATATAACTGTTTCCCATGTATGGGCGCTTTCTGACGCCTCTGCAGCGGAAGACTTTTGAAATGGATGTGGCAAACGAAGGATTAGCTCATAAAAAGCTTTTTCTCCTTTTGCCACAATAATTTTAACTCTATTCCATAATTTATCTTTCATTTATAGAGAATATTCATATTTCTTTGTTTAGACATTTCCAGTTGTCTGCTGCAGATATATATGTGGGAAAGGGAGGGTTAACCCTCTCCCTCATACGACAATTCTGCAGCAGACGACTTTGAACATATTTTGTCAAATAATGGAAAATCTCTATAATTGAATGGATAACCTATGACTAAAAGTGGAAAACATTGTGACAAAAGGAGAAATTGCACGTTTTGTGCAATTTCTTCTTTTGTTACTATGTTTTCAAAAAGCCGTCTGCTGCAGAGGCGACAGAAAGCGTCTATATGAGGGAAAGGGTTAAAAGATTTTTAACAAAGGCAGGTTGAGCTCAATTAATTAAATGTAATAATAAACCACTACATGCACATCACCTGACATTCTCATTCAAGCGAAATTGCATGAGATACCATGCACTCGACACTTCTTAGTTTCTTGCGAGTTCAAAGATTATCATATGAAATATATAACATATGGAAAACTAGAAATTTGCTTTTGTTAAAGAGTTGAAAACAATGTGAGAAAAAGGAAAAAATGCTCATTTTCAGCAATATCTCACTTCCCACAATGTTTTAAAATGTCTTCTGCTCAAAATGCACTTAATGTTGTCTATATAAAGGCAAATGTATGTCTTATCTATTGATAAATAGATGATTTTTTTCCTAATTTTCTTGCATGATGTATGGATTGATTTTGCTATATATATATATATATACTCTATTTTGAATGGTGAGCTGTGACTGCACTTAAAACACAAAAGAGAACCTGTATATGACAGATATATATAGTTAAACCTTCCTCCCAAAACAGACACTTTTTAACATACAAGCAACTTTTATAAACATAATGTGGCAAATTGTTTTCAAATTTATTCTATAATTGTTTTTTCATTAATAGATTATTTCCACATTTGTGACTGCACATTTCCATATAGTTTTCTGAAGATTATAATGTATATATAATTTAATACCAACAATAACTAGAACTATCACTGAACAGCACCTTGACCTACACCATAACTTAATAAGTAAAATAGGCCGGACAAAATATGGCTTCCGGGTGACCGACAGACCGACAGACAGACAGACAGCCCGACACAGTCCCTCTTCTTCGAAGGGGGTATAATTAAAAAACATAAAATTAATGCTAATCATATTTAATTTTTGTGATATTTGTATATGAATATTGGTTGTATAGATATTAAAAGATATTCTTTAAATATACAAGAATGAAATATCACAGATTATGTTGTGTATGTAAGGTTTACATGACAATCATATTATATATTTACATACAATAATTATAAACTATATTGCATCATAAAAGCTAGGATAGAGATTCAGTACATGTAAACTTTCCCATAGCAATATATCTACAGCATATGTCTTGGAAAACATCTAGGCAAAAATATGAAAACATTCTATAAACTAGAACTATCACTGAAGATGATAAATACCCCCTAAACAGCAGCTTGACCTACACCATAACTTAATTAGTAAAAGGGCCATAACTCTGTGAAATATCATGCACTTGTAACCCCTTTAGAATATGCACATCTCCTCTTGGTATAGAAGCTTCACGTACAATTTTATTGAATTCCACCCAGTGGTTTGTAAAAAATATGGCTTCCGACCGACCGACAGACAGACAGACAGACAGACAGACAGACAGACTGCCCGACACAGTGACTCATATATACCCCCTCTTCTTCGAAGGGGGTATAAGTTAAGGTTCTATTTAATGTATATAAATTAAATATCATTAACCCTTTCCCACATACAGACACTTTTCTACGCATCTGCAGTAGACGAATTTTGAAATCTTTATGACCAACAAAGAAATTGCTCATAATTTCTTCATTTGTCACTATGTTTTCAACTCTATTCGATAATTAAAACTTTTATTCACAGAGATATTCCCCATATTCGTCTACAAGTCATCTGCTGCAGATGTGTTGTAGGTGGGAAAGGTTTAATTAAGTTGGAAGCATGGTGGCAAAATGAGCATAATCTTCTCGCCGAGTGACAATATTTTCAGAAGGTGTCTGAAGTAGATTGGTTGTATGTGGAAAAGATTCATAAGGCCTACATCAGAGAAAGTGCCATTCTCCATTTTGACATTACATATTAATTAATCATTTCCCTCATATAGACGCTTTCTGACGCCTCTGCAGCAGACGGCTTTTTGAAAACATAGTGACAAAAGAAGAAATTGCTCAAAACGAGCAATTTCTCCATTTGCCACAACGTTTCCCACTTTTAGTCATAGGTTATCCATTCAATTATAGAGATTTTCTATTTTTTGACAAAGTATGTTCAAAGTCGTCTGCTGCAGAATTGTCGTATGGGGGAAAGGGTTAAGGGTTGGGTGACAACCATTGGGCTATAACTCTAGCTTTTCTTCAGAAGTAAAATTTATATTTCATTTAACACTTTCCCTCATATAGACGCTTTCTGACGCCTCTGCAGCAGACAGCTTTTTGAAAACATAGTGACAAAAGAAGAAATTGCTCATAACGAGCAATTTCTCCTTTTGCAATAATGTTTTCCACTTTTAGTCATAGGTTATCCTTTCAATTATAGAGATAATCTATTTTTTGACAAACTACGTTTAAAGTCGTCTGCTGCAGAATTGTCGTATGAGGGAAAGGGTTAACAGTTTTCCGACGACTCTTCAGCTGATACATCTTTGAAAACATCGGAAATTCTCTATAATTAACCCTTTCCCTCGTATAGACGCTTTCTGACGCCTCTGCAGCAGACGGCTTTTTGAAAACATAGTGACAAAAGAAGAAATTGCACAAAACGTGCAATTTCTCCTTTTACCACAATGTTTTCCACTTTTAGTCATAGGTTATCCTTTCAATTATAGAGATTTTCTATTTTTTAACAAAATACGTTCAAAGTCGTCTGCTGCAGAATTGTCGTATGAGGGAAAGGGTTAAAAGTATGGTCACTGAAAAAAGTTGAAAACATTGTGGCAAAGAGAGAAATTGCCCATTATGAAGCATTATTTCTCCTTTTGCCACAATGTTTTCAAAAGTCGTCTGCTGCAGCGAGGAGCATTGGGAAAAGGCTTTAAAATATTGAAACATTTATTATCTTGATAAGCAGGATCATTCATGTTGTATGATCTTTATTTTGACACTTAAACCCCATGTTGTGGGTACTCAAATAAATCCTCTTGGTGAGCTGATTCTTTGGGAGTAACCACAGCATAGGATTACATCGAGTTGAATAGTTGAACAGTTGTTCAGTATAAACCCTTCTTCATCTGAAATACATTTGGAGGCATCTGCAGCGGATAACCTTTGAAAAAAGTGTGGCAAAAGGAGAAATCGCTCATGATAAGCATTGTTATTATTATACATGTAGCAATGTCTTCTTTTGTCACAATGTTTTTTAATATTTTTGCCTAGATGTTTGCCATGTTGTTTGCTGCAGATTTGTTGTATGTGGGAAAAGATGCCTCTGCAGCAGACGGCTTTTTGAAAACATAGTAACAAAAGAAGAAATTGCACAAAACGTGCAATTTCTCCTTTTGTCACAATGTTTTCCACTTTTAGTCATAGGTTATCCATTCAATTATAGAGATTTTCCATTGTTTGACAAAATGTGTTCAAAGTCGTCTGCTGCAGAATTGTTTTATGAGGGAAAGGGTTCAGTTTATCTACAAAATCTCAGCTGTATCTGATTTCATTTGTGTCTTATTTGATATCATCAGTTTGTCTATCATTACTTCTCCGATGCATACTATTTGAAAACAAGAGAAATTGGTCAATACAAGCAATATTTCCTCTTCTTTACCCTTTCCCACATACAAAAGATATGCAACAGATGACGTTTGAAACATCTAGAAGCAGATATATGGAAAAACTCTATTATTTCAAGTATAACTAGAACTATCACTGAAGATAATAAATACCCCCTAAACAGCACCTTAACCTACACCATAACTTAATAAGTAAAAGGGCCATAACTCTAAAATTAACATGCAATTGTAACCCCTTTAGGATATGCACATCTCCTCTTGGTATAGAAGCTTCATGTAAAATTTTATTGAATTCCACCCAGTGGTTTGTAAGAAATAGGCCGGACAAAATATGGCTTCCAACCGACCGACCTACCAACAGCACAACACAGTGACTCCTATATACCCTCTCTTCTTTGAAGGGGGGTATAATGACTGAAAACAGTTGAAAACAATTTGCAGCTGAAGAAGAATTTTCTCATGATGAACAATTTCTCCTATGCCGACAGTATTTTCAAAAGCTGTTTGCTGCAGAGGTATCAAAAGGCTTCTCCATGTGGGAAAATGATCAACTGTTAACATATTTTAGCATAAAATCAAACATTAATTTAATTAATAAATGTCCTAGCTGTTTCCCAGATGTTTTCAAAGAAAACTTCTCCAAAAAGAACAATTCAAGTAAGTAAAAACACATTTTTAATTTCTTCTTACTCACTTAACAAAACTTTATCAAAATAAATTAAACAAACGTAAAGGGCTGAAGAAGTAGACATACATAGATACAACGATCAACCTTAAAGCATTCACCCATAATCCCTAGCCAAATGAAAACAACAAGACAGACAACTGACGAAACAGAATGACAAACACTTTTACAAACAATTTCTATCAATACAGAATTACATAGAGGTATAAAAAACCGGAGAGAAACAAAATACACAATCGCATGTTGCCAAGGTTACATACCTTCGTTACAACATTTGCCAAACTGTAAATGGCAGTAGCTTCCAGCCGGACAGTCTCTGCCGCGCAAACATTTGTACTCCTGTCCGCTGATCTGATTAACTGCAGGTAACATTCCGTCACAGAGAATTTCCGAGAACTCTGGAAACATAATGTAAAATTTTAACCCTTTCCCATAGCAGACGTTTTTTTTAAAACAATATGGCAAAAGGAGAAATGGCTCATAATGAGCCCTTTATCCATTTGTCACAATGATTTCTAATCTATGCAGTAATAACACATTAATAGAGATTATCCAGATTTTTAATGAGATGGATTCAAGGTCGTCTGCTACGGAATTGTTGTATATGGGAAAGGGTCACCAGTAAGTCAATAAATGGCTGCATCTTAACCCTTTCCCTCATATAGACGCTTTCTGACACCTCTTTTTTTGACGGCTTTTTTAAAACATAGTGACAAAAGAAGAAATTGCACAAAACAAGCAATTTCTCCTTTTGCCACAATATTTTATATTCAATTAAAAAAAATATCTGTATTGGACAAAATATGTTTAAAGTCGTCTGCGGCAGAATTGTCGTATGAGGGAAAGGGTTAAATCATAGGCTTCTTCTCACGATCAATATATCATTAGCGGACAATTTTGAAACATCTATGCAACACTAGTAAGTCAATAAATGGCTGCATCTTAAACCATAGGCTTCTTCTCAGGATCATTATATCATTAGCAGACGATTTTGAACCATCTATGCAACACTAGTAAGTCAATAAATGGCTGCATCTTAAACCAAAGGCTTCTTCTCACGATCAATATATCATTAGCGGACGATTTTGAAAACATCTATGCAACACTAATATGGTAATTTAAACAAGTTAATCCATAGGAAATTGGGGGTCATGTTTTATTCAAGAAACATTTCATTCAAGAAACATTTCACCTGGCGAAAATGGTTACCGTAATTGTGGACTAAATTTCATACTCTACTTTTACTTTCAAACAAGGTCAAAATACTTAACCCTTTCCCTCATATGACAATTCTGCAGCAGACGACATTGAACATATTTTGTCAAAAAATAGAAAATCTCTATAATTAAATGGATAACCTATGACAAAAAGTGGAAAACATTGTGGCAAAAGGAGAAATTGCACGTTTTGTGCAATTTCTTCTTTTGTCACTATGTTTTCAAAAAGCTGTCTGCTGCAGAGGCGTCAAAAAGCGTCTATATGAGTTAAAGAGTTAAAATAATCCATAGAAAATTGGGGGTCATGTTTTATTCAAGAAACATTTCACCTGGCGAAAAATGGTTATAATAATGATAATAATAATAATAATAATAATAAAGACTTTATTTATAGAGGCTGCACAGTTGGGCATGCCCAGTCTTGCCTGTGTAAATGTGGACGAAATCGGGCTGGGGTGAAACTGGTTTTTCACATACTCTACTTTTACTTTCAAACAAGGTCAAAATTCTTGAATTATTAGTAATCAAATCAATCATTTCCAGTGCATCCTATACACATTTACGATGGATTCAATATTCAATGTCATATATTTAAGGTTCACACTCATATCACACTCATATCTATGCAAACAAAGGTTTTTTTAGGGACTATTTAGCTTTAGCTTAATTCGCATGGCCGCAGATGTATTTAGCTGACAAAATACATATGTATGAGAAATTCAAGGGGCCAGAACTCATTTAAAAATAATTCCAGTGCAACACGCCAACAATATGCACAACTAGGCTTAGTATCAATCATTCTTGTGAAGTTATATTGAATTCTGACCAAGGGTTGCTGAGAAATAGTGTTCACAACAAATGTCCACAGACCAACGGACCGACAAACCAACAAACCGACCGACTGACAAGCGTGACTCCTATTATGAGTCCTATATAACCCCCATATACTATGTATCTGGGGGTATAATTATTGCAGTAACAATTGAAATTGTTACGGCAAAAGCTAGCTAGGGAACATGCTCATTAGGAGTAATTTGTCATTTTGCCACAAAGTTTTCAGTAGTCATCTGTCGTTGGTTCATCAAAACCATTTCCCTCATGTAGACGCTTTGTGACGCCTCTGAAGCGGATGACTTTTGAAATCATTGTGACAAATGGAGAAATTGCTCATTATTTGTAATACTCATACAATTATTTATAGAGATTTTCTATATTTCTATATTTTGGAATTGATAATTTCAAAGTCGTCTGCTACAGATTTGTTGTATGTTGGAGAGGTAATTCCGTTGACATCTCTGTTTGACGTTGAGGGAGAAGAGAAACAATGTATACGTACCGTCGCAACTATCAAGACTTTGGACATCAATGTAAATCTGGCGGTTACAGGATTCTGACTGAAGCTCACATTTATTCCCGTATGTTTTTCCGTCCGATCCACAGACTGGGTCCCTGATTATAAATTGGAAACTTTTTATATTTTCTGTGTTTCAGGGTTAAAAATGAACTAGAAATATCACTGAAGGTGATGAATACCCCCAGCTGGTGCCCGACAATATACATATGTATGAGAAATTCAAGGGGCAAGAACTCATTTAAAAATAATTCCAGTGCAACACGCCGACAATATGCACAACAAGAAATATGTGAGCTACTGCTCACTAGTGATACCCCCGCTCATGTTTTGAAAGACATATGTGATGGTGGGGTAAAGGGCCATAACTCCGTGAAAAATCATCCAACCGGAACGCAAACACGATATGCGCATCTACACTTGGTGGTGATCCTTCCTATGAAGTTTCATAAAATTCCAAAAAGCGGTTGCAGAGAAATAGCCCGGAAATGAATTTAGTCATACATAGCCTGATGGTGGAGTAAAGGGCCATAACTCCGTGAAAAATAATCCAACCGGAACGCAAACACGATATGCGCATCTACACTTGGTGGTGATCCTTCCTATGAAGTTTCATAAAATTTCAAAAAGCGGTTGCAGAGAAATAGCCCGGAAATGAATTTAGTCATACATAGGGGTAAAGGGCCATAACTCCGTGAAAAATAATCCAACCGGAACGCAAACACGATATGCGCATCTACACTTGGTGGTGATCCTTCCTATGAAGTTTCATAAAATTCCAAAAAGCGGTTGCAGAGAAATAGCCCGGAAATGAAATTAGTCATACATAGCCTGATGGTGGGGTAAAGGGCCATAACTCCGTGAAAAATAATCCAACCGGAACGCAAACACGATATGCGCATCTACACTTGGTGGTGATCCTTCCTATGAAGTTTCATCAAATTCCAAAAAGCGGTTGCAGAGAAATAGCCCGGAAACGAAAGTGTTACGGACGGATGGACGGACGGAAGGACGGAAGGACGGACATGGGTAAAACAGTATACCCCCCCTTTCCTTCGGAACCGGGGGTATAACTAGGCTTGGTATCAATCATTCTTGTGAAGTTATATTGAATTCTGACCAAGGGTTGCTGAGAAATAGTGTTCACAAGAAATGTCCACAGACAAACGGAGCGACAAACCGACAAGCGTGACTCCTATAAAGCCCCCATATACTATGTATCTGGGGGTATAATAATATTCTGCATTGGAGGACTTGAGTTTGATTATATAAAATTTTACATGTGGATCTAAGGTAATTTGTTTGTAAAAGTTACAACTGAAGACTGAAGAATTAAATTAAATAATATTTTTCCCTCAAACACCTTTGACACCTAAAAATGAGCAATTTCTCCTTTTACCACAGTGTTTTTCACTTTTATTAATAACAATGTAATTTAACCCTTTCCCTCATATAGACTCTTTCTGGCGCCTCTGCAGCAGACGGCTTTTTGAAAACATAGTGACAAAAGAAGAAATTGCACAAAACGTGCAATTTCTCCTTTTGCCACAATGTTTTCCACTTTTCGCCATAGGTTATCCATTCAATTATAGAGATTTTCCATATTTTGACAAAATATGTTCAAAGTTGTCTGCTGCAGAATTGTCGTATGAGGGAAAGGGTTAAAAGCATTGTAGAAAAACAAGAAATGAGCCGAATTACGAGAAAACCAACATTGTGGACTCTGCATAAAGTATCGATCCAGATCAGCCTAAGCATGCCGTGCAGGCTAACTTGGACAAACATATTTTCGCCTCTTTTGGATTTTCTGTTTCAGGAATCATAACTCTATCCCTCTATCTGCGTAGGCTGATCTGGTTCGTTACATTACGCAGAGTCCATAATGTTTGTTTTCTCGTGGAATGAATCAAATTGCTTGTTATAAAATTGAGAACATTCTTCTTTTGCAACAATATTTTCACAAGCCATCTGAAGTTGTTTATCTTAGGCTAAATTTTAACCCTTTCCCACATACAACAAATCTGCAGCAGACTACTTTGAAAGCATATATAAAAAATTATGGATACTCTGTATAAATAAAGGAAGAATTAGCGAATACAGTTGAAAGCATTTTGGCAAATGGAGCCATTTTTCCTTTTGCTACAATGATTTCAAAAGTTGTCTGCGGCAGAGATGCCAGAAAAGCATCTATATGTGAGAAAGGATTAAACATAAGTTATTCAGCCATATAAAAGAGAAAGTAGACATTTCATGAACTGACCTGACAGCATCGCAGTTGGAAGGACAGACGCATCTTGGGAAGCCGCTGGCGTCCAGCTGACAGGATCCCCCGAATCGACACTGTATGTCTTCACATTCCATGTAGTCCCCCGACTCTTCTATTGATCATATATAACAAAATCCACACAAATAACGGAATTGTGAAGCATGCAAACTTACATAAGAAAGGAGTGTTTGTAAAATCAACCTGTACTCCGATTTTGGACAATCTTTAATGAAATGCATGACAAAAGCCCGAAAGAATAAATTAAAGCAAGCAGGGAAACAAGGTGTAAGAGATAATTAAGGAAGATTTCTCATTGTTAAGTAAATAGCAAAATGAAATCATCCTGTGAGACGACACATTTTTCTCACCTATAAAATTGCTTGTACATTAATTCAGCATGCTTAGACTTTATTCCCACTTAAAAATCAAAACCAAAAATATTCCAAAAAATAGTCTCTTGTAATTGCTTTCAAAAACCGTCCATATTCAGAATATAGGTTGTGCCAAATAAAAGTGACAAATTTTAACCATAATTTTATGTAAAAGTTACAAACATAAATCAAAACTGTGCATGTTTTTTCTACATCTAATCAAACACTACGAAATTATATATAAGCAAATAAACCAAAAACAATGATGCTCGATCGCGATCATTAAAAAGAAAAAGAAAAGAAAACTGAAATAAATGAAAATTGACATGACATCTATTTGATTTCACTGTATGTGAAAACAATAATTAAAAGTGGGTGGGGTTTCATTATAATTATGTGGTAAGGAAATTCATCATACACAATTAGGAAAAACTTGGCTTCAGGAAACACTGCCCAGAGAAAGTCCAATGAAGACTTTCCAGTGAGGACTGTGCCTCTTGGTCTGTTTCTGGCACACTATTAACCCTTTCCCTCATATAGACGCTTTCTGACGCCTCTGCAGCAGACGGCTTTTTGAAACATAGTGACAAAAGAAGAAATTGCACAAAACGAGCAATTTCTCCTTTTGACACAATGTTTTCCACTTTTAGTCATAGGTTATCCAGATATTCTTTTTATTTCACAAAACATGTTCAAAGTTGTCTGCTGCAGAATTGTCGTATGAGGGAAAGGGTTAATAATATATATTTTTTGTTATATATGGACTATCATTATTTAAAAATCTATACAATAAATTTTTTTTATTATTTTTTTTTATTTATAGTGTACCAGGCCCCTATAGTCTGTACTTGGTCTGAGCTGCACTGTACGCATCTACAACAGATGATGTTTGAAAACATTATGAGCTACTTTCCTGTCTTTGCCAAAATGTTTTGCTTAATTGCATTATGAAAACATGGAAATAATCAGTAATTGTGGCCAATCAGGCGTAAACTGTCAACTTTGACATTGAATAAAATAATAGGTTAAGGAGCTTCTAAATATGACCATTTCAAAACTTAGTCATATAAAATGTTGGTGTTTAATTATATTGAATATTAAATTATAATTTTTGATAATGTCACCATTCCTGAGTTTTATTTGTTTATTTTATAAATGTCATATATGTATAGGCTGATACTATAGGTATAAGCTTATGAAGAATGTTTGTTTATTTTGTCAAGTGATTTCGTTCTTGATTATCATGTTTTTGTTTAAGCCCCATTGTTCATATAGATACTCAGGACGGAAAACACTAAAGTTAAGAAACAACGCAGTTTATAATTGCACTTCTTGTATACCTGTTTTTGCATTATTTGGATAAAATATGTTGAACTTTAATTGTATTGAGTTTAAGAAATATGGTGGAAAAAATGAATCAAAACAATACAACATAAGTAGCAGATAGAGAGAGAGAGAGAGAGAGAGTGAGGCAAGCTTTGTGTTCACAGATCAACACAACACATATTCATACAAATTTCAAGACTTAATGATCTAATGTAATAAGCCTTAACACTTTCCTACACACAAATGCATTTTGACTTATCTGCAGCAGCTGGCTTTGAAAACATTGTTCCTCAACAAGAAATTGCTGACAATAAGTAAATTTTCCTTTTCCTACAATGTTTTCTGCGCTGTACTTTATTTCGGGAGACTTTTCACATGTTTATCGCTAGTTGTGTCAATAGCTCTCTGCTGCAGATGGGACGGCTCAACAAGTGTTCAAGGAGTTTTTTGTGACTAACATTTGTTTTTACTTATCAAATGTGAGACAACTTCCAATATGTAGTTTCATTGAATAGATTACCCTGTGTACCATCAGTATATGTAACATTTATGAATGTATAAATTTCATTAAATAGAAAGCCATATGTACAAACATTTATGAATGTGCCCATTTCATTGAATAGAATGCCATATGTACAAACATTTATGAATGTACCCATTTCATTGAATAGAATGCCATATGTACAAACACTTATGAATGCATCCATTTCATTGAATAGAATGCCATATGTACAAACATTTATGGATACACCCATTTCATTGAATAGAATGCCATATGTACAATCATTTATGAATGCACCCATTTCATTGAATAGAATGCTATATGTACAAACATTTATGGATGTACAATCAAAGGAACAATTGTAACTATTAACTTCAGGACATGTTGAACAAAGGTTTGGCTGTGGAGATTGACTCATTTTGAAATATCAACATAAGGAGTACATGAGAAATTTCACTTTGGAATCCAGCTACATCATAGCCATGATTCTTAACCCATTAAATGCTGGAACCAATATTTGTGAAGCCTGTACCATAAGTACATAGAGCCAGGAAAGCCACCGGATCTACGCCAGGCTGACCAGGCTGATCCTTATATACTGTTGGCTGCTTCACTAAACATTTTCATCTTGATATTCCTAAAATTTTGCATTTGGAAGAGTCCATAGCCAGTTCTAGGAATATCAAAACAACATTTTGGCTTTAGCAGCCAACAGTATAGATAGAGCCTGGTCAGATTGTACAGACGCACCAGCTGGCCTGGGGCTTTACTAGTGGATAAAAATGATAAGTTAGGAAACCAACTGTATAGAGCCTGTCAGATGGAACAGAGCTGGCCTGGGGCTTTACTAGTGGATAAAAATGATAAGTTAGGAAACCCAACTATATAGAGCCTAGTTAGATAGCATGAATGTGACATCTGACCTTGCACTATAGGGATGGCACAGACTTCACACAATTGGTTCAAGCAATTAACTCTTTCCCTCATACGACAATTCTGCAGCAGACGACTTTGAACGTATTTTGTCAAAAAATAGAAAATCTCTTTAATTAAATGGATAACCTATGACTAAAAGTGGAAAACATTGTGGCAAAAGGAGAAATTGCTCGTTTTGAGCAATTTCTTCTTTTGTCACTATGTTTTCAAAAAATCGTCTGCTGCAGATGCGTCAGAAAGCGTCTTTATGAGGGAAAGGATTAAAGGGTTAAATTCTGTGATACAAAATGTTTTATTCTACATACAATGATATATCCAGCAAATAACTTTGTTAGAAATATATATATTTTTCAGAGCATTTCGAATGACTATGAAAAGGTAATTATCCATATTTGAGAAAAAATAAACATTTACACAAAGACTCTAAAATCTGTCAACATTGTAGAAACTTTGAAGATAAATTTTAATTAACTTTAACCTTTTGTAAATTTCAATTCGAGCTTTGGAGATATAGAAGATATGTTAACCCTTTCCCTCATATAGACGCTTTCTAACGCCTCTGCAGCAGACGACCTTTGAAAATATTGTGACAAAAGGAGAAATTGCTCAATTTCTCCAATTGCCACAATGTTTTCAACTCCTTTTAAATTTTAAACTATTTCTTACCGAGATATTCTACTTTTTTTTCCAGATTTGTTCAGTCTTCTGCTGCAGATTTGTTGCATGTGGGGGAAAGCCTTAACCCTTTCCCTCATACAACAATTCTGCAGCAGACGACTTTGAACATATTTTGTCAAAAAATAGAAAATCTCCATAATTGAATGGATAACCTATGACAAAAAGTGGAAAACATTGTGGCAAAAGGAGAAATTGCACGTTTTGTGCAATTTCTTCTTTTGTCACTATGTTTTCAAAAAGCCGTCTGCTGCAGAGGCGTCAGAAAGCGTCTATATGAGGGAAAGGGTTAAATGACAAATAGCTTTTCTTCAGATAAAATGATATTTGTTTCATCTGCAATATATTGAGACCTGTGCGGAACCTGTTATATATACACAGTTTCACAGAGTAAGATGAACTGAAGGCAGCGATATAAATGAAAGAATGTTGAAAACAATGTTCAACCTTTCCCTCTTGCAGACGCAATTTGACACAACTGCAGGCATCAAAAGAAGTGAAAACATTGTGGCAACAGGATATATTGCTAATTATGAGCAATTTCTCCTTTTGCCAAAAGTTGTCTGAAACAATTGCGTCCAAACGTGTGGAAAAGGGGTAAAAAACATTCATATTGCAAATTGCCTATTAAAGGTGGGTTTTCCCCCCAAGTCCCAACCTCGTTATAGCGTTACCTCCAGACCCCACTTCTATAGGATCACATCCTCGACTGTCGATAACCTCAAGCTCAATATTCAGCCGACAGGCCTCTTTCATCATTTCACATTCGTTCTGGTATGTATTGTCGTCTGATGCACAAACGGGTTGGTAGGTATCCTGACAAATCTTCGGACATCGACACCGCCCGTTTTTACACTGAGCTCCATGTTGACATTTTATACCATTACAGTCCTCTGCATTGAAGAGTAATTAATTTCATTTTATACCATTACAGTCCTCTACATTGAAGAGTAATTAATTTCATTTTATACCATTACAGTCCTCTACATTGAAGAGTAATTAATTTCATTTTATACCATTACAGTCCTCTACATTGAAGAGTAATTAATTTCATTTGATACCATTACAGTCCTCTACATTGAAGAGTAATTAATTTCATTTGATACCATTACAGTCCTCTACATTGAAGAGTAATTAATTTCAGATATCTACATGGTTATTAACCCTTTCCCTCATATAGACGCTTTCTGCCGCCTCTGCAGCAGACAGCTTTTTTGAAAACATAGTGACAAAAGACAAAATTGCACAAAACATGCAATTTCTCCTTTTGCCACAATGTTTTCCACTTTTTGTTATAGGTTATCCATTCAATTATGGAGATTTTCTATGTTTTGACAAAATATGTTCAAAGTCGTCTGCTGCAGAATTGTCGTATGAGGGAAAGGGATAATATAAATACATATCTGTTTTAAAATTAGATGGTGTAATGGTAGAGCATACCCCTCAGGAGCAGGAAGTTGCTGGATTGATCCCTTGGAAGGTCATACCAAAGACTTTAAAAATAGTGGAAATGGCTTTCCCAACTTGGTGCTCTGTATTTTAGGAATAAGCATTACAACTGACTTACTGGTGCCAGGATAAATGGACCAGTAGTAATGGTAACTTACCTAGGAAATACTGGTAACTTTAAAATTGTTAAAAGTGGCATATAACACCATTCCAATGAAACAAATTCAACCCTTTCGGACATACAGCAAATCTGCTGCAGACAACATAGTGACAAAAACCTGAAAAATCTCCATTCAAGATATCTTAATTGTTAAATTCCAAATAAGGAAAATGTCATGTAATCATGAGCAATTTCACCTTTGGCCACAAAGTTTTTTCAAAAGTCGTCCAAAGAGTGTTCCAAAGTACATGTACACACCTGCGTCACATGTGAAAGTTTGATATTAAGTGAGGTGTAGATTTAATGGACAATTAAACTGAACTTATATTTCTAGGATAATTTCAGCCACAACAATGAAATTGGGGGTCTTTTTAGAGTAATTATGTGACAGGATCAAATAAAGAAAATTCTATAAATGAAAGTTAATCTTAACCCTTTCCCTCATATAGACGCTTTCTGATGCCTCTGCAGCAGACGGCTTTTTGAAAACATAGTGACAAAAGAAGAAATTGCTCAAAACGAGTAATTTCTCCTTTTGACACAATGTTTTCCACTTTTAGTCATAGGTTATCCATTCAATTACAGAGATTTTCTATGTTTTGACAAAATATGTTCAAAGTCGTCTGCTGCAGAATTGTCGTATGAAGGAAAGGGTTAATTTCTCCTTTTGTTAGATGTTTTCAAGATGCAAATGCATCAAACTGTTTGCATGAGGGAAAGTGTTAACCCTTTCCTACATTCATTAAACTAAGCAGCAGACGACTTTGAAAACATTTACTCAAGATCTGGAAAATCTCTAGTGATTAAGGTATACTTAATAAAAAAAAGTTGAAAACATTGTGGCAAAAGGGGAAATTGCATGTTTAGAAGCATCAGAAAGCGTCAACATGTGGGAAAGTGTTAAAGGGAAAAATCTTCGTTCCTTACCGCAGTTTTCGAATGTTGAGATGATTACATGCTTTTGTTTTTTACACGCGGCCGCCCTCAAATCACACTCACTGTTATAAGTCACGCCATCTGAACCACAAACAATGTATGGGGTCTTTGATGCGGTCTGTGACTGTGGTTAAAAAAGTAAAAAGAAAACTAGGAAATGTCTGTAAGATACAAACAAGAGGGCTCACCTTAATTATACAATGTACTGCAATGCAAAACACATCAAGACAATTATTCTGAATGCAACCTCCACAGTGTTAACAAGATTTTCCTTCAATTGGCCTAGTGATCTATATTTTTTTACCTAATATATGACCCATATTCCAACGTGGACTAGATATCATCAAGACATCATTCTTACTCAAAGTAAAAATGCGGCCTAAGAAGTTTGAACAATATTTTCCTTTATTGACCTTGTTTTTGACCCAATATGACCCATATTCGAACTTGACCTAGATATAATTTAGACAAACATTCTGACCAAATTTCAAGCTGCTGAAGCAAAAAATGCGGCATCCAAATTGTTAACAAGATTTTCCCAGTTTTTGACCCATGACCCATATTCGAACTTGAAAATGTGCACATGGCCTCCAGAGTGTTCCGATTAACTTTCATGAAGATTGGATGCAAAATGTAGCCTGTAGAGTGTTAACAAGCTGAAATGTTGACGACACAAGACTCATGACGGACGGATGCCGGACAAAATGTGATCATAATAGCTCACCTTGCACTTCGTGCATAGGTGAGCTAAAAAAAAAACATAAAAAAAAACCCTATCAATGTTTTTCTGTTTTTGTTTTTTTGTAGAGTGTCACATCAGGAAAATGTCTACCAAGTCTACTCGAAATCAGATTGTCAGTTTCAGAGAAGAAATTATTTAAAGTTTTGTAATTTTACCCCTTTTCTGATGCCACCTGTTAGCCATGTTTTCAAATCGATCAATATTGCTTGAACAAGTTTTGTGGAAGTCTGTCAATTCATCTCGAAATCAGTCAAGCCAATTTCCTAGCCTTTCTGAAGCCACAGAAACCCAAGGTTCTTCATCCCATTGTAGTATGGTTTAAATGATTGCAATGAAGTGAAGGAAAATGCCAGTTAAATGACATAACAAGAGATGTTCATGATTACCCTGAACAGTTCTACTTTATTTACTTTGACTGATGTTTATGGCACCCATCTTTTTAGTTGTGGCGGTAATCAGGTACATTAAAGTGAAAATATTTCAATAATTTATGGAGAATAATTGTTTGACAAAATTTTGAATTATGTTTGATGACCTGCAATATTGTAATGCATCTGTAAGGAGGAAAAGATTAACCCTTTCCCTAATACGACAATTCTGCAGCAGACAACTTTGAACATAGAAAATCTCTATAATTGAATGGATAAACCTATGTGTCAAAGTTGAAAACATTGTGGCAAAAGCAGAAATTGCTTGTTTTGAACAATTTCTTCTTTCACACTATGTTTTCAAAAATCTGTCTGCTGCAGAGGCGTCAGAAAGCGTCTACATGAAGGAAAGGGCTTAACGTTATAAATGTACTATTCTTACATAGCTCTAGATACGTAGTGTTTTGCTCATTCTAAAATCCTTATTTTATCCGCTAACCTCATGTTGTAGGTATCCAAAAGAATCGTCTCAATGAGATGGTTCTTTTGAGTACCTACAGTTAAGAACATCTTGAAATTGACAAATTTACCGTTCACGCTCCGCTCCGTTCCGCTCACGTTCCAATCCGCTTTCAAAGCCATTCATAACATTGTGATTGTTTTTTTCCGTTCCGTTCACGCTCACTCGGAACGCTTTTTTTCGATCAAAATCCGTTCAACGATTTGATTGGCTTAAATCAATTTCGTTTTGTTTATATATTTTTTTACTTAACCCTAAATATCAACAAACGATCTAGAGTTTTTTCAGCACAATCGTTAGTAGCAAATCGTATTAGGAAAATGATCATATTAATAATATTTGTTACATTCTAATTCAATCGGATACTTGAGTGTCTTATAAAACAAAAGTTTAGTATACAAATATGACTTTTAATAAAATAGTTTCGTAAAATAATTATCGGATAGTTGTTGCAACCGTTCAATGAGCGAATGATTGGATTTTTGCAAATCATTATGATTGTTTCGTTCAGAGCGCAAAATTCCGTTCCGCTCATAACGCGTTCCAACTTCGTTCCAATCACGCTCACGATCCAATCACGTTCCGCTCAGATTGTCAATTTCATGATGTTCTCAACTGTACAACATAGGGTTTGGGTGGATAATAAGACAGACATTGTGGGGAAAAGAGCTGTAAATCCCTCCTCATCTTGACCTCGGTTCTTACCCTATCACATTCAGATGGACACACACATCTGGGATGACTGCCAGATGTATCACAGACGGAAAAGAACTGACAAACTGTTTTATTTCTGTCACATCCCTCATTGGCTGGAATACATGAAATAATACTACAGGTAAGCTAACATGAAGTACATATATGTCCTACTTTCAAGTTTTTGATCAGCCATGCATGGTAGCCACTAGGGTTGTCAATCCAGGTCTTGTGTGTTCGAACTCAAGCTCAGTCAACATTATTTTCAACATAATTGACAAAAAGCAATGCAAAAAGTGTCTTAAGCAGCCATCCAAGGGGCTGTAACAAGAGTGTAGCGAAGCAAAGACCAAGGCTTGTCTATTTTCAAAGGGGCATTACTGAATAATTATTAAAACCAGATTTATGTAACCTTGTAAAGACATGTGTATTGTTCCTTGTTTACTAAGTTTCATTTAAAAATATTGACAGATTTTTGAGCTATGGGCAAGGTTCAACTTTTTGTATGAATTTCTAAATCCAACAAGTCCTCGGGCTGAGGGTGTCTCGATCTTCTAGGAAATTTGACCTAGTGTTTGACCTACCCCATTACCCAGTTTTTAACTTGAACTTGACCAAGATGTGATCTAATAACTTTCCATGAAGATTGAATTAAAAATGTGATTTCTAGAGTGTTCACTAGTTTATTCTAACATTTGACCTAGTGACCTAGTTTTTGACCCCTCATGACCTATTTGTAAACTTGACCTAGATTTGATGAAAACAAATCTAGTGGTTAAATTTCGTGAAGATTGAATGAAGAAAGAGACCTCAGTGTTCAGAAGATTTTTCCAACATTTGACCTAGTGACCTAGTTCTTGAAACCCCATGACCCAGTTTGAAACTTGACCGAGATTTGATGGAGACATTTGTTGTGATTAAAATTCATGAAGATTGAATATCAAAACTGAATTTTAGAGTGTTCACATGGTTAATCTAACAATTGACCTTGTGCCCTAGTTTTGAATTTGATAGGGATTTGATGGAGATAAATGTTCTGATAAACTTTCATGAACAATGAATGAAAAATGTGGCTTCTACAGTCAAAGTTAACCAAGGTTGAGTTTTGGCAAACTATGACCTTGACCTTGGTAATTTTGATGTTGAATGATGGAAACAAATGTTTTGATTAACTTTCATGAAGATTAAATGAAAAATGTAGGCTCTACAGTCAAAGTTAACCAAAGTCAAGTTCTGCCAAATTATGACCTTGACCTTGAAAATGTTGATCTTGAATGATGTCCCATGACCCAACAATACATCTGACAAAGTTTCAGAAAATGTTCAGGAGGGGTTGCTGAGATATAACTAAGGTTAAGTTTTGAGGTTAAGTTACTAAACCAAGGTCAAGTTCTGGCATCTGAAAAAAGTTCAGAACATTTTCAGGAGGGGTTGTTGAGATATAACCAAGGTTAAGTTTTGAGGTTAAGTTACCTAACCAAAGTCAAGTTCTGCCAAATTATTGACTTGACCTTGAATATTTTGACGTTGAATGATGTCCCATGACCAAACAATACATCTGACAAAGTTTCAGAAAAAATTCCAGTAGGGGTTGCTGAGATATAACCAAGGTTAAGTTTTGAGGTTAAGTTACCTAAACAAGGTCAAGTTCTACCAAATTATCACCTTGACCTTAACAATTTTAACATTGAATGATGTCCCATGACCAAACAATACATCTCACAAAGTTTCATCCTTCAGGGGTTGCTGAGATATAGTTAATTGTAAAAGTGGCTGCAGCCGTCGCGGGAAAAGTGATTGCTATGTCTCACTCCACAAAAATTCATTTGAATGTGTGTCAATATTTTATGAGATAAGGTTAAAGGTTTGTTACAACTTTTAAACCTTTCCCTCATACGACAATTCTGCAGCAGACGACTTTTAACCTATTTTGTCAAAACATGACGTGACTTCTGACCTCGCTCTATAGGGATGGCACAGACTTCACACAATTGGTTCCAGCAATTAACCCTTTCCCTCATACAACAATTCTGCAGCAGACGACTTTGAATGTATTTTGTCAAAAAATAGAAAATCTCCATAATTGAATGGATAACCTATGACAAAAAGTGGAAAACATTGTGGCAAAAGGTGAATTTGCATGTTTCTTCTTTTGTCACTATGTTTTCAAAAAGCCGTCTGCTGCAGAGGCGTCAGAAAGTGTCTATATGAGGGAAAGGGTTAATGGTTTGTTACAACTTTTAATCATCGAAACCAGACAGTCTAAAAATGTGGCTGCTGATGACTGCTGGTGACACTTCAATACAAGTCAAATACATCAGAAAGTGTCTCTTGGTTCACCTTCTACTGGCTGCTTAACCCTTTTCCTCATACGACAATAACTTTTACTAAACATAGATCACTTGTGTTATGATCACGAAAAAGAAAATATAGATTTGGATCAAGCATTATCCAGCTTCTATTAACCCTTTCCCTCCTTTTACCACGATGTTTCCAACACTATTTGATAATTAAACTCTCATTTATGGAGATTTTGTGCATGTTTTCAAATACATTTTCAAAGATGACTGCTGCAGGATTGAGGTATGTGGGAGAGGGTTGACTGTTTACCAAACATAGTATTTATGTAGTTAACCCTTGCCCTCATATGACAATTCTGCAGAAGACTTTGAGCATATTTTGTCAAACAAGAGGGCCATGATGGCCCTGGATCGCTCACCTTAATTATACAATGTACTGCAATGCAAAACACATCCAAGACAATTATTCTGAATGCAACCTCCACAGTGTTAACAATATTTTCCTTCATTTGGCCTAGTGATCTATATTTTTTTACCTGATATGACCCATATTCCAACATGGACTAGATATCATCAAGACAACATTCTGACAAAGTTTGAACTTGCTCAAAGTAAAAATGCGGCCTCCGGAGTTTGAACAATATTTTCCTTTATTGACCAAGTTTCTGATCCAATATGACCCATATTCGAACTTGACCTAGATATAATTCAGACAAACATTCTGACCAAATTTCAAGCTGCTGAAGCAAAAAATGCGGCATCCAAAGTGTTAACAAGATTTTCTTTCAATTTGATCTAGTGACCTAGTTTTTGACCCAGCATGACCCATATTCGAACTTGGCCTACGTATCATCAAGAAAAACATTCTGATAAAGTTTCATCATGCTGAAATTAAAAATGCAGTATCCAGAGTGTTAACAAGATTACCCTTCAATTTGGCCTAGTGACCTAGTTTTTAACTCGGCATGACCCATATCCAAACTTGGCCTAGATATCATTTAGACAAACATTCTGACCAAATTTTAAGCTGCTGAAGCAAAAAATGCGGCATCCAAAGTGTTAACAAGATTTTCCTTCAATTTGACCTAGTGTAGTTATCATTCAGCTCAACATTCTGACCAAATTACAAGCCACTGAAGCAAAACATGCGGCTTCTACAGAGTTAACAAGATTTCCCTTCAATTTGGCCTAGTGACCTAATTTCTGAACCAATATGACCCATGTTCGAACTTGACCTACATATCATCAAGACAAACATTCTGATAAAGTTTCAACGTGCTCAAGTTGAAAATGTGGCCTCCAGAGTGTTAACAAGATTTCTCTTCAATTCAACCTAGTGACCTAGTTTTTGACCTCATATGGCCCAGTTTCGAACTTGTGCAAGATTTTATAGAGATGAATGTTCTGATGAACTTTCATGAAGATTGGATGGATGCAAAATGTAGCCTGTAGAGTGTTAACAAGCTCAAATGTTGACGACGCACGGACGCCGGACAAGATGTGATCACAATAGCTCACCTTGCACTTCGTGCATAGGTGAGCTAAAAAAATAAAAACTTTATAATTTAATGTATAACCTATGACTAAAAGTGTAAAAACATTGTGGCAAAAGGAGAAATTGCTTGTTTTGAGCAATTTCTTCTTTTGTCACCATGTTTTCAAACAACCATCTGCTGCAGAAGCATCAGAAAGTGCTATATGAGGGAAAGGATTAACAGAGGTGATAATAAGAAAAGTTTGACTTTATTTTGAAAAGAAAACATTCAGAAATCTGTGAGTATATATACTATACTTACTGCATAGCCCCCTGTGTTCCACTCTGATGTTTTTCTGGAGTTTACAATTCTCTATATGCATATCACATTCATTCAAGTAACTCATACCGTTGTTTCCACATATCTGTAGGATTAGTAAATAGGTAATATTATGTTGCAGTAGCGATGTAGGGTTTTGTTTTGTTTAGGGATGGCAACGGTTACCGATATTACTAACCAGTTACTCGTATAATTTAGTAACCGGTTACCCGGTTAACTGTATAGATTCATAGACAATAAATTGGAGCTTTGTTATTGTTGTTCTTCTTTTAACTCGAATTTCCCAGTCATGTATAAATCAGACTAGATCATTGTTAACGTTTTCGTTCGTGTCAACCAACTTTTTTGATCTTTAAATCTTCTAATCCGATTGGTAAATAATTTACAAATACACCAATTCAAATTTATCAAATTCATTCCAAAACATTAATAAGTCCTTATCATATATTTCTAGCCTTGTATTAGACATCAACGGTTTTTTTAAAATCAACAAACTGTCCTGTAATTAAACGTTTGATCAGCCACAATTATTCGATAACAAACGATCATCAATACAATCGAGTGTGGCCGTTTTCACAGTTATGTAAACATTCACGATCGAGGTGTGAATAATTAACTTCTGGTCAGATACGTATGATAAATTGAAAAGAACAAAAGGTGAAATACAACTGTGTATATATTTTTCCGGGTACTCGGTTACTTGAATTACTAACCGATTAATCGAAAAACATACGGTTAACTGGGTAACTGATTAATCGTTGCCATCCCTAGTTTTGATCTAAGATGGGTGTAGAAAATTGATATCTCGCAAGAGCAAAGTTAGGGGGAGATGTTAAATTTTCCCAGCCTCGAGTAGACAATACTAAGCCAAATATCGCTACTGCAACATATTTTTTCTTTTATTATTTACCATGTATACCTTTTAATAATGAGACATTAAATCTTAAATAACAAATAAACACAATTTATACATAAAATAAGGTTTATGATTGGTGTGTGACGTGAATTCCAATTTCAAACGTTGTCCCATCATATTTCAGTGAAGTAGCATTATCATATTTTGGACCGTATTTTACCTAGTCAAATACAGAAAGTTAAACCGTCGTGTTTGAACTGCGCATCATATCATCTGCATGTATTTGCGTCTGAAAAAGTGCAGGTATATAACAAAGAAAAATATAAAATGAGCCTTGACCAGTGTAGATTCAGACCAGCCTGTGATCATGGTCAGATCTATTTCTTATTATATTGACTGAGCATCAAAACATATTCGAGTATAGTGTTATGATGAGCAATTTTCCCTCATGTCACAATGTTTTCAAATATTTTCAATGAGTATACTAGTTGTTTTCAAAGTCACCTGCTGCAGCTGAGATTTGTTGTATGTGGAAAAGGGTTGAGTCTTCAGTCTTCATTATCATATTATCAACTAACACAAACTATTGCATTGTTGGGTCTTGCCTAACCCTTTCCCACATAAATCAAAGCTGCATCAAACAACTTTGAAAAATTTTAAGGCAAAAAATACGAAATATAAATTAAACTAGAAATATCACTGAAGATGAATTTATTGAATTCCATCCAGTGGTTTGTAAGAAATAGGCCGGACAAAATATGGCTTCCGACAGACAGACAGACTGCCTGACACAGTGACTCCTATATACCCCCTCTTCTTCGAACAATTTGCAGCAGACGACGTAGATAACATTTTTGCACAAATGTTGAAAATCCGTATAAAATCAAAGCATACTTATTGAAAAGAGTTGAAAAAATTGGGGCAAAAGGAGAATGTGCTTGTTTTGAGCAATTTCTTCTTTCGTCACAATGTTTTTAGAAGTCAGGCAAAGAAAGTTATTGAGTAGAAACTACGGGTTACCCTTTCTCACATTCAACAAATCTGTAGCTAACAATTTTGAAAACATCATGGCAAAGCTATTGAAAGTCTCAATAATTTTTTTTATTCAAATAAGTTGAAAAGATTACGGCAAGAGAAGAAATTGCTCATTCTCTGTTAACCCTTTCCCTCATACGACAATTCTGCAGCAGACGACTTTGAACTTATTTTGTCAAAACATAGAAAATCTACATAGTTGAATGGATAACCTGTATGACAAAAAGTGGAAAACATTGTGGCAAAAGGAGAAATTGCAAGTTTTGTGCAATTTCTTCTTTAGTCACTATGTTTTCAAAAAGCCGTCTGCTGCAGAGGCGTCAGAAAGCGTCTATATGAGGGAAAGGGTTAAATATGTTAACTTACGGGATCATAGATTGTTTGACATGTGGGACACACACAGAGTGGTATTCCATCGGTAACTTCGCAGACGGCATCATAATCGCACTGCACGCCGTGACATTGGATTTGAAGTTCTGGTCTATTGTCTATATTTGGACACAAAGATACATAAGTCAATCAAAGATATGTCAAACAGTAACAGTCAGCGTTCTCAACCTTTTCTTGGATACACACTACACAGATCTATATGAAACTGCTCAACTGCTAATTTTTGTCCGTGTTTTCGTATCTGTTAAATAATGATTCATGTTCTATGCTATGTCCAGTTTGTAACGTGTATCAATATATAGTAAATTAATCTACAGCGAACATCATCAAAAGTCTAGATAAGGAGGAGTAAATGGGTACTTGTCCAAGAATATCTCACTTACAATTTATGTAAAACCTATGTCAAGGGTACCAAAAGGAGTGTATCTCTAGTACGATTTTTTTGAGTACCCACAACATAGGGTTTGAAGATCAAATGAAGATCCTTGCCCTGGTAACAGACGACGTTTAATGCTTTTTGAAAAAAGCATGGGAAAGGAAAGAACTACTCAAAACAATTAAGCAATTTCTACATTCCCACAAATAGTCTTCATTCAGTTAGCAACAAAATTTAACTACTTATCATATACATATTACAGTGTATTGTATACGTCTCAAATGTTTATTTCAAAACAGATGACTCTGAAAATACAATTATTGGTAAACGGTTATGAATATATGAGCCGTCCTGCGAGAAAACCAACATTATGGCCCCTACATAATGTATAGACTCAGATCAGCCTGCACAGTATGCACAGACTGATCCGGGCCGACACATTCCCACTCAGGGGGATAGAGGTAAAGAGTAATGAATCCTTTAACAGAAAATTCCTGAAAAGGGTCTGTCTGGATTAGCCTGCGTGGCATGCTTAGGCTAATCTGGAATGAATGAATGTATATTGTTTTATGGCGCGTCGACAGCTAAGGTCATTTAGCGCGCAATTAAATCTAATTATTCATGATCCCTGGGTAAACAAACCAGTACTAGGCTAGAAAATGTGCCTTGCCCAAGGGCACTCCACCATGACCGCAGTGCCGCGACTGGGGATCAAACCCGGGACACCCGGAGGCTAATCTGGGTCGATACTTTATGCAGAGTCCACAATGTTGTTTTTCTCATGGAACGGCTAATATATGAATGATTATGGTCTCAAAATTCAGTTATGCATATTCCTCCCAGGTTTCTACAGCAGACAATTTGATGAATGGTGTGCATACAGACTACATATTTCTGAAATGAAAAATCTCTTTATTTTAAATCCATATTAATTTGCGCTTATTCTGTAGAGATCTATTATACCAGACAGAATGCCTAAAAAGGAAAAAATTCCACAATATACGGTCCCATCCATAGCCCTTAGAGAAAAAACGTAGCTTTCATCGTTCCGCTTTCCTTTCTGGCTAATCAAACAATGCAGAGGCATCAGAAAGTGTCTCTATGTGGGTAAGGGTTAAAGTAATTAACAGTTCTTTAGTACCTGTAAAATAAAGTCAAACAGAGTTAGTAATATAATCTGGCATTGGTCTGTAATTTCAGAATACATTAGAGGGAAAACTCCTGAAATTCAAAGCAACATTGCCCTGTGAAGAGATAGCAAATCTATAAAAAAATGATCAAATTGACCAGAGGTCCAAATAAGGAGGGGTATTCAGCTCTTTTTCCCAAAATTGCTCTTTTATTATTAAAGCAAACCCTATGTTGTGGTACACAAAAGAATCGTCTCACTGAGACGATTCTTTTGAGTACTCACAACATACAGGGTCAGAGGATCAAATGAGGATTTTAAAACGCCCCTCATCTAGAGCCCTGAAAGCTCTTTGATATCAATCTGAAAGAGAATCACTAAAACCTGAACACAAATAAGTGGTGCTGAAACAAGAGAACCAACCACAACCAGTGTTGATCCAGATCATCCTGCACAGACTTGTGTGCAAATTGATTGTTTCAAAAGTTGGTCTTGCTAGACCAAAGAGATGGTTTCAAAGGTTAGTTTTGGTAGACCAAATTGATGGTTTCAAAGATTGGTTTTGGTATACCAAATAGATGGTTTCAAAGGTTGGTTTTGGTATACCAAATAGATGGTTTCAAAGGTTGGTTTTGGTATACCAAATAGATGGCTTCTATGGTTGGTTTACGTAGACCAAATATATGTTTCAAAGGTTGGTTTTGGTAGACCAAATTGATGGTTTTAAAGGTTGGTTTTGTAGACCAAATTGATGGTTTCAAAGGTTGGTTTTGTTAGACAAAATTGATGGTTTCTTACTTATGTCCAAAAATCTCCAAAGTTGGATATCGTAGAGCATGGCGTAGAGCACGGTTCCAATTCCAATCAATATGTTACCATTTTACCCTTTCCCACATGTATACACTTTTGGACGCCTTAGCAGCAGACGTCTATTGAAAATATTGTAGCAGAAGGCAGAATTGCTCATTAATGAACATATTTTCACGTTTTACTACAACATTGTTAACTTAACTTTGAAAATCATTATACTTTTTTAAAGATAATACCCATATTTTTGCCTAGGTGATTTAAAAGTCATCTGCTGCACAATTCTTGTATGTCTGTGCCAAAATGTTTTTGTATGCATCTGTACAGAGCCGAACAGCAAGTATGCTCCTAGAACACACTGAATGCTTCCGGAATATGATCCGTTCGCTCCCCGAACACACAAATTCCTATTCGAAAAGCAAACGGAATGGCATTCGGCCCAATGTGATCGCCCCGAAATGGATGTTTTTCTAGAATGCACAGTATGTTCCGTATGCTTTCAGAACACCTCGAATGGACATGGAATGCATGCGGAAAGAGTTCGGTTCATTTAAGGTTGATTCGCCATGTTCTGTTAGCATTCGGAAAGCATACGGAAATCGTTCGTAAAAAAACGTTTCGAAATCAACATGTGGGAAGCATTCGGTCTGTTCTGAAAGCATTCTGAAACCATACTGAAAACATTCTGAAAGCAAACAGAAAGCATTCGGTGATACATTGGATAAAACACATTTGGAGGGACATTCGGACAGTTTGAAAATCACACCACTTTCGTATACGGAAAGCAAATGGAAGCTCATTCGGGCCAGTGTGATCGCCCCATGAAAAAGTTGAATACATGCTTGTTTTGAGCAATTTCTCATTTTGTCATGATGTTTTCAAAAGTTGTCTGCTGCAGATGCGTCCAAAAGCATCTGTATGTGGGAAAGGGTTATGATCAAGTTTTTGACAATTTTCCTTGTGATTTCTCTAAGGAATGATTTCTCTTCCTCTTAAAAATATTGTCAAAGATGAATTTTATTAACAACGTTTTCTTCTTTGCCACAGGGATTTTATGCAGGCAAATATAAAATGTTCACAAATTCTGGTCTGTAATTTCTCCCTTGGTTGGATCATTGTAATAGCTAATACCAACAGGAGACTTCACCTTTCTGTCTGGAGACTTGACCTTCTGTCTGGAGTTGAGTCGAAATATTCTCCTCCTTTGTTACTTTAAGCGTCATCAGTGCTTTAAAATCATCCCAAAATTAGGTTTATAAATTTTACAAAGCATTAATCAATATTAGATTTGTCAGCTTAATTTGACCCTTTCCCACATATAGACGCTTTCTGACGCCTCTGCAGCAGACGACTTTTGAAAAACTGAAAAGAGTTGAAGACATTGTGGAAAAAGGAGAAATTGCTCGTTTTGAGCAATTTCTCCATTTGCCACAATGTTTTCAACTCTTTTCAGTAATTGTACCAACATCAGAGCTTTTCCGTGTTTGATGTTCTAAGTTGCCTGCTGCAGATTTGTTGTATGTTGTATGTTGTGTATGTTGTATGTTGGAAAAGGGTAATGAAATTTGGAAATTAAAAATAGAAGCATTGGACACCTGGTCTGGCTCAGACTGCCATGTGAAAACCAGTTACACTGTTTCTCAAAGTTTATGGTAGCCGTTGCACTGAACTATCCACAACATAGAGGAAATTCTTCGGCAGGATATTTATTTATCCAAGAGTTAACCCTTTCCCTTGTATAGACGCTTTCTGACGCCTCTGCAGCAGACGGCTTTTTGAAAACATAGTGACAAAAGAAGAAATTGCTCAAAACAAGACACAATTGACACAATGTTTTCCACTTTTAGTCATAGGTTATCCAATCAATTATAGAGATTTCAATTTTTTTACAAAATATGTTCAAAGTCGTCTGCTGCAGAATTATCGTATGGGGGAAAGGGTTAAAGCGAAAATAAGGTTCGTGACATCTGATCCTTCCAGCAATACTGAGCAATTGAACCCGACTAAAAATAAACAACTTTAAAACTACCATGACTGTAAAGTAACTAAAGTTAAGATGGATGGTCTCTTGGCTAATTAATATTAATGAGAGAAAACAGTTTTTGTAATAAAACAACTAACAACCCCAAAATCCTTCCCTTCCAAACAATTTAACAAAACTGCAGCAGATGATCTTTAACCCTTTCCCTCATATAGACGCTTTCTGACGCCTCTGCAGCAGACGGCGTTTTGAAAACATAGTGACAAAAGAAGAAATTGCACAAAACTTGCAATTTCTCCTTTTGCCACAATGTTTTCCGCTTTTTGTCAAAGGTTATCCATTCAATTATAGAGATTTTCTATTTTTTGAGAAAATGTGTTTTAAGTCGTCTGCTGCAAAATTGTCATATGAGGGAAAAGGTTAATAGCCAAATCAAGGAATGTCAATATAGAAAAGTTGTGTTTAGCAGGCAACAGACTGAGAGCCTGCACAAAACATGCAATTTCTCCTTTTGCCACAATGTTTTCCACTTTTTGTCATATGTTATCCATTCAATTATGGAGATTTTCTATGTTTTGACAAAATACGTTCAAAGTCGTCTGCTGCAGAATTGTTGTATCAGGGAGACGGTTAAAATATCCAGGCTCATGTACGGAAAATCTCTATAAATAAAGGCTGAATATTGAAAACATAGTTGAAATAATTGTGGTAAAAGGAGAAATTGCTCATTATGAACAATTCTCCTTTATCAAGAATGCTGCACTGATACCTTCAAAATGGGTTTGGCAGATGATAAAAAGAGTTAACAGTGGCATTTTTTGTTCAGAAGGTTTATCAATATAGGTAGGCAATGCGGAATCAGTTACACTTTCAAAACCACATAATTAAAGAATACATTTTTGTATGTCTCTGCAGGAAGATGAATTTTGATGGAAATTTTTAAGGTCAACTTATTTCATTCATAATAAGCAATTTATTCTTTATGAACTTAGTTTTCTAAAACAAACAACTTATTTTGTTTTAATATTTTTTCTCTTTTTGAGTCAACTTCATCTATTGTGTTTGAGTCTGATACAAATTAAAACTAGAAATATCACTGAAGGTGATGAATACCCCCAGCTGGTGCCTGACAATATACATATGTATGAGAAATTGAAGGGGCCATAACACATTTAAAAATAATTCGAGTGCAACATGCCGACAATATGCACAACTAGGCATATATCAATCATTCTTGTGAAGTTATATTGAATTCTGACAAAGGGTTGCTGAGAAATAGTGTTCACAAGAAATGTCTACAGACCAACTGTGTACAAGAAATTCAAGGGGCCATAACTCATTTAAAAATAATTCCAGTGCAACACGCCAACAATATGCACAACTAGGCTTGGTATCAATCATTCTTGTGAAGTTATATTGAATTCTGAGTAAGGGTTGCTGAGAAATAGTGTTCACAAGAAATGTCTATATACCAACTATGTATGAGAAATTCAAGGGGCCATAACTCATTTACAAATAATTCCAGTGCAACACGCCAACAATATGCACAACTAGGCTTGGTGTCAATCATTCTTGTGAAGTTATATTGAATTCTGACCAAGGGTTGCCGAGAAATAGTGTTCACAAGAAATGTCTATATACCAACTATGTATGAGAAATTCAAGGGGCCATATAACTCATTTAAAAATAATTCCAGTTCACAAGAAATGTCCAGACCAACGGACCGACCGACCGTCATTAAAACATTCACAGTCATCAATTAAAGTATGTGCAAGATTGCGCAACCTTATCAAGATTGTGAAAGTTCTCCAAATGATGCAACATTTTAGTTTTCTGCCATCCCTAGTCCTGTATAATGCTATTCAGTGACTATATTTTTTTAAAGTGATTTATAAAACCTCACTTTGCCCATCTTAACCCTTTCCCTCATACGACAATTCTGCAGCAGACGACTTTGAACATATTTTGTCAGATGGATTACCTATGACTAAAAGTGGAAAAACATTGTGACAAAAGGAGAAATTGCACGTTCTGTGCAATTTCTTCTTTTGTCACTATGTTTTCAAAACGCCGTCTGCTTTAACCCTTTCCCCCATACGACAATTCTGCAGCAGACGACTTTGAACATATTTTGTCCAAAAATAGAAAATCTCTATACATCGAATGGATATAAGTTACCTTAATAATAATGACTAAAAGTGGAAAATATTGTGGCAAAAGGAATAATTTCTTCTTTTGTCACTATGTTTTCAAAAAGTTGTCTGCTGAAGAGAAGTCAGAAAGTGTCTATAAGAGGGAATGGGTTAATCATCTAGTTTTAACCTTAATTTCTTTTATAACTATAACATATAGTATATGCCTTCGTCATTAATCCAGAGTATTAGGAAACTGCAAGCGTGTGATCTTAAATGATATATTAAAGCCTGCAAAATTGCAAGCTAATTTATTGCTATCTCAAATGATTCTTAGTTTGGGGAAAATATACGGGAAGTTTGAAAACACAAACTTTCTGCAAGCTTAATTTCCTTGCGCATACCAGCAAGCATAATACTTCAGGACTTCAATCTTAATAGTATTGCACTGAGCTGGAGCAAGCTAATATAACGCAATTGTCAGGAGCTTGCTGAAAGCTGCACCCCTGTGAAATGAACACTTACTGTTCAAGAACAGTTCTTTTATAATTCATGCAAAGTTCAGGTACCTGCATGGTTCATGAACAGTTCATCATGGATGTATATGAAGATAAAATGGCACAAATTCTTAAAAAGTTCTTAAATGTGTAGTTCATGAACAGGTCAAGAAATATTCACCAAACATTGTCATTTAAAAAATCATGAATTGTTCAAGAACTAACAAGATGTGTTTGTGAAACACTGATGCCCCCAATGGCAACATCTAGGTCAAAGGTCAAGGTCGCAAGGTATACACATGTGAAATATGGTAGCATTACCTGTTATTGTTCAAAAGTAGTGGGGAAGGTTAAAAAAAAAAATGAGAATGGCAACATCTAGGTCAAAGGTAAAGGTCGCAAGGTCAAAAATGTTGGTACTGACAGAAAGGTCATGTCACAAGGAATACACATGTGAAATATGGTAGCCGTATCTGTTATGGTTCAAAAGTAATGGCCAAGGTTAAAGTTTTTTTTCGAGAATGGCAACATCTAAGTCAAAGGTCAAGGTCGCAAGGTCAAAAATGTTGGTACTGACAGAAAGGTCATGTCACAAGGAATACACATGTGAAATATGGTAGCCGTATCTGTTATGGTTCAAAAGTAATGGCCAAGGTTAAAGTTTTTTTTCGAGAATGGCAACATCTAAGTCAAAGGTCAAGGTCGCAAGGTCAAAAATGTTGGTACTGACATGTGAAATATGGTAGCCATACCTGTTATGGTTCAAAAGTAATGGCCAAGGTTAAAGTTTTTTTCGAGAATGGCAACATCTAGGTCAAGGTCAAGGTCGCAAGGTACTGACAGAAAGGTCATGTCATAAGGAATACACATGTGAAATATGGTAGCCATACCTGTTATGGTTCAAAAGTAATGGCCAAGGTTAAAGTTTTTTTCGAGAATGGCAACATCTAGGTCAAGGTCAAGGTCGCAAGGTACTGACAGAAAGGTCATGTCACAAGGAATACACATGTGAAATATGGTAGCCATACCTGTTATGGTTCAAAAGAAATGACCAAGGTTAAAGTTTTTTTCGAGAATGGCAACATCTAGGTCAAGGTCAAGGTCGCAACGTGAAAAATGTTGGTACTGCCAGAAAGGTCATGTCACAAGGAATACACATGTGAAATATGGTAGCCGTATCTGTTATGGTTCAAAAGTAATGGCCAAGGTTAAAGTTTTTTTCGAGAATGGCAACATCTAGGTCAAAGGTCAAGGTCGCAAGGTCAAAAATGTTGGTACTGACAGAAAGGTCATGTCACAAGGAATACACATGTGAAATATGGTAGCCGTACCTGTTATGGTTCAAAAGAAATGGCCAAGGTTAAAGTTTTTTTTTAGTATGGCAACATCTAGGTCAAAGGTCAAGGTCGCAAGGTCAAAAATGTTGGTACTGACAGAAAGGTCATGTCACAAGGAATACACATGTGAAATATGGTAGCCGTATCTGTTATGGTTCAAAAGTAATGGCCAAGGTTAAAGTTTTTTTTGAGAATGGCAACCTCTAGGTCAAAGGTCAAGGTCGCAAGGTCAAAAATGTTGGTACTGACAGAAAGGTCATGTCACAAGGAATACACATGTGAAATATGGTAGCCGTACCTGTTATGGTTCAAAAGTAATGGCCAAGGTTAAAGTTTTTTTTTGTGCAGACAGACAGACCAACAGACAGACCAACAGACAGACAGACAGGCCAAAAACTATATGCCCCCCGAATCGGAGATTCCGTGGGGGCATAAAAACTCATAAAATATTCTTGATTTTTTTTTTTTTAAAAACATGAACTGTTCAAGAACTTTTTCCAGTGCAAATTCATTGTGCCATTTTATCTTCACAGAGTGTTCTTGAACAGTTCTAGAACTACCATTCATGAACAGTTCATGATTATGCTCTTAAAACATTAACCTACTGTATATTACTGTAAATAGGCTGAGTTGGTGGATGTGTTCAGTTCTGTGTGTTAATTAGAGAAGTGTCTCATTTTTATCATTGTTTAAGGGAAGGGGTTGAAGCCAAGACAGAAAATACAATATTGAGTAATAAATCATTATGTATCATATTTCTTATATAAGCCAGGTCCATGGGAAAAAGGTTGGCATTGTTGAACAGTTTAGGTTCATCCCAGCCTGTCTTACGAGAATCTACACAAGTTGACAGAAGCTTCTATCAAGCTAATGTAAATAATATGATGACTGAAGATCTTAATCAAACTGCATTTATGCACAAGCTGATCTGGTTCTACACTCTTCACAAATCCGAACTTGTACCTTTTCCTAATGGCATGGACAGGCCCATAATCCTCTATTTGGATGTTAGAATTTGAACAGATGAAATGGTGATCCTGTATTTCCTTCAAGCCTTCCCCTGTGAAACAGTTATAGTTCATGAATTATTCATGAAATATTCATGAACAGTTCATGTTCAATTGGGTGGTAACCAATGTACGAAATAGTCTTGGTGGACCTAAGAACCAGATTCTGTACAGAAGAAAATGCAGAAAGCCTGTGCAGATTCTGTACAGAAAATATTCTGGTTCATTGAAACATAGTTGAACTAGAATTCTATAAAAAATATTTTTTATATGAAGACAATAGGCTTCTTCCACATGTGACAATGTGATACTTCAATAAATCACCAATATAAACATGTTGTTTATGACATAGCACAATACAATTTGCTAATTTAATTTGCTAATTTAATAAACAATGTAACATTTAAGACATTTACCAAATGTGCCCATCGTGTTGTTCATAAGAAATTACAAAAAACTTTTCTGTGCCTTTGAAACACAACATATTTCTCCCACCAAAAAACGTAAAGGAAGTAGTAAACATTACTTACTTCATTTTGAAGAGTTCCTGTGTTTTATGCTAGAGTTAAATCCCTTGGTATATTTCATATTCAAGTTCAGTTCCAGTGGTATTTTTGGTTATTCTACTGGTATTCCAGTAAGATAACAGGTACCAATGAAATTTCACTGGAATTGCATTGATTTTCTTTCACTAGGACCTTTACTTTTGACAAGAAGATTTCAAAAGTTTTCACTATAATACATTTATAAGAACTTCTTTGGTTCTAGAAGTGTTCAAGAAGTGTTCTAGAAGTGATCTATAAATGTTCTTATTTCTCTATTCAGAATGGTAGTTTAAGTGATTCACACTGAGTGAAAAAGTCATTGAAATTTAATCAAATATTATTTTAAAATCAGTGATATATTTATATTTAACTTACTATTCAAGAACAGAATAAGAACTTATAGGGTTCATTAAAAGTACTTGAATTACACTTGACTGATGTTTATGAACTTGTTAAGAATTTGCCATGTTCTTCTTCAGTTCTCGAACAGTTCATGAACACGTTTGTCTTACTGTTCATGAACTTAAGTTCTTGAACTCTGATTAAGAACTATTTAATGACAGTTCATGAACAGTTCATCAGTGGCATGAAAAGTTAATAATTTCAAGAACAACATTTCACAGGGGCATGATGATGATAAGCTAGTAATAAGGTTTGAGAGCGTCAATGGTCGAAAAGAAGATCCAGATTCCTATATTTCAAATTTCTGACTAAGTGAGGGCCATGTGGGAATCAGGAGACTTTAACCCTTTCCCTCATATAGACGCTTTCTGACGCCTCTGCAGCAGACGGCTTTTTGAAAAAATAGTGACAAAAGAAGAAATTGCTCAAAACAAGCAATTTCTCCTTTTGCCACAATGTTTTCCACTTTTAGTCAATTATAGAGTTTTTCTATTTTTTGATAAAATATGTTCAAAGTCGTCTGCTGCAGAATTGTTGTATGAGGGAAAGGGTTAACCCATTCCCACACGTAAACACATGTTGACACATCTGGAGCAGACAACTATAATGAATACAGTGTGATCAAAAGAGAAATTGCTCATTGGACAATTTCTCCTTTTGTCACAATGTTTCCGATTCTATTAATTTAGATTTAGATTTTCCATATTTTTGACTAGGGTGGTTTCAAAGTCGTCTTCTGCAAAATTTGCTGTTGGTCGGAAAGGATTAAATGTGAACCCAACCTTGGAAATGTTTAATTTCTCCAATTTGCAAACGCAATTTTTTTGAAGCAGTAAAAAATTGTGATGGATGAAACAAATCTTTCACGAGATTATTTTACGGGAGAATATCATTAATCAAGCTAGCAAATAAATTGATTTTTTTTTTACACAATTTTTCAAGGAAATTTTAACACAACCGGATTTTCTCTAAATTTGATTATAAATGAAGTCATGCATATTTCATTCATCTACCATATCAATTCCATAGCCATTTATCTGAATTGATATTTTAAGTGTTGTCTGCTTTGAGGGAAGATGTCAAGGGAAGATGTATTGCAACATTTCTGGTTTCTTTTCCACAAAGACTGTTAAAGCCACAGGTGGAAGACAGTTAAATGATGCTTGTCACTTTGACCTTTGACAAAAGTCTGAAAGAAAGTTCCCGGCTGAGCTTGGTTTTGAACGCACTACCGCTGGATTGACAGTATGGGTCGCTATCGACCGAGCTGTTGGAAATGAATGAAAGTTTACGATAGTGTTGCTTTTATAATAAGTAAAGTTTGCATTTGGTCACAAAAATTCCCCTGATGCTTAAATGATGGTGTCCTACTTTCTAAAGCTAATGTTTGGGAGAAAGTACCACTTTTCAATTTTTCCATAAGTCGTCTGCTGCAGATTTGTTGCAAGTGAGAAAGAATTGATAGAAACTCCCATATCGCATGGTTATTATACCTAATAGATTTCTGAATTGCAAAGAGTCGCAGCAAATTCCAGGCTATCACATAAATCACAGTGAAAATGCAAGAAACAAAGCCAAAAAACTCGTTTACAATATTTTTGTCTTTCAGAAAACAATAATTCACAGCTTTGCTGACACTAAATAACACAATCTTGAATTCCAACAGAATAATTGATTTCGTTTCGGTGGAAATTGTTTATGTCAGTTTTAACCGTTTCCCTCATATAGACACTTTCTGACACCTCTGCAGCAGACAGATTTTGAAAACATGGTGACTATAGTCACCATGTTTTCAAAATCTGTCTGCTAGTCACCATGTTTTCAAAATCTGTCTGCTATATATATATATATAGTCACCATGTTTTCAAAATGTGTCTGCTGCAGAGGTGTCAGAAAGTGTCTATATGAGGGAAACGGTTAAAACTGACATAAAGAATAAATTGAGCAATTTCCCCTTTGGCACCATGTTTTCAACTCTATTCAATTATTGTTCTTTCAATTAAAGGGATTGTTTGCGCTTTTGCCTAGATATTGTAACGTGCAGGGCTAAAGACGCAGAAGATCCCTTCAGCGAAAAGTATACTCAACCCTGAAGGGGTCCACTTGTCTTATATATCTAACCCTAAACTTCATCACTTCGAAAAGGTGATGTAAACTTGCATATCAAATGCAACGTATACCGAACGTTTTCGTTACAATACTTCCCACTCTGAGAAGACTCATCCCGAGTCTTGGCCTGGGAAACCCATGGGTAAGGCAACTCCGGTATGGCAGTTGTCTTCATCCCACCGCTGCCACCAATGTAACGTGCAGGGCTAAAGACGCAGAAGATCCCTTCAGCGAAAAGTATACTCGACCCTGAAGGGGTCCACTTGTCTTATATATCTAACCCTAAACTCCATCACTTCGAAACAGTGATGTAAATTTGCATATCAAATACAACGTATACCGAACGTTTTCGTTACAATATTTTCTTATTCTGCTTATTCATTGTATGTGGGAAAGGGTTAAACAGAAAATATGATGTCGTAATAGGATGTAGAACTAAAATGTTTGTATACAGATAATTTTCATTGTAAAAATGAAGTTTTTTAAAGTAAAACATATTTTTATTAGAAAATACTTACCAGTCATTTAATACCTGATATATCATCTCTATACACCTTAATTATCCAAAAAAAAACGCCCACGTTAGCATATCCCTCACGTATCCGTGACATACACGGCCGCCCGGAAGTACAGGCGCGCACGTGAGCGGGTAGTCACTTTTCATTCACCGTTAAGTATTGGTGACGACGCGGGGTTGGGAGGTGGGACTCTATAAATGACTGGTAAGTATTTTCTAATAAAAATATGTTTTACTTTAAAAAACTTCATTTTTATATAAAAAATACATTACCAGTCATTTAATACCTGATGACTTCGTAGCATAGGACGGGAGGTTCGACCAATACTTACTGTCGTTCCAGGTACGTAGTAGTATATTATTCCATATTTTTCAGAACAAACATACTTGATTCCAACGGTAGTATAAAGTGATAGTGGAGATTGAATACAGTTTCAATCGGTATTCACTTTATTTATGTGTTGGATTATAATAATTAGCGAACAACTCGCTGAGAAGCCACAAGGGGACCCAGAGAGAACAAGTCATCTGACTGACTAGCCATAGAACGTAAGTAGAAAGACGAAAAGGTAGATTGCGACTTCCATACTGCCGCTTGAAGAATCTCTTCAAGAGGAACATTATTAGAGAATGCCCAACTTGTAGAGAGAGCTCTAACCTCGTGAGGACGAATCCGCAGAAACGAGAGATCTCGACTAGACAGGTCTTTATAAGCTAATTTTATAGTAATAGATATCCAGCGGGAAATTATATAGATGCCGCCGAAATATCTTTACAACCTATAAGAGGAAGAAATAACCTCTTTCTCCGACCCCGAGTCCCTTCAACTCTCTTAAGATAATGCTTAAGAGACCTAACGGGACAAAGGGTTCTGTCGGAATCAGAAGGACCACAGGTCGCCGAAAGGCTGGGAACTGTGATCGGCGAAGGTGAAACCGAAGGTAACTGGTTTTTAGCCAGGAACCCCGGTTGACAGAGTAGAGTAAAAGAGCCATCAGACTCATTGAATCTGATGTGCCCTGTTTCTACCGAAAGAGCATGTAATTCGCTCCTTCGACGAGCTGTAGCGAAAGCTAAAAGAAAGACGGTTTTATAAGTTTATAAAGACGCCGATACTAGAGGCTCGTATGGAGCTCTAGTAAGCGACCAAAGGACGCAAGACAAATCCCATTTTGGAGTTAAACTCCTACAAACGGGTTTCTCTAATTCGAACGAGCGTATAAGTTCCGAGAGAAACGGATTTGAACCAATACTCTCTCCCCCAATGAACTTAAACGTGTTCGATAACATAGAACGGTAGCCTTTCACCGTACTAATTGCCAGTTGTTTTTCTTCGAAAAGAAAAAGAAGGAAATCGGCAATCCGAGTTACAGAGGGACACTCCGGATTGATCGACCTTGTACCACACCAATCTGAGAAAACTCTCCACTTGGAATCATAAACGATTCTAGTGGATCGTCTTCTTGATTGTGCGATACGAGAGGCAACTTTTTGAGAAAAGTTTCTCTCTCGGCCAGAACGCTTGATAATGTCCAGGCGTGAAGATGTAGCATTGCCAGGTTGGGATGAAGACGCCGACCTGGTTGCTGAAACAGTACGTCTTCTCGAATAGGAAGTCGTATTGGATTTGCCGAGAGACAGGCCAGGAGGTCGCTGAACCACGACCTCTGGGGCCAACAGGGTGCTATCAACAGTATTTTGCACTGTTGCGAGCGAAGAACCTTTTGAAGTACGATCGGAACCAGTATGAACGGGGGAAACGCATACCCGAACAGGAGGTTCCAATCGAGGGTCAGTGCGTCCACTGCCCAAGCTGCAGGATCGTACATCGGGGATACATAAAGTGGCAGCCGATGATTGACTCTGGTGGCGAAAAGATCCACCAGGGGTGTCCCGATCCGCATGAACACTGAGTTCAACACACTCTGGTTCAATGTCCATTCCGCCGGAAGAATTTTGTTCTGGCGGGATAGACTGTCTGCTAAGACATTTAGACGACCTGGGACGTGTTTTACTAGAAGTACTAACGACGTCGCCTGACACCAAAGGAGTAACTTCCAAGTCTCTAAAAAGAGAAGATGGGAGTGCGTTCCTCTTTGCCTGCGAATGTACGACACAACAGTAGTATTGTCCGTCGACAACAAAACAGTTTTGTTCGCAACGGAGGCAGCGAAATGATTGAGGGCTAGCAGGACTGCCCTCAGTTCCAAGTTGTTTATGTGAAAACACTTCTCCTCCGCTGTCCACATGCCCTGGGCTGTTAGGCCCTGCGGCTCTAAATGAGCTCCCCAACCCGCAGCACTGGCATCTGTAAATAGGTACAGATCCGGAGGTGGTGTGAGTAAGGGTACCCCTTGTTGATAGATTAACGGATCCAGCCACCACCGAAGGTGGGACTTGAAGAAATCCGTCAGAGCTATCTCCTGATCCAGTGAGTCCACAGACGGACGCCACCGGGACAGAAAAAGAAACTGAAGGGGTCGCATGTGGAGCCTTCCTAGAAAGACTAGGTCGGCTGCTGCACTCAGGGAACCCAGAAGTGACAGCATGGATCGGGCTGTTACCGCAGCCTGTTCCAGTGCGAGACCGATTTTCTGTAAAAGAGAATCGACTCTGTCCGAAGGTACTTGAATTACCGCTAAGTCGGTGAGAAACGTCATACCCACGAACGTGAACCTCTTTGACGGAATTAATTCCGACTTCTGCGTGTTGGGTATTAAACCCAATCGCAGAATGGTCCGCCAGGCTAGGGACAGATCGTGAAGTAAAAGTACACAATCCGTCCTGTGGAGAAGCCAATCGTCGAAGTATTGAAGAAGTTGTGGTCCTTTCCTGCGAAGGAAGGCTCCCACAGCACTGATTATCTTCGTAAACACTCGAGGGGCGGACTTGAGGCCGAAGGGAAGAGCCCTGAATTGGAACACTTCTCCCTCTATCACAAACCGAAGGTATTTCCTCGAGGAGGACGCGATCGGGATGTGATAATAGGCGTCTGTTAGATCTAGAGAGACCGCCCAGTCGCCTTTCCGAAATTGCTACTCGGATGGAGCGGGTCGACTCCATTTTGAATTTCTCGACCGGAATCAATAGATTTAGCGCAGATAAATCTATAACCGGTCTCCACCTGCCATCTTTCTTCGGAACAAGAAAAAGACGGCTGTAGAAACCCCGAGAATTGGGGTTGAGAACCCTCTCTATGGCATTCTTTTTCAGAAGTGATGAAATCACCTCCGACATGGCCGGATGACGTGATGACATGTCGATCGGCACGCTTGTCAGCGGAGGGGGGGAAATGAAGGGAATCAGATACCCTTCCTGTATCACAGATAAAATCCAACGATCCTCTGTGATACTTTCCCACTCCTCCGTGAAAAATGACAGGCGGCCCCCGACTGCAATCTCCGACCTTGGGATTGTCATAGAGAGGAGCGAATCCCTAGGGCTGCGGCTTCGGGTTCGTGTTAACTCTAGCAGGCTGCCGATGCTTAGTACCCTGATAAGGGCGCTTCGGTTTAGCCGCTTTTTGACCCGTGGAAGGGGTTTGTTTAGGCTGAAACGCCTTTACATCCCGTTTTGGCTTCTTTGCTGGGTTGGGTTTTTTAGAACTACCCACATTCGCAGAATACGCTGAACGTTTCTGGCCCTGCGCAAAAGCCTTAGCTGCGTTCGCCGAAAGGCGTCGAGACTGTTCTGACGCATCAGAAACCGTCACTGCAGCAATCCTTCCATCAAAGAGTTGTTTCGACTCCAATGGTGCGGCCCTCAGGCTGTCCTTGCTAGCAGTTAGCAATGAGTTAGGAGCAGCTAGCACTCTGTCCCTCCTCATGGACAGTATCTCTGTGGCGGTCTGAAGATTCAGTGCCATGAGATGCCTGTTGCCTGTGTCGAAAGCTTCGAGAATTCTGTTAGCCCCTAGGCTAGAGATATTCTCCTCTTTTAACAACAAAGACAGAGCGACTGCGAAATGGTTGTCATGAGATGACACCATTACACCCAGTCTTGCTCTGGCCTCCCACTTCTCTAGAGTCTTAGAAGAGACTTGAACAGAAGCGGGTGCAGTTAACCCCAGTTTAGCTGCATCCCCGTCTAAAGCTGGCACTTTGACAGGGAAGAACTCCTTAGACGTAGAATACGCTTTAGGATTGACCCATTCCTTAGAAATGGGTACTGGGACCGACCAGCCTGAAGGTAAAGCCTCTAGAGACCTGGTCGACTGCAATTGGTCTAACAACCTGCCCAAGTTGTTAGCTTGAGGAAGTAATTGCACTGGCGTAAAAGCCTGTACATTCAGTTCCTCTAGGCTCGAAAGGTTTTTCCGACGTGGGGGAGCGTCAACCTTAGGGCATAAAGTATTCGGCACCACCCGAAATACTTCGTCAATAGCCTGCTGAAAAGACCAACGCTCTACAGCTGGCTCCTCATCGGAAGGAGACCTATTTCCCTCATCATCGTTAGACGAAGATGTAGGGTTGTGTGTACTCCTCTGAGGTTGACCACTCGGTCTTCCAACCGGTAGATCAATGTCCGACTCAGACATGGATAATTCAGAATAATCCATGTTCTGCCGAAGATTTTGTGAAGCAGGCCCCCTCTCCGCAGCAGAGGGCGGCCGTACAAAATCTTCTGCCGGGGCCGAACTAACCGTATGGGACGGTTTCGACCTCTCGTTCACAGAATGACGCAATGTATTCTGATCCCGAGGTTGCCTATAATCGGACTGCCTATCAAGTAGGTGTCCCCCCGAGAGCAGTGAATTCCCATGAGATGGGTAATGCTGATCCCGGTAGGCCGTTGAACTCTGTCTAACACCTAACGGTTCCATATTATGGACCGGTGGCTGGTATTGAGGAGCAGCATATTGTCTTGCGACATACACTGTCCCCCCAGGGGAAGAAAAAGATTTTTCGTAACCCCCATACCCGATGGAAGACAGAGGAATAATCGAACCCGGTGCAACACCAGGCTTTAAATTATTCTGATTCTGTAGTGGAGCAGAGATCGATCGATAATTAGAATCAATTCGGTCTATCACCACAGAACCCGTGCCTAGACGCGCCATGTTTACATAGTCGTCTGGCAGTGTAGACGAGGCATTGAAAAATGCCCTACTACTCGGTTGGCCTGTGTTTACATAAGACACTGGTGTTTGTGTCGTATTCACAGGCGTGACCGATTGGCCCGTAGCACCATAACGAAATGGGCTACTGACCTGATGCGGCATGTCTCCATGGCTAGTCGTCGAATCAATTAAGATAGTCTGACTGCCAGGATGAATCGGTGCTAAACGATCAACCTTTTGCCTGGCTGGGTCCTTGCAATCGGACCTTTGCCCTGTCGCATCACAGATACGTGAGCGACTACCTGGTCTAGTCATGGCAACGTGACTGACTGGCCCAGTCCAGTCCAACCCGGACTGACTGGTGACAGGTCGCGTCATTAACGAATGACTCCTCTCCGGTTGCCCGGTGACCTGACGTGCCTCGGTATTTGGGTTTTGTTGCTCAGCCCAACAAAACCCAGGTTGACTATGCATAGGCAGGAGTGAAGCTGCACTATACAAAGTCTCCGGAACACTACGTCCCCCGACGTAGGTAACCGGTACTCTGCAGCTGTCCGAAGACCGCTGTAGCTCAGAGTATGGTGTCGGATTGGTACAACTCATGCGGTTATCCCGGAAAGCTACCAAAGGCACTCCTTCTTTCGAAGGCCCAGCCCTGACACCAGGCGACAGATGGTGAGGTTCAGCGGTTAAATGATCCAGCTGAGCATTTTCCCCGCTGTTTCCGTACGGTTTCTGAAGTTTCCCGACGGAGCAACTCTCACCCAAAGCTACCATCCGAATTTCCTCAGCGCGCGGAAAAACGGCTGTGTTGAGCGGAGAAGAAGGCTCAGCATTGCCCTTCGACTCGCTCAACACCGTTGCAGAGTCCGGTTGGGAGAACCCCTCGAACTCTGCCTCACTCGATGAAGATAAAGGCACCCTCTTAGGGGTCTTCTTTATCTTCCTGCTTTTACGAGTCTTACTCCGCACGACCTTTTTCCAAATGGAAATAGGCCATGTCGAGCAGTACTCGCAAGGTGAAGCCTGTGTGCATTTGGTGCACACAACGCAGGTCGGATGCGAATCCCATAGGTGCACAGCATGACCACATGGGCTCCGCATCCCTTCACCAGTAATTGACATTGACATAATTCAAAATACTCACCAAACAGTAAATAATCCGTATATAATCCGTTTATAATCCGTTTTTATATATCCACACCACGGGGACACCGGTAGCTTGGACACGTATATTGAAATAAATTTTGTTTCAAAATTTTTTCACAAATATTGAATAGAACAGTCAATAATTCATACAGCAATAGTTAATGTACTATCGCTAACAGGGTAGGGAAAAAGTATTGAAAACAGCAAGACTTCCGCACCCGAAGACGGTAACTGAAATTAGCGGGTGGGGTAATCCACGTGCTTCTCAGAGTATCGTCCGCTACAAAACAATAAATACAGCAATAAAGTAAATAATTTACGGCTGTGACGTTAATGCAGACAAAATATCTTTGGACAATTAAATGATTATAAGGCAGGGCCTTATAAAACAAAAGAGTTAATTGGAAGAAGAAATAATAATATAAATTTTTCTTATCGACTACTCCGGTGAATCCAAAAATGAAAAGTGACTACCCGCTCACGTGCGCGCCTGTACTTCCGGGCGGCCGTGTATGTCACGGATACGTGAGGGATATGCTAACGTGGGCGTTTTTTTTGGGATAATTAAGGTGTATAGAGATGATATATCAGGTATTAAATGACTGGTAATGTATTTTTGATATAAAAATACACACATTAAAGCCCCTCAATCATTTAACCCTTTCCCTCATACGACAATTCTGCAGCAGACGACTTTGAACGTATTTTTTGTCAAACAATAGAATATCTCTATAATTGAATGGATAACCTATGACAAAAAGTGGAAAACATTGTGTCAAAAGGAGAAATTGCACGTTTTGTGAAATTTCTTCTTTTGTCACTATGTTTTCAAATAGCCGTCTGCTGCAGAGGCGTCAGAAAGCGTCTATATGAGGGAAAGGGTTAACTGTGTAAGCTTTCAACAATTTTTAGTTATATATCACAGCATTTCCTGGGTTTATTTACCAGTACTTCTGGTTCATTTATTCTGACACCAGTGAGTCAGTCATTATGCTAACCCCACAACCTTGAGTGCCAAGGAGGGAAAGCCCTTACTTTGGTATGACCTGACTGGGGATTAAACCCGCGACCTCCCAGTTTCAAAATGAGCCATGATGTCAAAGGAGAATGACGACTCCACTTTTTACTGGTGTGTAGTCTAAAATGACATAGGTTTTTTTTAGTTAAAAAGTGTTAACAAACGCCTGTGATCTTTTTAAAATCAAAGATAAGATATTTATCTCATAGTTGATATTTTTCTTTGTTCTCCATTTGACTTTATTCCTGACTTTAAAGCCGGAAATGCGAATACGAATCACAAAGATACAGGAATAGAGCATACAGCCTTTTTGGGTTAGCGCCTTTTCTTGCAACCAGTTGAAGAAGGCTTTTATCTGGCAGATGCAGGAATTTCAGTTAGACAACACAGGAAGTCATGTAATTGGAAAGGGAGGTCACTCCATAAACCTTTTATACATGTTTTCAAGTGAAAACAAGCTTGAAATTTGTACAGGTTTACGATTGATTACAATTTGACACCATTTTCAACAAAATTTCAGTCATGCCATTCTCACTTAAGCATGACATTGTGTTTCCAGGCGTTTTCACACCAGCACTTCACATAACGGTCTTTTCAAGCAACTGGCTGCTTCTCTACATTACATTGCCTTTTAGCTAAATGACACTTGTCTCATTGCCTTTTTTAAATGTCAGATAAATGTCGGCTGAGCTGTGGTTCAAACTCACAGCCCCTGGATTGACACATCCCACCTCATTCCCGACTGAGCTAAAGGGGCAGGTGCCGAATTGTATAATTGGATTCAAAAGACGGTATCAGGGACGCCTACTAGATATTATCTAGTCCCTGACAGTATTCAGAAAATTTCTCTGTCACATTTCATCTATTTACAGATATCCCTTTTCCACATACACACTCATTTAGACACCTTTACAGTAGACAACTTTTGAAAACATTGTGACCAAAAGAAAAAATTGCTCAAAATAAACAATTTCTCCTTTTGCCCAAATCATTTCAACTTCATTCAATAACTGTTCTTTCATCTATATACATTTTTCGTGTTTTTGCCTCGACGTTTTAAACATTGTCTGCTGAAGATTTGTTTAAGCAAGAACCAACTAGAAAATAGTGTGTGAGTCAGTTGACAATATATTATTTATGGACAGGGATCCTTTGAACCCTTTCACAAAAGAAACAGCCTTTACACAACCAAAGGTCCAGACGGCATTTTTCTCAACAATACCTCAATTATTATGCAACCAAACCCTATGTTGTGTGTACTCAAAAGAATCGTCTCATTGAGACGATTATTTTGAGTACCCACAACATGGGGTTATAGGGTCAAATAAGGTTTTAAGAACATAGAAAATGTTCCTAATCTGGAGCTCTGCACCATGCAGTTTTGTCATATAGCAGCAGATGACTTTTGACAAGACTATTTTACTGGCAAAAGAAAAATGTAAATATGTACTTATTTCTTATATTCCAAGTTTGTTCCCATCTCCGTCACAAACCATGAGGCTATATGATTTTATGAGATTTTCTAGAAACTCTCATTTGTTACGGAAGAATAAAATATGAAACAGCAGCTAAGAGGGTAATCTTACACAATTTGAATGATATCTAAGACAACCTTCACAGCAGACACCTTTGGAAAACATGGTGAAACAAGAGTTGTCGGAGGACAATATAGCTCGCCTATCAGGGCCATCGTCCATAAGGGCCTACTTCAGAACAGTTATAGCATTAGGTAAAGTCACACAGTATCACCTATTGCAAGATAAAACACCTTTTCAATACTTGCATGCAAATGTTATCCAAGTCCATACCGGCCCTTTTGGGCCTTTAAAATCTGTAAATTTATTTATATACGATAAGCAACAGCATACACAGTGTCTGAAAAAAGGCCTTGCACGCAAAGGTTTGACAAAAAAGGGGCCCAATTCAGTCAAAATCCATTCCAGAGTTATAGGACTTGACATACAAGGTCATCTAATGACCCTGAATAAGTGTGTGAAGTTTCAAAGCAACAGCATACACAGTGTCTGAGAAAAGAACTTGCACGCAAAGGTTTGACCAAGCTGGCAAGGCGTACGCCAACGCCAACGCGGACGCCAAAGCCTGGGTGATTACATAAGCTCCCCTATTTCTTCGATTAGGCAAGCTAAAAAGTAGAAATTGAGCAATTTCTTCCATTATTGAAATGTTTTGTATGAGAACTTCAACATTAACCATTTCCCTGGTGCAGATGCTTTTTGACGCATCTGCAGCAGAACACTTTTGTCATTTTTCATAATGAGAAATTTCTCCTTTTGCCACCATATGTTTTCAACATTATCCCATAAGTTATACTTTCATTTATTTTAACCCTTTCCCTCATATAGACACTTTCTGACTCCTCTGCAGCAGACAGCTTTTTGAAAACATAGTGACAAAAGAAAAAAAATGCTCAAAACGAGCAATTTCTCCTTTTGCCACAATGTTTTTCACTTTTAGATATAGGTTATCCATTCCATTATAGAGATTTTCCACTTTTTGATAAAATATGTTCAAAGTCGTCTGCTGCAGAATTGTCTTATGAGGGAAAGGGTTAATAAATATGTTAATACCTCTTAATTTCTCAGATGTCTTAAACTTCGACCGCAGATTTATTGTATGTGGGAAATGGTCGTAATGATACCATTTCAGGCAAAGGGTTATAATCTAATAATGTTCAAGGACAAAAATTCAACATTAACTATCACTCAGAGAAGCATAAAACTGTCAGATCTCTGAATTAGGTTTTCCTGCCTCTGTGACAGAATCTGTGTCAATGATATTAGTGGAATCATATTTCTCCTAACCCATTCCCACTAACAGACTCCTTTCCACATTAATGCAGCCAATTAATAACTTTTAGAAACAAGATGTGTTTGTGAAACACTGATGCCCCCGAATGGCAACATCTAGGTCAAAGGTCAAGGTCGCAAGGTCAAAAATGTTGGTACCGACAGAAAGGTCATGTCACAAGGAATACACATGTGAAATATGGTAGCCATTATACCTGTTATGGTTCAAAAGGAGTGGTCAAGGTTAAAGTTTTTTTCGACAGACAGACAGACAGGCCAAAAAATTGATGCCCACCGAATCGGTGATTCCGAGGGCATAAAAACATTGTGGGCAAAAGGAGAGGTTGCTCATAATATGGGGCCTCAATACTTTCAACTATTTTCAATAATTACCTTCATTTATAAAGATTTTACATAATTTTGCCTAGATATTTTCAAAGTTGTCTGCTGCGGATTTGTTGTGTGTATATGGGAAAGGGTTATAATGCAGTCAAGCTCGTTTTACATAACATTTATAACATCACTTAGTCTCTGTGACAGCATCTGTGTAAATGATATTAATGGAATCACATTCCTCTTTACCCTTTCCCTCATACGACAATTCTGCAGCAGACGACTTTGAACATATTTGTCAAAAAATAAAAAATCTCTTTAATTGAGTGGATTACCTATGACTAAAAGTGGAAAATATTGTGGCCAAAGGAGAAATTGCTTGTTTTGAGCAATTTCTTCTTTTGTCACTATGTTTTCAAAAATCTGTCTGCTGCAGAGGCGTCAGAAAGCGTCTATATGAACTTATAGATGCCTTTCCATATGTATGCAGAAGACGACTTTTTAAAAACATTTAGGCAAAAGGAGAAATTGCTCATGATGACCAATTTCTCCTTTTGCCACAATGTTTTCAACTCTTTTCAATAATTAAACTTTCATTTAATGAGATTTTCCATATTACTCAAAACAAGCAATTTCTCCTTTTGCCACAATGTTTTCCACCTTTGGTTATCAATTATAGAGATTTTCCATTTTTTGATATGTTCAAAGTCGTCTGCTGCAGGATTGTCGTATGAGGGAAAGGGTTAACATCAATAATTATGTGATTCCATTCCCTGTCTTTCAATTATTCTAAGGACTTTTGATGAATCTGTAGCAATGAAAATATTGCAGGAAAAGAAGAACTTGTTTGACCTAAACAATTCTTCCTTTACAAAAAATGATGTCAAATATTAATTCAAACTTTTTGGTAGCGCTACCTGCTCTACTAATTGACCATTTCCCACTTGCAGATGCATTTTGTTGCATCTGCAGCAGGCAATTTTTGAAAACATTTGAGGCAAAAGGGAAATTGCTCATAATGAGCGATTTAACTTTTGCCAGGATAATTTCAACTCCATTTAATAAACAAAATTCCTTATCCTTTTCCAACATCCAACAATTATGCAGCCGACGTCTTTAAAGTTGTATAGGCATAAATAGCAAAAACCTCTATAAATGAAGGGATATTTTGTTAATAGAGTTGAAATCATAATGTGGCCAATGGAGAAATTGCTCATTAAAGTCGTCAGTTGCAGAGGCGTCAGAAAGCGTCTATATGTGGGTTTGATTGATTGATTGGGGTTTAACGCCGTTTTTAACAATTTCTCAGTTATATCACGGCGGCCAGTTTACCTATTCATGCATTTCCTGGTTTTCTCACACCAGTACTCCACACAACAATCTTCCCAAGCAACTGGCTGCTTTTCCACATAGACTTATCCCATTGGTGTAAGACGAATGACGCATGTCGCATTGACTTTTGTCAATCCTCGGAAAGAAAGTTGGCCGAGCCGGGATTCAAACTCACAACCCCTGGATTGACAGCCCGTGTCGCTACCGACTGAGCTACCAGGGCTCGGCTCCCATATTAGAGTTTTCAAAAGTAACTCAGGCTGCAGATGAGCCAAAATGTTTGTTGGTGTTTTATGCCTCTTTCAAAAACTTTTCAGTTATAATGGTATTTCCTGGGTAATTTACCAGTACTACTGTTCCATTATCCTGACACCAATGCTATCCCCAAGACCCTGAACACCAAGGAGGGCAGCCATAACTACCATTATTAACCCTTTCCCTCATATAGACGCTTTCTGACGCCCCTGCAGCAGGCGGCTTTTTGAAAACATAGTGACAAAAGAAGAAATTGCACAAAACATGCAATTTCTCCTTTTGACACAATGTTTTCCACTTTTAGTCATAGGTTATCCATTCAATTATAGAGATTTTCTACTTTTTGACAAAATATGTTCAAAGTCGTCTGCTGCAGAATTGTTGTATGAGGGAAAGGATTAAAGTCTTTGGTATGATCTGCTCGGGGATCAAACCAGTAGCCATATACAGCCAAAATGATTCCTCAAGTGGGAAGGGGTTATATAATGAGTCTCATACCTGTAAGCCTAAATTAACTGCTGTATTCATCAATATAGCCTGTTTGCCTTTCAATATTAAAATTATGCTCAATTCAGCAAAACCTAAAAATAGCACATATTAGTCAGTAAGTGACTGATAGCACTTTAAAACCCTTGTGTGAAATAGTTGAATAAATAACAAATATTTGATGAAATTATCCAGGGATGTCTGTAGACAAATTGGAGTTGACAGATGTAATTTATCTTTCAACTGCAAGCATATGGGACCAGTATCATAACAGTTTCTACCATTCTGTTTCCATGGTTACCACTACAAACTCTTAGAGAATTCCAGAATGTATTTTGGTGATGTCACAATGTCAAAGGAAATGTTTTGACAACTGGGATGGTTTTGATTCTTGCTTAGAATCAATCCTTTGCTGTTAAAGTTAACCACGTCTGTAGAAAATAACAGAAGCTGATAAAAGCAGGAGTAAATGGGTATATCCATTGACTATATCTTTTTTATTATGTGACAATACAATATTCGCTCATACAACAAATCTTTAGCAGAAAACTTTGAAAACAATTATTTAAAAATATGGATCATCTTTATAAATGAAAGTACATGTATATATAATAAATGAATAGAGATGAAATCATTTTTTTTTTAAATCTGTAGAGGTTTTCGATAGTTTTGCTTAGATGTTTTCAATTTCGTCTGCTGCCTATTTGTTATATGTTGGGAAAGTGTTAACTTAGGTAATTAACAGCTGAGCCATGCCACAGAAAACAAGAGGGCCAAGATGGCCCTAAATCGATCACCTAATTGATAGTAAATTAGTAGCAAATATTTAACTGCAAATATCTGGGAAAATTTGATCAAGGAGTGCAAATGAAACTGCAAGGAGAGGACACTTCTCAAGAAACAGCTTATCAGTAAAGGCCATTTATATCTTGAAATCTAACGAGAACTTTAATAAGAATGGAATTATAAAGTTTTTGTCAGTTTGCACCTTTCCTGATGCCGCCTTGCTGCCCTGTTTTTCAACGAAATCAATATGGCTTCAACAGTTTATTTAGAGTGTCACTTAAGGAACATTTCTACCAAATTATCTTGCAATCGCACAGGCAGATTATGAAGGAAAAGGATTTTAAAATTTTGGTATTTTTCTCACTTTCTGATGCCGCAGCAACCAAAGTTCTCAATGGAATTTAAATCTTTGAACAAATTTGAAAGAGGACCACCAAAGGAACATTCCTGTGATGTTTTGTGGAAATTGGTCTATTGGAATGGTAAGAGTTGGTTGTCATTTGTAGCTAAAAGTTCAATTTAGCCCTTTTGTGATGACGCCTGGTTGCTATAATTGTGTAACCCATCAAAACAGCTTAAACAAATTAAATAGAGGATCATTAAAGTAAGATTTGTATTACATTTTCTTAAAATCAGACAAGCACTTTCATAAAAATGGAATTTTCAAATTTTGTCATTTTGCCCCTTTTCTGATGCCGCCTGACTGCCATGTTTTTCGACCAATCAGTATGGCTTGAACAATTTTTATAGAGGGTCACCCAAGGAACATTTCTACGAAATTATATTTGAATCTGACAGGCAGATTCGGAGGAGAAGATTTTTAAAGTTTGGACATTTTGTCCCCTTTCTGATGCCGCAGCAACCAAAGTTCTCAATGGAATTTAAATCTTTGAACAATTTTGAAAGAGGACCACCAAAGGAACATTCCTGTGATGTTTGGTGGAAATTGTTCTTGCGGTTCAGGAGGAGATGATGTTTAAAGCTAAAAGTTAACGACGGACGACGGACACAGAGTGATCAGAATAGCTCACCTTGAGCCTTTGGCTCTAGGTGATCTAAAAAAGACCTTCAGTACTTCTGGACAAGTCTGCAATGAGTGTTACTCTACTGTTCGTATTCTAGTCATAATAAATAATTGGTCGTTGGTCTTCGTATTGCCGAGCCCCAGTAGCTTAATCTGTATACATAGCAACACAAGCTGTCGATCCCAGGGTTGTGAATTCGAACCCTACGAGTCAGCCAACATTCCTTCCGACATTTGACACAGGTCACTGTGACAAGTTTCATTCGTCTTCTACCAATGGGCTTACAGTTGCCTGGAAGAATGTGTAGAGTACTGGTCTGAGAAAGCCAGAAAACACATGAGACTGGCCACCGTGATATTACTGGAAAATTGTTGAAAACAGGGTTAAACCCTAATCAATCAATAAATCAATGGTCTTCGTATTTTTTAAAATTTCCACTGCATTAGGTATTTGTTTGTGTTAACCCTTCAAATTATTACCCCAGTACTGTATAGCCCTGCTTTCAATCGGCACTGAAACTGAAACATTAACACAGAGTTATGTGACTTGGTATAGACATGCATATTGTTTCCAGGACCATAATGTACCATATTTCATTTGAAAGTGTTGAACGTTTTTTGAGTTATGAGGTATTTTTAGGTTAAAGTTTGTGACAACGACGCTGACGACAACCGTACCGACGACGCCAAGGGTATCACAATAGCTTCTTCAAAAAACAAACAAGCTAATAATGTTGTTGGTCTCGAATGTTTAAAATTTTCACTACATTAGGTATTTGTTTGTGTTAACACTTCAAATTATTGCCCCAGTACTGTATAGCACTGTTTTCAATTGGCACTGAAACTGAAACATATTTCATGAAACAAGAGCGCCACAAGCGAATGTCAATGCTCGTCTGCTTTTCTCTAGGTGAGAAAGGAGCATTACTGAATAAATATTAAAGTTAGGTGAGCTGGTATAGACATGCGTATTGTTCCAAGGAACATGATGTGTATGATGTTGGAATAGCAATTCCCTGTCTATAATAAGCAACCATATTTTTAGTTTCCCAAATCTTTCTGTATAATGACCCTGCGATTAAAGACAATCTGTGAACAAAGACCAGATTGTTCACTTCTCATGGGTGGTCTTTAAACAAAGGTTTGACTGTACAGTTGAAAGGAGGGTTGCAAAAGAAAAATTGCTCATCATGATCAATTTCTCATTTTGCCACAATGTTTTCCAAAATTATCTCCTGCAAAGATGTAAAAATATGTCTTCATGTGGGAAGGGGTTAGTATGTAATCACCACTAAATTATACATGGATTCCTATAGGCTAAGCTATACTATGATACAGCAACTAGTCTCTGGAAGAAAAGCAGATTATATGTATGAGTGTCAAGGTCACGGTTTCTATGGTAATATGTCTTCCTTTTTCTAAACAAAAGCACTTGTTTCATGGACAGAAATGTTATTACAGAATGACATTAACTGTATCATATTTATCAAAAGTGACTGCCTTTTTTGCAGCAGATGTCACATGAACAAAAATGCCAAAAGAAAAAATATTTCCTTATGAAAAGTGATGTAGAAAAAGAAATGTAAGCTTAAGAAGAAATATTTCCATGAAACCATCTAGGACAACATAAAGCTACAAGGGTTTTATTAAAGGTGGGTAATTATGATGTTAAGATTCGATGGAATTGAAACATTTTTGCAAGTTTGATGCATCTATGCAAGGCTCTAGATAAAGGGCATTTTCGTGTTCTGAAATCCTTATTTGACATTCAAACTCTAGGTAGTTGGTACTCAAAAGAATTGACTCAGTGAGACAATACTTTTGAGTACCCACAACATAGGATTTGGTTGAGTAATAAGAGAAATATTGCGGGGACAAGACCTGTTCACTCCCTCTTATCGAGTAGTCCAATGTCTATGTACATGTACAGTACCCTAAATTTTCATAACAAAGACTATACAAGTATGAACAATTTTCAGTTACAGTGTGTTACACTAAATCTGCTCACTGAATAATTTTCAACAACAAAGACAGGATTAGAATTCTGGTTGATAACCATCAGTTCTTTTAAAGTTATTGATTAATTCACACAGGTTGTATAATGTGTCTGCTTGCAAAGCCAGATAAAGCAATAGGAACATTAGACATGAATAAATAAAGCCATGTACCTACTTGATTTGAAACAACAGTTTGGAGTAGAATATTGTTCATATTTGTTTCTGACAGACTGACAAAATTGTTTCATCCCGAAAATGGTGGATAGTTAAAATTTGTATAAAGATAAAGATTATAGTATGCAAAAGTGGAGGGCTTTATTATTTATTTTAGTGCTAGCTAATGATTATACATATGAATACAGTGTATGGCTATGAAATATAAATATGAAAAACTATTAATAGAGCTTTTTATAGGAAATGTTCCAATAAACCAAAAGCATGGTACATTTTGCAAAACAAAGTTTTTTATTTCAACATGTTATACATGAATATGAATACAAGCTATGGTTGATATTTAATTAACTAGATGTCTGATCATTTAAAAGGTTCATCCTTGAGACAACTAGAGCTATACCTGAAAGTAATTAATACCCAATGACACATAAAAATGGCAACTGTGGCATGTCGCAATAAAACAATTGTCTAGTTTAACACAATTAATTCCAATAAATGTACAATGGGATGAGGTTGGACCACAAGTTATTATACCATCAGAAATTACTGTATTCATACAATTTGGACAATGGTGAAACCATTTCTTTGTCTACAAAATTGTATCAAGCATGGCAAATAGGTTGTGTACCAACACTTATTTGAATTGGTCCTTCCAAGAGTTATGGTCCGCATTTCTAAGTTGTAAAAGAGTCATGAAACATCACCATCAAACAGCGTTGGTTTGTGATCAAAGTTGAACTTGACACTTACAATTATATGCTCGATCATGCATGCAATTATTTCTATATAATACATTTTTGAACATTTGTTAATCTCAAAAGACAAAGTTCTTTTGCAATTTATAGCAGGTTTTCTGATAGCTTTTAGGACCATTAGTCTACCCTTTATATTGCTGCAGATTTTGTTGAATATGGGGAAGGGTTGAATCTCATTTCTTGTGAACATCATTGAACATGAGGAATGCACTACTACATTTTTTCCCAATTTCCCCTTGTCTTGTAATTCTGTTTTCAATCCAATTTTACATTATCACCACATCCCTTCTGAGACACACATCATGATGAGCCGTGTCACACGAAAACACACCTCTAATTTACCAACAGTTAACCCTTTCCCACATACAACAATTCTGCAGCAGACGACTTCGAAAACGTCTTGGCAAAAGTGTGAAAATCCCAATAAATAAGATATTGAAATAGCAAATAAAGTTGAAAGCACTGTTGCAAAAGGAGAAATTGCTCATTATGAACAATTTCTTCTTTTGCAAAAGTCGTCTGCTGCAGAGTCTGTTGCAGAGTTTTATTTATCCTGATAATTATTATGCACTCTGTTGTAATGCTATCCCCTCCAACAGTTTGTGCTAAGGAGGGAAGCCATTACTATCATTTTAACACAATAACAGCAGAAGACTTTTGAAAACATTGTGGCCAAAGGTGAAATTGCTCATGATCAGCAATTTCTCCTTTGGCCACAATGTTTTCAACTTTATCTAACAATGAAGCTATCCGAAATGGAGATTTTTCAGGTTTTTGTCACTATGTATTCAAAGTCGTCTGCTGCAGATTTGTTGTATGTAGGAAAGCGGGGTTAAAGTCTTTGGTATGACTAGACCAGGGATATAACCCTAATCCCCTGTTCCCGAGGTGAACAATTCCTAGCTGAACAGAGACAGTTGGCTTGGTACTATGCATTGCACAGTCTGATCAGAATTTTCCCTATTTTGTTCAGTAACTTTTTCCCACTTGCAGACGCATATTGACTCATCTACAGCAGACAACTGTTGAAAATATTGTCACAAAAGAATAATGAGCAATGTCTCCAAACGCCACAATGTTTTCAACACTATTCAATCATTTAACGTCAATTCAGAGATTTTCTGTATTTTTTCAACTGTGTTTTCAAAGTTTTCCGCTGCAGATGTTGGAAAGGGTTAGTTATACTAATGTCATTGAACAGAGCTCTAGTTAAGGGGCGTTTTGCATGTTCTAAAATCCTTAATTGACTTTATAGCCCTATGTTGTGGAAACTCAAAATAATCGTCTCATTGAGACGCTTCTTTTGAGTACCCGCTTCATAGGGTTTGGTTGGATAATGAGAGAGATATTGTGCATGCTTATCTGGACCTCTGATTGAATCTTCAGAAGTTATGGTATATAAACCCTTTCACACATACATCAATTCTACAGCAGACGACTTCGAAAATATAGGTAAAGAGTTGAAAACATTGAGACAAAAGGAGGAATCGCTCGTCTTCAGCAATTTCTGCTCTTGTCACAATGTTTTCAAAAGAACTAAATGTCTGTCTGCAGTTGCATCAAAATACGACAAAATGTATAAAATCTCCATAGATGAGATTTCAATTATTAAATATAGTTGAAAACATTGAGACAAAAGGAGAAATTGCTCATCTTCAGCAATTTCTGCTCTTGTCACAATGTTTTCAAAAGTTGTCTGTCTGCAGTTGTGTCAAAATACGTCTAGAGTTGCGAAAGGGTTAAATTCAGGAGAACTTGCCCATCACAAGTGATTTCTCTTTTTTGCCACAGCATTTCTAACTCTATTCAAAAACCATCGGATACATTCTTTGATAAAGATTTTCCTCATCTTCGCATATATAGAAGTTTTCTAAGTCGGCAGCTGCAGATTTCCTGTGTTCGGTGGTTAATTACCACAAAAAAAAGTGGTCTGTCACAGTTCATGTTCTGACCTAAATCTGTAATAATTTGAAACCCCAGGAGGTACGTATACAGGCTTTCCGGTGACCGTACCCCATTTCCCTGAGTAATTTAGTTGTCCATTTTGTTGAAAAGAATCAGTGATAGAACTCTTCCGGTGCTTCAATCTCCGGAGTATTGACATCAGGATTATCTTAATGGCCGATCTCATCAGTGACATTCAACTGGGAATTTTCAATGTAAATTATTTTGGGGAGAAAAACATCTGATATGGCTACAACCACAATGGGCCATAATGAATAACTTTGCTGTGTAATCATTAGGAGCCATCAATGCCATAGAAAGATTGACAGTTGTGGATGTATTATTGGAGGTTTTTTGCCTGCATATTTCAACATTATTTCAGCTATATAATGGGGACAGGACAATTATTCATGATCTCTGGGTAATCAAAGCAGTACTAGGCTAGGAAATATTCTAGGAAATGTGCGTTGCCCAAGGGTACTCCACCACAACTGGGGACACCCTGTTTCAAGTCCCCCATGAAAGGCATGATTATTAAAAAGTCAAATATACATGTAGTGCCATTATATAAACAATGTAGTTTGCAACATGCTGTCACATTTTGATGAATCTGCAGCAGATTACTTTTATAAACAGTGTGGCAAAGGAGAAGTTATTCAAAGCTTCTTTTTTGCCACAATTTTTTAAGTCAAATCTGTGCAAAAGACAACCTTGTAATAGCAATTCCTTGTCTAAAGCAAACACGCTTTTAGTTTCCCAATTTCATTTCCTGCATAAATGACCCTACAATTATTTAAAAGACCACTTGTGAATAAGGACCATATTGTTGTGTTCCCTCTGGTGGTCTTTATATACACAGGTTCCAATGTACTTTTATTTGTAGAAATTTTCATATTTTTTGTACAGATGTATTCAAAGTTGTATGCTGCAGGTTTGTTGTATGTGGGAAAGGTGTTATCTATATATAACCCTCACCAATGGGGTTCATCCAGCTTACATTTATATTAATTTTGCTTATTTCTCACATTACATGACTGTAATAATTAACCAGCATGTGGTTTCAAATAACAAAAAGTCAAATGTCAGAAAATGAATGATATAGGTATATTATGTGACATTACATGTAGGTAAGACCTGGTAATCAATTTATCTTTAACCCTTCTCAGCAGACGACTTTTAAAAATATTCACGGTGGCTAAAAATAAAATATTTCAGCTCCAGATGACTTGGAAAACATTTGGTTAAAGTCTATAAAAGTAAGTTGAAACCTTGAATAGAGTTCACAGACAATACTTACCTGTATTAATATCATATTAGGTAGACAAGAAAAAAAAAAAAAATCAGAAGATATAATATAAATTACAGATCATCTCTTTTGACCCAAAGAAAATTAAATGAAGCACTTAAATAGGATGACTCGTACCGCAAGGTCCGTCATGTGAAATGGCCGTGAGAGTTGAATTCAGGCAAGACTGTCGTCGCAGTTCACAGGCATTGTCGTATGTGATGCCGTCACTACCGCAGACCAATCGGACCACTTGCCAGCAGGGTGCCGGACAAATGCATGAAGGTTGGCCCATGCGGTTGACAACGCAGTCCTGACTTGATCTACATTGGAGTTTCTGACACGGATGCTCTTTCGCTGTTGAAATAAATATTTGAATCACTTCTGATGACAATTGGTAATATTTTGTTAATAAGAAAAAAGCATTTTTTTAATTTTACATAATTTCCATTCTCTTGAATATGTTCAAGAAAAAGATGAAATGGGATAATTTTATCTCAATTCAATGGTCTTAAAGTATTATCTTTGAATTATTGATAATAACCATGTTCTCTATCTTGTTCTTTATACTTTTCTTGAAATCACACTGTTGTGAAAGTGCTTGTTATTTTAGAATATTGAAATACCTGAGCTTATAGAGAGCACACATGTTAAAGATTTAAAATGAATGGTGTTTTATGCTGCTTCAACAGTATTTTGGTCATATCACTGCATTTCTTTGGTAAATTAATCACCAGTACTACTGGTAAGCTTATCCTGACACCTGCCTTCAGTCGTTACAATGCTATTACTGCATGGTTAACCTTTCAAACTATGAATGTAGCTAAAATGATTAATAATTTATGTAGGGATTCCTAACATCAAGTTGAATTTGTTGACTGTAGAGGTTAAGTTCTGCAAATTACTAGTTAACCCTTTCCGTCATATAGACGCTTTCTGATGCCTCTGCAGCCGATGGCTTTTTGAAAACATAGTGACAAAAGACGAAATTGCTCAAAACAAGCAATTTCTTCTTTTGCCACAATGTCTTCCACTTTTAGTCATAGGTTATCCATTCAATTATACAGATTTTTTATTTTTGACAAAATATTTTCAAAGTCGTCTGCTGCAGAATTGTCTTATGAGGAAAAGGGTTGAATTTGTTTAGTTTAGAAGTTAAGTTCTGCAAATTACTAGTTAACTATATGATATTTATATTATATACATTTAATAGCGATATATAAGGGGAGGTGACCAATCTAGTCTCCATTGTTGGATCATGCCAGAAATACTAATTAACCCTTTCCCTCATACGTCAATTCTGCAGCAGACGACTTTGAACATATTTTGTCAAAAAATAGAAAATCTCTTTAATTGAATGGATAACCTATGACTAAAAGTGGAAAACATTGTGGCGAAAGAAGAAATTGCTCGTTTTGAGCAATTTCTTCTTTTGTCACTATGTTTTCAAAAAGCCGTCTGCTGCAGAGGCGTCAGAAAGCGTCTATATGAGGGAAAGGGTTAACTATTGTACAACAGGTACCAGATTCATATGTTTTGCTACTGTTGACATCAGATCAAAGATAGTTTTTGCCCATTTTCTGTTTTATATTCAAGACTAACATTACCTTT
>JASEVX010000011.1:34815209-34945209 GCA_031761405.1 Serripes groenlandicus
TACCTTTTCCTAATGGCATGGACAGGCCCATAATCCTCTATTTGGATGTTAGAATTTGAACAGATGAAATGGTGATCCTGTATTTCCTTCAAGCCTTCCCCTGTGAAACAGTTATAGTTCATGAATTATTCATGAAATATTCATGAACAGTTCATGTTCAATTGGGTGGTAACCAATGTACGAAATAGTCTTGGTGGACCTAAGAACCAGATTCTGTACAGAAGAAAATGCAGAAAGCCTGTGCAGATTCTGTACAGAAAATATTCTGGTTCATTGAAACATAGTTGAACTAGAATTCTATAAAAAATATTTTTTATATGAAGACAATAGGCTTCTTCCACATGTGACAATGTGATACTTCAATAAATCACCAATATAAACATGTTGTTTATGACATAGCACAATACAATTTGCTAATTTAATTTGCTAATTTAATAAACAATGTAACATTTAAGACATTTACCAAATGTGCCCATCGTGTTGTTCATAAGAAATTACAAAAAACTTTTCTGTGCCTTTGAAACACAACATATTTCTCCCACCAAAAAACGTAAAGGAAGTAGTAAACATTACTTACTTCATTTTGAAGAGTTCCTGTGTTTTATGCTAGAGTTAAATCCCTTGGTATATTTCATATTCAAGTTCAGTTCCAGTGGTATTTTTGGTTATTCTACTGGTATTCCAGTAAGATAACAGGTACCAATGAAATTTCACTGGAATTGCATTGATTTTCTTTCACTAGGACCTTTACTTTTGACAAGAAGATTTCAGAAGTTTTCACTATAATACATTTATAAGAACTTCTTTGGTTCTAGAAGTGTTCAAGAAGTGTTCTAGAAGTGATCTATAAATGTTCTTATTTCTCTATTCAGAATGGTAGTTTAAGTGATTCACACTGAGTGAAAAAGTCATTGAAATTTAATCAAATATTATTTTAAAATCAGTGATATATTTATATTTAACTTACTATTCAAGAACAGAATAAGAACTTATAGGGTTCATTAAAAGTACTTGAATTACACTTGACTGATGTTTATGAACTTGTTAAGAATTTGCCATGTTCTTCTTCAGTTCTCGAACAGTTCATGAACACGTTTGTCTTACTGTTCATGAACTTAAGTTCTTGAACTCTGATTAAGAACTATTTAATGACAGTTCATGAACAGTTCATCAGTGGCATGAAAAGTTAATAATTTCAAGAACAACATTTCACAGGGGCATGATGATGATAAGCTAGTAATAAGGTTTGAGAGCGTCAATGGTCGAAAAGAAGATCCAGATTCCTATATTTCAAATTTCTGACTAAGTGAGGGCCATGTGGGAATCAGGAGACTTTAACCCTTTCCCTCATATAGACGCTTTCTGACGCCTCTGCAGCAGACGGCTTTTTGAAAAAATAGTGACAAAAGAAGAAATTGCTCAAAACAAGCAATTTCTCCTTTTGCCACAATGTTTTCCACTTTTAGTCAATTATAGAGTTTTTCTATTTTTTGATAAAATATGTTCAAAGTCGTCTGCTGCAGAATTGTTGTATGAGGGAAAGGGTTAACCCATTCCCACACGTAAACACATGTTGACACATCTGGAGCAGACAACTATAATGAATACAGTGTGATCAAAAGAGAAATTGCTCATTGGACAATTTCTCCTTTTGTCACAATGTTTCCGATTCTATTAATTTAGATTTAGATTTTCCATATTTTTGACTAGGGTGGTTTCAAAGTCGTCTTCTGCAAAATTTGCTGTTGGTCGGAAAGGATTAAATGTGAACCCAACCTTGGAAATGTTTAATTTCTCCAATTTGCAAACGCAATTTTTTTGAAGCAGTAAAAAATTGTGATGGATGAAACAAATCTTTCACGAGATTATTTTACGGAGAATATCATTAATCAAGCTAGCAAATAAATTGATTTTTTTTTTACACAATTTTTCAAGGAAATTTTAACACAACCGGATTTTCTCTAAATTTGATTATAAATGAAGTCATGCATATTTCATTCATCTACCATATCAATTCCATAGCCATTTATCTGAATTGATATTTTAAGTGTTGTCTGCTTTGAGGGAAGATGTCAAGGGAAGATGTATTGCAACATTTCTGGTTTCTTTTCCACAAAGACTGTTAAAGCCACAGGTGGAAGACAGTTAAATGATGCTTGTCACTTTGACCTTTGACAAAAGTCTGAAAGAAAGTTCCCGGCTGAGCTTGGTTTTGAACGCACTACCGCTGGATTGACAGTATGGGTCGCTATCGACCGAGCTGTTGGAAATGAATGAAAGTTTACGATAGTGTTGCTTTTATAATAAGTAAAGTTTGCATTTGGTCACAAAAATTCCCCTGATGCTTAAATGATGGTGTCCTACTTTCTAAAGCTAATGTTTGGGAGAAAGTACCACTTTTCAATTTTTCCATAAGTCGTCTGCTGCAGATTTGTTGCAAGTGAGAAAGAATTGATAGAAACTCCCATATCGCATGGTTATTATACCTAATAGATTTCTGAATTGCAAAGAGTCGCAGCAAATTCCAGGCTATCACATAAATCACAGTGAAAATGCAAGAAACAAAGCCAAAAAACTCGTTTACAATATTTTTGTCTTTCAGAAAACAATAATTCACAGCTTTGCTGACACTAAATAACACAATCTTGAATTCCAACAGAATAATTGATTTCGTTTCGGTGGAAATTGTTTATGTCAGTTTTAACCGTTTCCCTCATATAGACACTTTCTGACACCTCTGCAGCAGACAGATTTTGAAAACATGGTGACTATAGTCACCATGTTTTCAAAATCTGTCTGCTAGTCACCATGTTTTCAAAATCTGTCTGCTATATATATATATATATATATATATATATATATATAGTCACCATGTTTTCAAAATGTGTCTGCTGCAGAGGTGTCAGAAAGTGTCTATATGAGGGAAACGGTTAAAACTGACATAAAGAATAAATTGAGCAATTTCCCCTTTGGCACCATGTTTTCAACTCTATTCAATTATTGTTCTTTCAATTAAAGGGATTGTTTGCGCTTTTGCCTAGATATTGTAACGTGCAGGGCTAAAGACGCAGAAGATCCCTTCAGCGAAAAGTATACTCAACCCTGAAGGGGTCCACTTGTCTTATATATCTAACCCTAAACTTCATCACTTCGAAAAGGTGATGTAAACTTGCATATCAAATGCAACGTATACCGAACGTTTTCGTTACAATACTTCCCACTCTGAGAAGACTCATCCCGAGTCTTGGCCTGGGAAACCCATGGGTAAGGCAACTCCGGTATGGCAGTTGTCTTCATCCCACCGCTGCCACCAATGTAACGTGCAGGGCTAAAGACGCAGAAGATCCCTTCAGCGAAAAGTATACTCGACCCTGAAGGGGTCCACTTGTCTTATATATCTAACCCTAAACTCCATCACTTCGAAACAGTGATGTAAATTTGCATATCAAATACAACGTATACCGAACGTTTTCGTTACAATATTTTCTTATTCTGCTTATTCATTGTATGTGGGAAAGGGTTAAACAGAAAATATGATGTCGTAATAGGATGTAGAACTAAAATGTTTGTATACAGATAATTTTCATTGTAAAAATGAAGTTTTTTAAAGTAAAACATATTTTTATTAGAAAATACTTACCAGTCATTTAATACCTGATATATCATCTCTATACACCTTAATTATCCAAAAAAAAACGCCCACGTTAGCATATCCCTCACGTATCCGTGACATACACGGCCGCCCGGAAGTACAGGCGCGCACGTGAGCGGGTAGTCACTTTTCATTCACCGTTAAGTATTGGTGACGACGCGGGGTTGGGAGGTGGGACTCTATAAATGACTGGTAAGTATTTTCTAATAAAAATATGTTTTACTTTAAAAAACTTCATTTTTATATAAAAAATACATTACCAGTCATTTAATACCTGATGACTTCGTAGCATAGGACGGGAGGTTCGACCAATACTTACTGTCGTTCCAGGTACGTAGTAGTATATTATTCCATATTTTTCAGAACAAACATACTTGATTCCAACGGTAGTATAAAGTGATAGTGGAGATTGAATACAGTTTCAATCGGTATTCACTTTATTTATGTGTTGGATTATAATAATTAGCGAACAACTCGCTGAGAAGCCACAAGGGGACCCAGAGAGAACAAGTCATCTGACTGACTAGCCATAGAACGTAAGTAGAAAGACGAAAAGGTAGATTGCGACTTCCATACTGCCGCTTGAAGAATCTCTTCAAGAGGAACATTATTAGAGAATGCCCAACTTGTAGAGAGAGCTCTAACCTCGTGAGGACGAATCCGCAGAAACGAGAGATCTCGACTAGACAGGTCTTTATAAGCTAATTTTATAGTAATAGATATCCAGCGGGAAATTATATAGATGCCGCCGAAATATCTTTACAACCTATAAGAGGAAGAAATAACCTCTTTCTCCGACCCCGAGTCCCTTCAACTCTCTTAAGATAATGCTTAAGAGACCTAACGGGACAAAGGGTTCTGTCGGAATCAGAAGGACCACAGGTCGCCGAAAGGCTGGGAACTGTGATCGGCGAAGGTGAAACCGAAGGTAACTGGTTTTTAGCCAGGAACCCCGGTTGACAGAGTAGAGTAAAAGAGCCATCAGACTCATTGAATCTGATGTGCCCTGTTTCTACCGAAAGAGCATGTAATTCGCTCCTTCGACGAGCTGTAGCGAAAGCTAAAAGAAAGACGGTTTTATAAGTTTATAAAGACGCCGATACTAGAGGCTCGTATGGAGCTCTAGTAAGCGACCAAAGGACGCAAGACAAATCCCATTTTGGAGTTAAACTCCTACAAACGGGTTTCTCTAATTCGAACGAGCGTATAAGTTCCGAGAGAAACGGATTTGAACCAATACTCTCTCCCCCAATGAACTTAAACGTGTTCGATAACATAGAACGGTAGCCTTTCACCGTACTAATTGCCAGTTGTTTTTCTTCGAAAAGAAAAAGAAGGAAATCGGCAATCCGAGTTACAGAGGGACACTCCGGATTGATCGACCTTGTACCACACCAATCTGAGAAAACTCTCCACTTGGAATCATAAACGATTCTAGTGGATCGTCTTCTTGATTGTGCGATACGAGAGGCAACTTTTTGAGAAAAGTTTCTCTCTCGGCCAGAACGCTTGATAATGTCCAGGCGTGAAGATGTAGCATTGCCAGGTTGGGATGAAGACGCCGACCTGGTTGCTGAAACAGTACGTCTTCTCGAATAGGAAGTCGTATTGGATTTGCCGAGAGACAGGCCAGGAGGTCGCTGAACCACGACCTCTGGGGCCAACAGGGTGCTATCAACAGTATTTTGCACTGTTGCGAGCGAAGAACCTTTTGAAGTACGATCGGAACCAGTATGAACGGGGGAAACGCATACCCGAACAGGAGGTTCCAATCGAGGGTCAGTGCGTCCACTGCCCAAGCTGCAGGATCGTACATCGGGGATACATAAAGTGGCAGCCGATGATTGACTCTGGTGGCGAAAAGATCCACCAGGGGTGTCCCGATCCGCATGAACACTGAGTTCAACACACTCTGGTTCAATGTCCATTCCGCCGGAAGAATTTTGTTCTGGCGGGATAGACTGTCTGCTAAGACATTTAGACGACCTGGGACGTGTTTTACTAGAAGTACTAACGACGTCGCCTGACACCAAAGGAGTAACTTCCAAGTCTCTAAAAAGAGAAGATGGGAGTGCGTTCCTCTTTGCCTGCGAATGTACGACACAACAGTAGTATTGTCCGTCGACAACAAAACAGTTTTGTTCGCAACGGAGGCAGCGAAATGATTGAGGGCTAGCAGGACTGCCCTCAGTTCCAAGTTGTTTATGTGAAAACACTTCTCCTCCGCTGTCCACATGCCCTGGGCTGTTAGGCCCTGCGGCTCTAAATGAGCTCCCCAACCCGCAGCACTGGCATCTGTAAATAGGTACAGATCCGGAGGTGGTGTGAGTAAGGGTACCCCTTGTTGATAGATTAACGGATCCAGCCACCACCGAAGGTGGGACTTGAAGAAATCCGTCAGAGCTATCTCCTGATCCAGTGAGTCCACAGACGGACGCCACCGGGACAGAAAAAGAAACTGAAGGGGTCGCATGTGGAGCCTTCCTAGAAAGACTAGGTCGGCTGCTGCACTCAGGGAACCCAGAAGTGACAGCATGGATCGGGCTGTTACCGCAGCCTGTTCCAGTGCGAGACCGATTTTCTGTAAAAGAGAATCGACTCTGTCCGAAGGTACTTGAATTACCGCTAAGTCGGTGAGAAACGTCATACCCACGAACGTGAACCTCTTTGACGGAATTAATTCCGACTTCTGCGTGTTGGGTATTAAACCCAATCGCAGAATGGTCCGCCAGGCTAGGGACAGATCGTGAAGTAAAAGTACACAATCCGTCCTGTGGAGAAGCCAATCGTCGAAGTATTGAAGAAGTTGTGGTCCTTTCCTGCGAAGGAAGGCTCCCACAGCACTGATTATCTTCGTAAACACTCGAGGGGCGGACTTGAGGCCGAAGGGAAGAGCCCTGAATTGGAACACTTCTCCCTCTATCACAAACCGAAGGTATTTCCTCGAGGAGGACGCGATCGGGATGTGATAATAGGCGTCTGTTAGATCTAGAGAGACCGCCCAGTCGCCTTTCCGAAATTGCTACTCGGATGGAGCGGGTCGACTCCATTTTGAATTTCTCGACCGGAATCAATAGATTTAGCGCAGATAAATCTATAACCGGTCTCCACCTGCCATCTTTCTTCGGAACAAGAAAAAGACGGCTGTAGAAACCCCGAGAATTGGGGTTGAGAACCCTCTCTATGGCATTCTTTTTCAGAAGTGATGAAATCACCTCCGACATGGCCGGATGACGTGATGACATGTCGATCGGCACGCTTGTCAGCGGAGGGGGGGAAATGAAGGGAATCAGATACCCTTCCTGTATCACAGATAAAATCCAACGATCCTCTGTGATACTTTCCCACTCCTCCGTGAAAAATGACAGGCGGCCCCCGACTGCAATCTCCGACCTTGGGATTGTCATAGAGAGGAGCGAATCCCTAGGGCTGCGGCTTCGGGTTCGTGTTAACTCTAGCAGGCTGCCGATGCTTAGTACCCTGATAAGGGCGCTTCGGTTTAGCCGCTTTTTGACCCGTGGAAGGGGTTTGTTTAGGCTGAAACGCCTTTACATCCCGTTTTGGCTTCTTTGCTGGGTTGGGTTTTTTAGAACTACCCACATTCGCAGAATACGCTGAACGTTTCTGGCCCTGCGCAAAAGCCTTAGCTGCGTTCGCCGAAAGGCGTCGAGACTGTTCTGACGCATCAGAAACCGTCACTGCAGCAATCCTTCCATCAAAGAGTTGTTTCGACTCCAATGGTGCGGCCCTCAGGCTGTCCTTGCTAGCAGTTAGCAATGAGTTAGGAGCAGCTAGCACTCTGTCCCTCCTCATGGACAGTATCTCTGTGGCGGTCTGAAGATTCAGTGCCATGAGATGCCTGTTGCCTGTGTCGAAAGCTTCGAGAATTCTGTTAGCCCCTAGGCTAGAGATATTCTCCTCTTTTAACAACAAAGACAGAGCGACTGCGAAATGGTTGTCATGAGATGACACCATTACACCCAGTCTTGCTCTGGCCTCCCACTTCTCTAGAGTCTTAGAAGAGACTTGAACAGAAGCGGGTGCAGTTAACCCCAGTTTAGCTGCATCCCCGTCTAAAGCTGGCACTTTGACAGGGAAGAACTCCTTAGACGTAGAATACGCTTTAGGATTGACCCATTCCTTAGAAATGGGTACTGGGACCGACCAGCCTGAAGGTAAAGCCTCTAGAGACCTGGTCGACTGCAATTGGTCTAACAACCTGCCCAAGTTGTTAGCTTGAGGAAGTAATTGCACTGGCGTAAAAGCCTGTACATTCAGTTCCTCTAGGCTCGAAAGGTTTTTCCGACGTGGGGGAGCGTCAACCTTAGGGCATAAAGTATTCGGCACCACCCGAAATACTTCGTCAATAGCCTGCTGAAAAGACCAACGCTCTACAGCTGGCTCCTCATCGGAAGGAGACCTATTTCCCTCATCATCGTTAGACGAAGATGTAGGGTTGTGTGTACTCCTCTGAGGTTGACCACTCGGTCTTCCAACCGGTAGATCAATGTCCGACTCAGACATGGATAATTCAGAATAATCCATGTTCTGCCGAAGATTTTGTGAAGCAGGCCCCCTCTCCGCAGCAGAGGGCGGCCGTACAAAATCTTCTGCCGGGGCCGAACTAACCGTATGGGACGGTTTCGACCTCTCGTTCACAGAATGACGCAATGTATTCTGATCCCGAGGTTGCCTATAATCGGACTGCCTATCAAGTAGGTGTCCCCCCGAGAGCAGTGAATTCCCATGAGATGGGTAATGCTGATCCCGGTAGGCCGTTGAACTCTGTCTAACACCTAACGGTTCCATATTATGGACCGGTGGCTGGTATTGAGGAGCAGCATATTGTCTTGCGACATACACTGTCCCCCCAGGGGAAGAAAAAGATTTTTCGTAACCCCCATACCCGATGGAAGACAGAGGAATAATCGAACCCGGTGCAACACCAGGCTTTAAATTATTCTGATTCTGTAGTGGAGCAGAGATCGATCGATAATTAGAATCAATTCGGTCTATCACCACAGAACCCGTGCCTAGACGCGCCATGTTTACATAGTCGTCTGGCAGTGTAGACGAGGCATTGAAAAATGCCCTACTACTCGGTTGGCCTGTGTTTACATAAGACACTGGTGTTTGTGTCGTATTCACAGGCGTGACCGATTGGCCCGTAGCACCATAACGAAATGGGCTACTGACCTGATGCGGCATGTCTCCATGGCTAGTCGTCGAATCAATTAAGATAGTCTGACTGCCAGGATGAATCGGTGCTAAACGATCAACCTTTTGCCTGGCTGGGTCCTTGCAATCGGACCTTTGCCCTGTCGCATCACAGATACGTGAGCGACTACCTGGTCTAGTCATGGCAACGTGACTGACTGGCCCAGTCCAGTCCAACCCGGACTGACTGGTGACAGGTCGCGTCATTAACGAATGACTCCTCTCCGGTTGCCCGGTGACCTGACGTGCCTCGGTATTTGGGTTTTGTTGCTCAGCCCAACAAAACCCAGGTTGACTATGCATAGGCAGGAGTGAAGCTGCACTATACAAAGTCTCCGGAACACTACGTCCCCCGACGTAGGTAACCGGTACTCTGCAGCTGTCCGAAGACCGCTGTAGCTCAGAGTATGGTGTCGGATTGGTACAACTCATGCGGTTATCCCGGAAAGCTACCAAAGGCACTCCTTCTTTCGAAGGCCCAGCCCTGACACCAGGCGACAGATGGTGAGGTTCAGCGGTTAAATGATCCAGCTGAGCATTTTCCCCGCTGTTTCCGTACGGTTTCTGAAGTTTCCCGACGGAGCAACTCTCACCCAAAGCTACCATCCGAATTTCCTCAGCGCGCGGAAAAACGGCTGTGTTGAGCGGAGAAGAAGGCTCAGCATTGCCCTTCGACTCGCTCAACACCGTTGCAGAGTCCGGTTGGGAGAACCCCTCGAACTCTGCCTCACTCGATGAAGATAAAGGCACCCTCTTAGGGGTCTTCTTTATCTTCCTGCTTTTACGAGTCTTACTCCGCACGACCTTTTTCCAAATGGAAATAGGCCATGTCGAGCAGTACTCGCAAGGTGAAGCCTGTGTGCATTTGGTGCACACAACGCAGGTCGGATGCGAATCCCATAGGTGCACAGCATGACCACATGGGCTCCGCATCCCTTCACCAGTAATTGACATTGACATAATTCAAAATACTCACCAAACAGTAAATAATCCGTATATAATCCGTTTATAATCCGTTTTTATATATCCACACCACAGGGACACCGGTAGCTTGGACACGTATATTGAAATAAATTTTGTTTCAAAAATTTTTCACAAATATTGAATAGAACAGTCAATAATTCATACAGCAATAGTTAATGTACTATCGCTAACAGGGTAGGGAAAAAGTATTGAAAACAGCAAGACTTCCGCACCCGAAGACGGTAACTGAAATTAGCGGGTGGGGTAATCCACGTGCTTCTCAGAGTATCGTCCGCTACAAAACAATAAATACAGCAATAAAGTAAATAATTTACGGCTGTGACGTTAATGCAGACAAAATATCTTTGGACAATTAAATGATTATAAGGCAGGGCCTTATAAAACAAAAGAGTTAATTGGAAGAAGAAATAATAATATAAATTTTTCTTATCGACTACTCCGGTGAATCCAAAAATGAAAAGTGACTACCCGCTCACGTGCGCGCCTGTACTTCCGGGCGGCCGTGTATGTCACGGATACGTGAGGGATATGCTAACGTGGGCGTTTTTTTTGGGATAATTAAGGTGTATAGAGATGATATATCAGGTATTAAATGACTGGTAATGTATTTTTGATATAAAAATACACACATTAAAGCCCCTCAATCATTTAACCCTTTCCCTCATACGACAATTCTGCAGCAGACGACTTTGAACGTATTTTTTGTCAAACAATAGAATATCTCTATAATTGAATGGATAACCTATGACAAAAAGTGGAAAACATTGTGTCAAAAGGAGAAATTGCACGTTTTGTGAAATTTCTTCTTTTGTCACTATGTTTTCAAATAGCCGTCTGCTGCAGAGGCGTCAGAAAGCGTCTATATGAGGGAAAGGGTTAACTGTGTAAGCTTTCAACAATTTTTAGTTATATATCACAGCATTTCCTGGGTTTATTTACCAGTACTTCTGGTTCATTTATTCTGACACCAGTGAGTCAGTCATTATGCTAACCCCACAACCTTGAGTGCCAAGGAGGGAAAGCCCTTACTTTGGTATGACCTGACTGGGGATTAAACCCGCGACCTCCCAGTTTCAAAATGAGCCATGATGTCAAAGGAGAATGACGACTCCACTTTTTACTGGTGTGTAGTCTAAAATGACATAGGTTTTTTTTAGTTAAAAAGTGTTAACAAACGCCTGTGATCTTTTTAAAATCAAAGATAAGATATTTATCTCATAGTTGATATTTTTCTTTGTTCTCCATTTGACTTTATTCCTGACTTTAAAGCCGGAAATGCGAATACGAATCACAAAGATACAGGAATAGAGCATACAGCCTTTTTGGGTTAGCGCCTTTTCTTGCAACCAGTTGAAGAAGGCTTTTATCTGGCAGATGCAGGAATTTCAGTTAGACAACACAGGAAGTCATGTAATTGGAAAGGGAGGTCACTCCATAAACCTTTTATACATGTTTTCAAGTGAAAACAAGCTTGAAATTTGTACAGGTTTACGATTGATTACAATTTGACACCATTTTCAACAAAATTTCAGTCATGCCATTCTCACTTAAGCATGACATTGTGTTTCCAGGCGTTTTCACACCAGCACTTCACATAACGGTCTTTTCAAGCAACTGGCTGCTTCTCTACATTACATTGCCTTTTAGCTAAATGACACTTGTCTCATTGCCTTTTTTAAATGTCAGATAAATGTCGGCTGAGCTGTGGTTCAAACTCACAGCCCCTGGATTGACACATCCCACCTCATTCCCGACTGAGCTAAAGGGGCAGGTGCCGAATTGTATAATTGGATTCAAAAGACGGTATCAGGGACGCCTACTAGATATTATCTAGTCCCTGACAGTATTCAGAAAATTTCTCTGTCACATTTCATCTATTTACAGATATCCCTTTTCCACATACACACTCATTTAGACACCTTTACAGTAGACAACTTTTGAAAACATTGTGACCAAAAGAAAAAATTGCTCAAAATAAACAATTTCTCCTTTTGCCCAAATGATTTCAACTTCATTCAATAACTGTTCTTTCATCTATATACATTTTTCGTGTTTTTGCCTCGACGTTTTAAACATTGTCTGCTGAAGATTTGTTTAAGCAAGAACCAACTAGAAAATAGTGTGTGAGTCAGTTGACAATATATTATTTATGGACAGGGATCCTTTGAACCCTTTCACAAAAGAAACAGCCTTTACACAACCAAAGGTCCAGACGGCATTTTTCTCAACAATACCTCAATTATTATGCAACCAAACCCTATGTTGTGTGTACTCAAAAGAATCGTCTCATTGAGACGATTATTTTGAGTACCCACAACATGGGGTTATAGGGTCAAATAAGGTTTTAAGAACATAGAAAATGTTCCTAATCTGGAGCTCTGCACCATGCAGTTTTGTCATATAGCAGCAGATGACTTTTGACAAGACTATTTTACTGGCAAAAGAAAAATGTAAATATGTACTTATTTCTTATATTCCAAGTTTGTTCCCATCTCCGTCACAAACCATGAGGCTATATGATTTTATGAGATTTTCTAGAAACTCTCATTTGTTACGGAAGAATAAAATATGAAACAGCAGCTAAGAGGGTAATCTTACACAATTTGAATGATATCTAAGACAACCTTCACAGCAGACACCTTTGGAAAACATGGTGAAACAAGAGTTGTCGGAGGACAATATAGCTCGCCTATCAGGGCCATCGTCCATAAGGGCCTACTTCAGAACAGTTATAGCATTAGGTAAAGTCACACAGTATCACCTATTGCAAGATAAAACACCTTTTCAATACTTGCATGCAAATGTTATCCAAGTCCATACCGGCCCTTTTGGGCCTTTAAAATCTGTAAATTTATTTATATACGATAAGCAACAGCATACACAGTGTCTGAAAAAAGGCCTTGCACGCAAAGGTTTGACAAAAAAGGGGCCCAATTCAGTCAAAATCCATTCCAGAGTTATAGGACTTGACATACAAGGTCATCTAATGACCCTGAATAAGTGTGTGAAGTTTCAAAGCAACAGCATACACAGTGTCTGAGAAAAGAACTTGCACGCAAAGGTTTGACCAAGCTGGCAAGGCGTACGCCAACGCCAACGCGGACGCCAAAGCCTGGGTGATTACATAAGCTCCCCTATTTCTTCGATTAGGCAAGCTAAAAAGTAGAAATTGAGCAATTTCTTCCATTATTGAAATGTTTTGTATGAGAACTTCAACATTAACCATTTCCCTGGTGCAGATGCTTTTTGACGCATCTGCAGCAGAACACTTTTGTCATTTTTCATAATGAGAAATTTCTCCTTTTGCCACCATATGTTTTCAACATTATCCCATAAGTTATACTTTCATTTATTTTAACCCTTTCCCTCATATAGACACTTTCTGACTCCTCTGCAGCAGACAGCTTTTTGAAAACATAGTGACAAAAGAAAAAAAATGCTCAAAACGAGCAATTTCTCCTTTTGCCACAATGTTTTTCACTTTTAGATATAGGTTATCCATTCCATTATAGAGATTTTCCACTTTTTGATAAAATATGTTCAAAGTCGTCTGCTGCAGAATTGTCTTATGAGGGAAAGGGTTAATAAATATGTTAATACCTCTTAATTTCTCAGATGTCTTAAACTTCGACCGCAGATTTATTGTATGTGGGAAATGGTCGTAATGATACCATTTCAGGCAAAGGGTTATAATCTAATAATGTTCAAGGACAAAAATTCAACATTAACTATCACTCAGAGAAGCATAAAACTGTCAGATCTCTGAATTAGGTTTTCCTGCCTCTGTGACAGAATCTGTGTCAATGATATTAGTGGAATCATATTTCTCCTAACCCATTCCCACTAACAGACTCCTTTCCACATTAATGCAGCCAATTAATAACTTTTAGAAACAAGATGTGTTTGTGAAACACTGATGCCCCCGAATGGCAACATCTAGGTCAAAGGTCAAGGTCGCAAGGTCAAAAATGTTGGTACCGACAGAAAGGTCATGTCACAAGGAATACACATGTGAAATATGGTAGCCATTATACCTGTTATGGTTCAAAAGGAGTGGTCAAGGTTAAAGTTTTTTTCGACAGACAGACAGACAGGCCAAAAAATTGATGCCCACCGAATCGGTGATTCCGAGGGCATAAAAACATTTTGGGCAAAAGGAGAGGTTGCTCATAATATGGGGCCTCAATACTTTCAACTATTTTCAATAATTACCTTCATTTATAAAGATTTTACATAATTTTGCCTAGATATTTTCAAAGTTGTCTGCTGCGGATTTGTTGTGTGTATATGGGAAAGGGTTATAATGCAGTCAAGCTCGTTTTACATAACATTTATAACATCACTTAGTCTCTGTGACAGCATCTGTGTAAATGATATTAATGGAATCACATTCCTCTTTACCCTTTCCCTCATACGACAATTCTGCAGCAGACGACTTTGAACATATTTGTCAAAAAATAAAAAATCTCTTTAATTGAGTGGATTACCTATGACTAAAAGTGGAAAATATTGTGGCCAAAGGAGAAATTGCTTGTTTTGAGCAATTTCTTCTTTTGTCACTATGTTTTCAAAAATCTGTCTGCTGCAGAGGCGTCAGAAAGCGTCTATATGAACTTATAGATGCCTTTCCATATGTATGCAGAAGACGACTTTTTAAAAACATTTAGGCAAAAGGAGAAATTGCTCATGATGACCAATTTCTCCTTTTGCCACAATGTTTTCAACTCTTTTCAATAATTAAACTTTCATTTAATGAGATTTTCCATATTACTCAAAACAAGCAATTTCTCCTTTTGCCACAATGTTTTCCACCTTTGGTTATCAATTATAGAGATTTTCCATTTTTTGATATGTTCAAAGTCGTCTGCTGCAGGATTGTCGTATGAGGGAAAGGGTTAACATCAATAATTATGTGATTCCATTCCCTGTCTTTCAATTATTCTAAGGACTTTTGATGAATCTGTAGCAATGAAAATATTGCAGGAAAAGAAGAACTTGTTTGACCTAAACAATTCTTCCTTTACAAAAAATGATGTCAAATATTAATTCAAACTTTTTGGTAGCGCTACCTGCTCTACTAATTGACCATTTCCCACTTGCAGATGCATTTTGTTGCATCTGCAGCAGGCAATTTTTGAAAACATTTGAGGCAAAAGGGAAATTGCTCATAATGAGCGATTTAACTTTTGCCAGGATAATTTCAACTCCATTTAATAAACAAAATTCCTTATCCTTTTCCAACATCCAACAATTATGCAGCCGACGTCTTTAAAGTTGTATAGGCATAAATAGCAAAAACCTCTATAAATGAAGGGATATTTTGTTAATAGAGTTGAAATCATAATGTGGCCAATGGAGAAATTGCTCATTAAAGTCGTCAGTTGCAGAGGCGTCAGAAAGCGTCTATATGTGGGTTTGATTGATTGATTGGGGTTTAACGCCGTTTTTAACAATTTCTCAGTTATATCACGGCGGCCAGTTTACCTATTCATGCATTTCCTGGTTTTCTCACACCAGTACTCCACACAACAATCTTCCCAAGCAACTGGCTGCTTTTCCACATAGACTTATCCCATTGGTGTAAGACGAATGACGCATGTCGCATTGACTTTTGTCAATCCTCGGAAAGAAAGTTGGCCGAGCCGGGATTCAAACTCACAACCCCTGGATTGACAGCCCGTGTCGCTACCGACTGAGCTACCAGGGCTCGGCTCCCATATTAGAGTTTTCAAAAGTAACTCAGGCTGCAGATGAGCCAAAATGTTTGTTGGTGTTTTATGCCTCTTTCAAAAACTTTTCAGTTATAATGGTATTTCCTGGGTAATTTACCAGTACTACTGTTCCATTATCCTGACACCAATGCTATCCCCAAGACCCTGAACACCAAGGAGGGCAGCCATAACTACCATTATTAACCCTTTCCCTCATATAGACGCTTTCTGACGCCCCTGCAGCAGGCGGCTTTTTGAAAACATAGTGACAAAAGAAGAAATTGCACAAAACATGCAATTTCTCCTTTTGACACAATGTTTTCCACTTTTAGTCATAGGTTATCCATTCAATTATAGAGATTTTCTACTTTTTGACAAAATATGTTCAAAGTCGTCTGCTGCAGAATTGTTGTATGAGGGAAAGGATTAAAGTCTTTGGTATGATCTGCTCGGGGATCAAACCAGTAGCCATATACAGCCAAAATGATTCCTCAAGTGGGAAGGGGTTATATAATGAGTCTCATACCTGTAAGCCTAAATTAACTGCTGTATTCATCAATATAGCCTGTTTGCCTTTCAATATTAAAATTATGCTCAATTCAGCAAAACCTAAAAATAGCACATATTAGTCAGTAAGTGACTGATAGCACTTTAAAACCCTTGTGTGAAATAGTTGAATAAATAACAAATATTTGATGAAATTATCCAGGGATGTCTGTAGACAAATTGGAGTTGACAGATGTAATTTATCTTTCAACTGCAAGCATATGGGACCAGTATCATAACAGTTTCTACCATTCTGTTTCCATGGTTACCACTACAAACTCTTAGAGAATTCCAGAATGTATTTTGGTGATGTCACAATGTCAAAGGAAATGTTTTGACAACTGGGATGGTTTTGATTCTTGCTTAGAATCAATCCTTTGCTGTTAAAGTTAACCACGTCTGTAGAAAATAACAGAAGCTGATAAAAGCAGGAGTAAATGGGTATATCCATTGACTATATCTTTTTTATTATGTGACAGCTAACAATACAATATTCGCTCATACAACAAATCTTTAGCAGAAAACTTTGAAAACAATTATTTAAAAATATGGATCATCTTTATAAATGAAAGTACATGTATATATAATAAATGAATAGAGATGAAATCATTTTTTTTTTAAATCTGTAGAGGTTTTCGATAGTTTTGCTTAGATGTTTTCAATTTCGTCTGCTGCCTATTTGTTATATGTTGGGAAAGTGTTAACTTAGGTAATTAACAGCTGAGCCATGCCACAGAAAACAAGAGGGCCAAGATGGCCCTAAATCGATCACCTAATTGATAGTAAATTAGTAGCAAATATTTAGCTGCAAATATCTGGGAAAATTTGATCAAGGAGTGCAAATGAAACTGCAAGGAGAGGACACTTCTCAAGAAACAGCTTATCAGTAAAGGCCATTTATATCTTGAAATCTAACGAGAACTTTAATAAGAATGGAATTATAAAGTTTTTGTCAGTTTGCACCTTTCCTGATGCCGCCTTGCTGCCCTGTTTTTCAACGAAATCAATATGGCTTCAACAGTTTATTTAGAGTGTCACTTAAGGAACATTTCTACCAAATTATCTTGCAATCGCACAGGCAGATTATGAAGGAAAAGGATTTTAAAATTTTGGTATTTTTCTCACTTTCTGATGCCGCAGCAACCAAAGTTCTCAATGGAATTTAAATCTTTGAACAAATTTGAAAGAGGACCACCAAAGGAACATTCCTGTGATGTTTTGTGGAAATTGGTCTATTGGAATGGTAAGAGTTGGTTGTCATTTGTAGCTAAAAGTTCAATTTAGCCCTTTTGTGATGACGCCTGGTTGCTATAATTGTGTAACCCATCAAAACAGCTTAAACAAATTAAATAGAGGATCATTAAAGTAAGATTTGTATTACATTTTCTTAAAATCAGACAAGCACTTTCATAAAAATGGAATTTTCAAATTTTGTCATTTTGCCCCTTTTCTGATGCCGCCTGACTGCCATGTTTTTCGACCAATCAGTATGGCTTGAACAATTTTTATAGAGGGTCACCCAAGGAACATTTCTACGAAATTATATTTGAATCTGACAGGCAGATTCGGAGGAGAAGATTTTTAAAGTTTGGACATTTTGTCCCCTTTCTGATGCCGCAGCAACCAAAGTTCTCAATGGAATTTAAATCTTTGAACAATTTTGAAAGAGGACCACCAAAGGAACATTCCTGTGATGTTTGGTGGAAATTGTTCTTGCGGTTCAGGAGGAGATGATGTTTAAAGCTAAAAGTTAACGACGGACGACGGACACAGAGTGATCAGAATAGCTCACCTTGAGCCTTTGGCTCTAGGTGATCTAAAAAAGACCTTCAGTACTTCTGGACAAGTCTGCAATGAGTGTTACTCTACTGTTCGTATTCTAGTCATAATAAATAATTGGTCGTTGGTCTTCGTATTGCCGAGCCCCAGTAGCTTAATCTGTATACATAGCAACACAAGCTGTCGATCCCAGGGTTGTGAATTCGAACCCTACGAGTCAGCCAACATTCCTTCCGACATTTGACACAGGTCACTGTGACAAGTTTCATTCGTCTTCTACCAATGGGCTTACAGTTGCCTGGAAGAATGTGTAGAGTACTGGTCTGAGAAAGCCAGAAAACACATGAGACTGGCCACCGTGATATTACTGGAAAATTGTTGAAAACAGGGTTAAACCCTAATCAATCAATAAATCAATGGTCTTCGTATTTTTTAAAATTTCCACTGCATTAGGTATTTGTTTGTGTTAACCCTTCAAATTATTACCCCAGTACTGTATAGCCCTGCTTTCAATCGGCACTGAAACTGAAACATTAACACAGAGTTATGTGACTTGGTATAGACATGCATATTGTTTCCAGGACCATAATGTACCATATTTCATTTGAAAGTGTTGAACGTTTTTTGAGTTATGAGGTATTTTTAGGTTAAAGTTTGTGACAACGACGCTGACGACAACCGTACCGACGACGCCAAGGGTATCACAATAGCTTCTTCAAAAAACAAACAAGCTAATAATGTTGTTGGTCTCGAATGTTTAAAATTTTCACTACATTAGGTATTTGTTTGTGTTAACACTTCAAATTATTGCCCCAGTACTGTATAGCACTGTTTTCAATTGGCACTGAAACTGAAACATATTTCATGAAACAAGAGCGCCACAAGCGAATGTCAATGCTCGTCTGCTTTTCTCTAGGTGAGAAAGGAGCATTACTGAATAAATATTAAAGTTAGGTGAGCTGGTATAGACATGCGTATTGTTCCAAGGAACATGATGTGTATGATGTTGGAATAGCAATTCCCTGTCTATAATAAGCAACCATATTTTTAGTTTCCCAAATCTTTCTGTATAATGACCCTGCGATTAAAGACAATCTGTGAACAAAGACCAGATTGTTCACTTCTCATGGGTGGTCTTTAAACAAAGGTTTGACTGTACAGTTGAAAGGAGGGTTGCAAAAGAAAAATTGCTCATCATGATCAATTTCTCATTTTGCCACAATGTTTTCCAAAATTATCTCCTGCAAAGATGTAAAAATATGTCTTCATGTGGGAAGGGGTTAGTATGTAATCACCACTAAATTATACATGGATTCCTATAGGCTAAGCTATACTATGATACAGCAACTAGTCTCTGGAAGAAAAGCAGATTATATGTATGAGTGTCAAGGTCACGGTTTCTATGGTAATATGTCTTCCTTTTTCTAAACAAAAGCACTTGTTTCATGGACAGAAATGTTATTACAGAATGACATTAACTGTATCATATTTATCAAAAGTGACTGCCTTTTTTGCAGCAGATGTCACATGAACAAAAATGCCAAAAGAAAAAATATTTCCTTATGAAAAGTGATGTAGAAAAAGAAATGTAAGCTTAAGAAGAAATATTTCCATGAAACCATCTAGGACAACATAAAGCTACAAGGGTTTTATTAAAGGTGGGTAATTATGATGTTAAGATTCGATGGAATTGAAACATTTTTGCAAGTTTGATGCATCTATGCAAGGCTCTAGATAAAGGGCATTTTCGTGTTCTGAAATCCTTATTTGACATTCAAACTCTAGGTAGTTGGTACTCAAAAGAATTGACTCAGTGAGACAATACTTTTGAGTATCCACAACATAGGATTTGGTTGAGTAATAAGAGAAATATTGCGGGGACAAGACCTGTTCACTCCCTCTTATCGAGTAGTCCAATGTCTATGTACATGTACAGTACCCTAAATTTTCATAACAAAGACTATACAAGTATGAACAATTTTCAGTTACAGTGTGTTACACTAAATCTGCTCACTGAATAATTTTCAACAACAAAGACAGGATTAGAATTCTGGTTGATAACCATCAGTTCTTTTAAAGTTATTGATTAATTCACACAGGTTGTATAATGTGTCTGCTTGCAAAGCCAGATAAAGCAATAGGAACATTAGACATGAATAAATAAAGCCATGTACCTACTTGATTTGAAACAACAGTTTGGAGTAGAATATTGTTCATATTTGTTTCTGACAGACTGACAAAATTGTTTCATCCCGAAAATGGTGGATAGTTAAAATTTGTATAAAGATAAAGATTATAGTATGCAAAAGTGGAGGGCTTTATTATTTATTTTAGTGCTAGCTAATGATTATACATATGAATACAGTGTATGGCTATGAAATATAAATATGAAAAACTATTAATAGAGCTTTTTATAGGAAATGTTCCAATAAACCAAAAGCATGGTACATTTTGCAAAACAAAGTTTTTTATTTCAACATGTTATACATGAATATGAATACAAGCTATGGTTGATATTTAATTAACTAGATGTCTGATCATTTAAAAGGTTCATCCTTGAGACAACTAGAGCTATACCTGAAAGTAATTAATACCCAATGACACATAAAAATGGCAACTGTGGCATGTCGCAATAAAACAATTGTCTAGTTTAACACAATTAATTCCAATAAATGTACAATGGGATGAGGTTGGACCACAAGTTATTATACCATCAGAAATTACTGTATTCATACAATTTGGACAATGGTGAAACCATTTCTTTGTCTACAAAATTGTATCAAGCATGGCAAATAGGTTGTGTACCAACACTTATTTGAATTGGTCCTTCCAAGAGTTATGGTCCGCATTTCTAAGTTGTAAAAGAGTCATGAAACATCACCATCAAACAGCGTTGGTTTGTGATCAAAGTTGAACTTGACACTTACAATTATATGCTCGATCATGCATGCAATTATTTCTATATAATACATTTTTGAACATTTGTTAATCTCAAAAGACAAAGTTCTTTTGCAATTTATAGCAGGTTTTCTGATAGCTTTTAGGACCATTAGTCTACCCTTTATATTGCTGCAGATTTTGTTGAATATGGGGAAGGGTTGAATCTCATTTCTTGTGAACATCATTGAACATGAGGAATGCACTACTACATTTTTTCCCAATTTCCCCTTGTCTTGTAATTCTGTTTTCAATCCAATTTTACATTATCACCACATCCCTTCTGAGACACACATCATGATGAGCCGTGTCACACGAAAACACACCTCTAATTTACCAACAGTTAACCCTTTCCCACATACAACAATTCTGCAGCAGACGACTTCGAAAACATCTTGGCAAAAGTGTGAAAATCCCAATAAATAAGATATTGAAATAGCAAATAAAGTTGAAAGCACTGTTGCAAAAGGAGAAATTGCTCATTATGAACAATTTCTTCTTTTGCAAAAGTCGTCTGCTGCAGAGTCTGTTGCAGAGTTTTATTTATCCTGATAATTATTATGCACTCTGTTGTAATGCTATCCCCTCCAACAGTTTGTGCTAAGGAGGGAAGCCATTACTATCATTTTAACACAATAACAGCAGAAGACTTTTGAAAACATTGTGGCCAAAGGTGAAATTGCTCATGATCAGCAATTTCTCCTTTGGCCACAATGTTTTCAACTTTATCTAACAATGAAGCTATCCGAAATGGAGATTTTTCAGGTTTTTGTCACTATGTATTCAAAGTCGTCTGCTGCAGATTTGTTGTATGTAGGAAAGCGGGGTTAAAGTCTTTGGTATGACTAGACCAGGGATATAACCCTAATCCCCTGTTCCCGAGGTGAACAATTCCTAGCTGAACAGAGACAGTTGGCTTGGTACTATGCATTGCACAGTCTGATCAGAATTTTCCCTATTTTGTTCAGTAACTTTTTCCCACTTGCAGACGCATATTGACTCATCTACAGCAGACAACTGTTGAAAATATTGTCACAAAAGAATAATGAGCAATGTCTCCAAACGCCACAATGTTTTCAACACTATTCAATCATTTAACGTCAATTCAGAGATTTTCTGTATTTTTTCAACTGTGTTTTCAAAGTTTTCCGCTGCAGATGTTGGAAAGGGTTAGTTATACTAATGTCATTGAACAGAGCTCTAGTTAAGGGGCGTTTTGCATGTTCTAAAATCCTTAATTGACTTTATAGCCCTATGTTGTGGAAACTCAAAATAATCGTCTCATTGAGACGCTTCTTTTGAGTACCCGCTTCATAGGGTTTGGTTGGATAATGAGAGAGATATTGTGCATGCTTATCTGGACCTCTGATTGAATCTTCAGAAGTTATGGTATATAAACCCTTTCACACATACATCAATTCTACAGCAGACGACTTCGAAAATATAGGTAAAGAGTTGAAAACATTGAGACAAAAGGAGGAATCGCTCGTCTTCAGCAATTTCTGCTCTTGTCACAATGTTTTCAAAAGAACTAAATGTCTGTCTGCAGTTGCATCAAAATACGACAAAATGTATAAAATCTCCATAGATGAGATTTCAATTATTAAATATAGTTGAAAACATTGAGACAAAAGGAGAAATTGCTCATCTTCAGCAATTTCTGCTCTTGTCACAATGTTTTCAAAAGTTGTCTGTCTGCAGTTGTGTCAAAATACGTCTAGAGTTGCGAAAGGGTTAAATTCAGGAGAACTTGCCCATCACAAGTGATTTCTCTTTTTTGCCACAGCATTTCTAACTCTATTCAAAAACCATCGGATACATTCTTTGATAAAGATTTTCCTCATCTTCGCATATATAGAAGTTTTCTAAGTCGGCAGCTGCAGATTTCCTGTGTTCGGTGGTTAATTACCACAAAAAAAAGTGGTCTGTCACAGTTCATGTTCTGACCTAAATCTGTAATAATTTGAAACCCCAGGAGGTACGTATACAGGCTTTCCGGTGACCGTACCCCATTTCCCTGAGTAATTTAGTTGTCCATTTTGTTGAAAAGAATCAGTGATAGAACTCTTCCGGTGCTTCAATCTCCGGAGTATTGACATCAGGATTATCTTAATGGCCGATCTCATCAGTGACATTCAACTGGGAATTTTCAATGTAAATTATTTTGGGGAGAAAAACATCTGATATGGCTACAACCACAATGGGCCATAATGAATAACTTTGCTGTGTAATCATTAGGAGCCATCAATGCCATAGAAAGATTGACAGTTGTGGATGTATTATTGGAGGTTTTTTGCCTGCATATTTCAACATTATTTCAGCTATATAATGGGGACAGGACAATTATTCATGATCTCTGGGTAATCAAAGCAGTACTAGGCTAGGAAATATTCTAGGAAATGTGCGTTGCCCAAGGGTACTCCACCACAACTGGGGACACCCTGTTTCAAGTCCCCCATGAAAGGCATGATTATTAAAAAGTCAAATATACATGTAGTGCCATTATATAAACAATGTAGTTTGCAACATGCTGTCACATTTTGATGAATCTGCAGCAGATTACTTTTATAAACAGTGTGGCAAAGGAGAAGTTATTCAAAGCTTCTTTTTTGCCACAATTTTTTAAGTCAAATCTGTGCAAAAGACAACCTTGTAATAGCAATTCCTTGTCTAAAGCAAACACGCTTTTAGTTTCCCAATTTCATTTCCTGCATAAATGACCCTACAATTATTTAAAAGACCACTTGTGAATAAGGACCATATTGTTGTGTTCCCTCTGGTGGTCTTTATATACACAGGTTCCAATGTACTTTTATTTGTAGAAATTTTCATATTTTTTGTACAGATGTATTCAAAGTTGTATGCTGCAGGTTTGTTGTATGTGGGAAAGGTGTTATCTATATATAACCCTCACCAATGGGGTTCATCCAGCTTACATTTATATTAATTTTGCTTATTTCTCACATTACATGACTGTAATAATTAACCAGCATGTGGTTTCAAATAACAAAAAGTCAAATGTCAGAAAATGAATGATATAGGTATATTATGTGACATTACATGTAGGTAAGACCTGGTAATCAATTTATCTTTAACCCTTCTCAGCAGACGACTTTTAAAAATATTCACGGTGGCTAAAAATAAAATATTTCAGCTCCAGATGACTTGGAAAACATTTGGTTAAAGTCTATAAAAGTAAGTTGAAACCTTGAATAGAGTTCACAGACAATACTTACCTGTATTAATATCATATTAGGTAGACAAGAAAAAAAAAAAAAATCAGAAGATATAATATAAATTACAGATCATCTCTTTTGACCCAAAGAAAATTAAATGAAGCACTTAAATAGGATGACTCGTACCGCAAGGTCCGTCATGTGAAATGGCCGTGAGAGTTGAATTCAGGCAAGACTGTCGTCGCAGTTCACAGGCATTGTCGTATGTGATGCCGTCACTACCGCAGACCAATCGGACCACTTGCCAGCAGGGTGCCGGACAAATGCATGAAGGTTGGCCCATGCGGTTGACAACGCAGTCCTGACTTGATCTACATTGGAGTTTCTGACACGGATGCTCTTTCGCTGTTGAAATAAATATTTGAATCACTTCTGATGACAATTGGTAATATTTTGTTAATAAGAAAAAAGCATTTTTTTAATTTTACATAATTTCCATTCTCTTGAATATGTTCAAGAAAAAGATGAAATGGGATAATTTTATCTCAATTCAATGGTCTTAAAGTATTATCTTTGAATTATTGATAATAACCATGTTCTCTATCTTGTTCTTTATACTTTTCTTGAAATCACACTGTTGTGAAAGTGCTTGTTATTTTAGAATATTGAAATACCTGAGCTTATAGAGAGCACACATGTTAAAGATTTAAAATGAATGGTGTTTTATGCTGCTTCAACAGTATTTTGGTCATATCACTGCATTTCTTTGGTAAATTAATCACCAGTACTACTGGTAAGCTTATCCTGACACCTGCCTTCAGTCGTTACAATGCTATTACTGCATGGTTAACCTTTCAAACTATGAATGTAGCTAAAATGATTAATAATTTATGTAGGGATTCCTAACATCAAGTTGAATTTGTTGACTGTAGAGGTTAAGTTCTGCAAATTACTAGTTAACCCTTTCCGTCATATAGACGCTTTCTGATGCCTCTGCAGCCGATGGCTTTTTGAAAACATAGTGACAAAAGACGAAATTGCTCAAAACAAGCAATTTCTTCTTTTGCCACAATGTCTTCCACTTTTAGTCATAGGTTATCCATTCAATTATACAGATTTTTTATTTTTGACAAAATATGTTCAAAGTCGTCTGCTGCAGAATTGTCTTATGAGGAAAAGGGTTGAATTTGTTTAGTTTAGAAGTTAAGTTCTGCAAATTACTAGTTAACTATATGATATTTATATTATATACATTTAATAGCGATATATAAGGGGAGGTGACCAATCTAGTCTCCATTGTTGGATCATGCCAGAAATACTAATTAACCCTTTCCCTCATACGTCAATTCTGCAGCAGACGACTTTGAACATATTTTGTCAAAAAATAGAAAATCTCTTTAATTGAATGGATAACCTATGACTAAAAGTGGAAAACATTGTGGCGAAAGAAGAAATTGCTCGTTTTGAGCAATTTCTTCTTTTGTCACTATGTTTTCAAAAAGCCGTCTGCTGCAGAGGCGTCAGAAAGCGTCTATATGAGGGAAAGGGTTAACTATTGTACAACAGGTACCAGATTCATATGTTTTGCTACTGTTGACATCAGATCAAAGATAGTTTTTGCCCATTTTCTGTTTTATATTCAAGACTAACATTACCTTTGGTTTTAGATGATGAAGAAGCAGTGAATTTAAATTGCGCTTCTATGCCATTTTCAACAGTTTTTCAATCATATCACAACAGACAGGTTATCAGCCCATGTGTTTCCTGAGGCTTTTTCGCAACAGTCACAATGATCTCTTTTTTTCCAATCAATGGATTGGAACCATGCAAGGTCACGAATGGCTCAAACTCAGAACTCTTGATTACCAACTGCACTAAAAGAAGTAGCAGACAGCTTCACATTACCAATAAGCTTTTGTTTTATTGGGATTCTCACCATTTTTCAAAATCATTTCAGCTCTAGGCTTGGAAATGTGCCTTGTCCAAGTGCACTCCACCATATCCACCGGTACAGGGGATCAGAGCCAGGGCACGCCTTAAGTACCAACTCTTCAACGTTTAACACTTGGCCATGGCAGATTCTTCAACCAATAAACAAGTCTATCAAATGATGTTAGAATAAGGAAAATTAACATCTATGGTCATATGATAGGGATAGGAAGGAAACATCATTACGGTAAATCACTGTAATTAAATCCTCCATTTAATAGGACTGCATTCGCTCACGGTGATCATTAAATCAGGATCCGAGAGCAAAAATATCTATAGATCTAGTCAGTAAGTCTCTACTTTATTCTTGGTGATAACTCTTATATATAGTTAGACACTGTCTAACCCTTACTCACTTTAAGATTAATCTATTAAAATCCATAGTCTTAAGTTAATTAACCCTTTCCCTCATACGACAATTCTGCAGCAGACGACTTTGAACGTATTTTGTAAAAACATAGAAAATTTCCATAATTGAATGGATAACCTATGACAAAAAGTGGAAAACATTGTGGCAAAAGGAGAAATTGCTCGTTTTGTGCAATTTCTTCTTTTGTCACTATATTTTCAAAAAGCTGTCTGCTGCAGAGGCGTCAGAAAGCGTCTATATGTGGGAAAGGGTTAATAGCTGATTCATAATAAATTCCCAAGTTTATCAATAGAACAAATTAACATACTTGTCCGAGTGTCTGGATGGGGCAATTATAGCTGTAGACAGGTTGTACGTGAAATCAATCTGTATCTCAATTGTATATTATGTATATACATGTAATCAGTTACTTCCTATGGACCATATTAAAGTGACAGACTAGATTTTAGGCTTTTCTTCTGTCATTACAAAATCTACATTGTTTGTAACCCTTATGAAGTAATAAGTCAAGTTCGGGATTATTTTAAATTGAATATAATACATATAGCATAGTATTTATGGTTTAGTAGTCCCAGATTGCAAGGCTCATCGAATGACTTCCAACTAAAAGACAATTTGCTGACTGAATACAACCCAGTCTTATATATAGTAGTCTTTGCATTTTAAACAACAGTACATGTAGACTTCCTAATAATTGACAACGTCAATAATTAAAGTAATGGGCCATGGGTCATTATATTGTACGCTATGATCCTGTGGTTGTTGGCATTAAAAATATAGTGTACCAGGTGCCATAATGAAACAGCATTGAAAATGGCGTAAAAACCCAATATAATTTTATTTGAATGTATCACATAATCCTGCATCTCTCATAGACCATGCCAGGCATTTGTACCCAAGCTGACTGGCAACATTCTTTCCGATGTTTGACATAATTTATAATGTCAATGCAGCAAGCGCCATTTGTCTTTCACCAATTGGTTAATAGTCTTTTATGGAAAAGCAGCCAGTTACTTGGATAGACTGTTAATTGTGTGGCGTACTGGTGTGAGAAAGCCATGAAACACATGGGTAGATGAACTGGTAGACGTGATATGGGTGAATTATTTTTGAAATCGGCAATAAACCCTAATCAACTAATCAATCAATCAATCAAACCTATGGGAAAAAGTGAATGATGGTGCCTGGCTTGGTCAGTATTTGTGTGAATGCATCATGGAGTTTCAATATGTATTACTTATTTCCAAAATTGTACCTATTTTTTGATAGATTACACTTTACTCAAATATTTATGTATCATATTAATTATGCAAATTATTAAAGAACTTGAAACTGGTAATAATCATGTTTGGCCTTTGTAATATGTGGGAAATAGTTATTATTTTTCACAATTTTTGTCATATTTCCTAAATAAGAGAGCCATGATGGCCCTGGATCGCTCACCTGAGTTACGCCAACCACATAGTCAATCACATTAACTCATTTTGGGGTCAGGTAAGCTATTATCAACAAAACACCCATTCTGACAAAGTTTCAATATACTCAAATAAAAAATACAGCTTCCAGAGCGTTAACAAGATTTTCCTTCAATTTGGCCTAGTGACCTAGTTTTTTACCCAATAATTACCTGACCCATATTCAACCTTGACCTTAATACCAACAAGACAAACATTCTAAAAAAAATTGAAGGTGCTGAAACACCCAAAAAAAGATATTCCTTCAATTTGGCCAAGTGACCTAGTTAATGATCAGATATGACCTATATTTAAACTTATTTTTTTTTAGCATAGATATCATCAAGAGAACTATTCTGACAAAGTTTTAAAAGGCAAAAGATTAAAATGTGGCTTCAAGAGTGTTCACAAGATTTCCGTCAATTTGACCTTGTGACCTGGTTTTTGATCTCACATGACCCAGTTTTAAACTTGGCCTTATATATCATAAAGACAAACCTTCTATCAATGTTTCAAGCTGATGGAGCAAAAAATGCCTGCTCTAGAGTGTTAACAAGATTTTCCTTCAATTTAGCCTAGTGATCTTGTGACCAGACATTACATGCAAACTTAGCCTAGATATCATCAAGAAAATTACTCTGAAAACATTTCAACATGCTAATGGTAAAAATAAGGCCTGTAGAGTGTTACCAAGATTTTCCTTTATTTTGACCTTGTGGCTTAGATTTTGACTTCACATGACCCAGTTTAGAACTTGGCCAAGATTTGATGGGAGATGTACGTTCTGATAAACTTTCATGAAGATTGGATGTAAATTGTGGCCTGTAGAGGGTTAACAAGGCAATGTTGACGACGCACAATGCACAACGCATGAGGACATATCATCATACACTGACGACCGACAAAAAGAGATCACAATAGCTCACCTTGAGCACTTCGTGCACAGGTGAGCTAAAAAAAGAGCATTTCAATTTCAGTTTAGGTTGCAAAATTAGGAACAATGAAAAATCATTTACGTTAAATGCATTTAAATGAATAATTCTTTAGATGAAGATGTGTTTGAGTCTTTAAAAAATCCACAATCTCATTAAAAATTATTAGTTTTAGTAGGTTAATGACCTTGCTCTCAAAGGATTCAAAACTTGAACATTTTAGATCATAAGGCTTGCTCTCTTATTCTGAGCCTGCTGTTTCCAATTGAATTACTGGCCATAGATCACCTGCCATTGTAATTCACTGGTTTGGTTTGATAATTGACCAAGGTCTAATAACATGTTTATGTCGATTGTTTTCAATAACTGATCAGAGGTCTAGATATGGGGTGTTTTGCATGTTCTTAAAGCCTTATTTGACCCTGTAACCCTATGTTGTGGGTACTCAAAAGAATCGTCTCAATGAGACGATACTGTTGAATACCCCTAAATAGGACTTGCTTTGATTATAAGAGAGATATTGTGGGGAAAACAGCTGTTAACCCCTCCTTATCTGGACCTCTGAATAACTGATGATGTGTAATATGCCACTCATACACACCGATGATATTACTGCATCTAAATAAGGGAAGTATAAATATCACATTATGTAATATTTAACTAATATTTGAACCTTGCCATCAAGATGAAATAGATTTACATCCAAACAGAGCCTATATATTACATCTTGTAAGTCCTTTCTCACATAACGTAGACCTTTTTGCAAATTTCTAACAAACAACATAGAAAATATTTATACATAAAAGTAAAATGTATGATTAGAGTTGAAAGTATTGTTAAAATACGCATATTGAGCAACGTCTCCATTTGCCACAATATTTTTAAAACTGGTCTACTGCAGATGCATCATACATGGGTGAGAAAGGGTTAAAACATTATTTATACACTTGGGCTCTATAATTTGGTAAAAGCCACTTTATAATTTACAGACGACTTAACCCTTTCCCTCATATAAACATTTTCAGACGCCTCTGCAGCAGACGGCTTTTTGAAAACATAGTGACAAAAGAAGAAATTGCACAAAACGTGCAATTTCACCTTTTGCCACAATGTTTTCCACTTTTAGTCAACCCAACAATTTTTATATATTATTTTTACACTAAATATCATTTAACCCTTTCCCTCATACGGCAATTCTGCAGCAGACGACTTTGAACGTATTTTGTCAAAAAATAGAAAATCTCCATAATTGAATGGATAACCTATGACATAAAGTGGAAAACATTGTGTCAAAAGGAGAAATTGCACGTTTTGTGCAATTTCTTCTTTTGTCACTATGTTTTCAAAAAGCCGTCTGCTGCAGAGGTGCAGAAAGCGTCTATATGAGGGAAAGGGTTCAAGACCAAATACAATTCTGCTATAAGTAACCAAAACATTTACACCAATAAAGTCTATATAAGAGAGGATGGAGAAATTTTACTAAATAAATGCCCTTGTAAATAATTAGAGCCTTGTAATATTAGGTATTTATAAAAGGTAGATTCAAAGTATTATCTTAAGTTTAGTCAACACAAACAATTGACAATTTGCTAGATTATCCTATAAACATGCACAATGATAATTACATGCTTATCACCTCTAAAAAAGACATATCAGTTGTTCTGCATGGAGGAATATAGAATGCCCTGGATGAGAACTCTAAAAGACTTCTTCAAAAAACAAAAGCCATTTTTAACCCTTTGCCCGCCTATAGATACATTTTGACGCATCTGCAGCAGACAACTTTTGAAAACATCGTGACAAGAGAAATGTTTTCAACTTGTTTCAGAAATTATACCTATAATTATAGAAATGTTCCGTAAGTTTGCTGTATGTGGGAAATGGTTAACCACAGGAGAATTGTATATTGAAACTTTTGCTATCATTTGATGCAGCCTTAAAGTGGCATGAATCATGAAATAGTATACAATGATAATAGAGATCATCAAAAGTCATTGTTGTTTCTTCAAAGCATTAAAAATTTCTCCAATGCAGAACAATATCTAATCCTATGGTTTATGCAAATGCAATTCTAGATATATAACAACGATGAAGTCCAAATTTACCATGCAAGGAAACGGATAGGAAAAACACTCCATTATAAACTCCCCTAAGTCTATGTATGTATCATTCAGAAAAATAAATATATATATTTAACACAGGTATATAACTCATTCAATGAAATATGCCTTCTGGAAAGAATTTAATTTTGAATTTTAGCCCTTTCCAATATTCAACAAACCTGCAGCAGACCACTTTGAAAACATCTACGCAATAATATGGAAAATATCTTTGAATTAGAGTATAATTATTGTATTAAGTTGAAAATATTACAGCAAAAGGTGAAATCACTCATTATCAGTAATTGTCTGCTGCAGGTGCTTTAAAATTGCATATGCAATTGGGGTTATAAAACTAAATACTGTTTTAAAAACATCACCAGTAAATCAATCTAAATAGAAACACATATTTTCTCAATATATATCGTTATCCCATGACTTCCCAAAATTATATAAAAAAATAAATTCTGAAGGAAATACGCTTTCAAGACTATTAACCCTTTTCCTCATACGACAATTCTGCAGCAGACGGCTTTGAACATATTTTGTCAAAAAATGGAAAATCTCTATAATTGAATGGATAACCTATGATTAAAAGTGGGAAACATTGTGGCAAAAGAAGAAATTGCTCGTTTTGAGCAATTTCTTCTTTTGTCACTATGTTTAATTTCAAAAAGCCGTCTGCTGCAGAGGCGTCATAAAGCGTCTATATGAGGGAAAGGGTTAAGGCTTTCCCCGCATACAACAAATCTGTAGCAGACAAATCTTTATAAATGTCATACTTGTTAAAATAATTTTATCTTAAATGCTTTATGCTGTCTTTAAAATTAATATTTTTCATACAGTCCATTTTTATCTTTAGATACTTTAAATGCAGGCAAATATAAAAAAAAATATCACATTAGGATAGGATTCAACACAGGAACTTTGATGGTTTTATGCAAGACAGTTGCAACTACAGCTTGTAAAAAGAAGTAGATACAACTGTTTTCCATGAAGCCCTTAAATAAGAAGTGACAGACTGAACAATTGAAACTAGAACTATCACTGAAGATGATAAATACCCCCAAAACAGCACCTTGACCTACACCATAACTTAATAAGTTAAAGGGCCATAACTCTGTAAAATAACACGCAATTGTAAGACCTTTAGGATATGCACATCTCCTCTTGGTATAGAAGCTTCATGTAAAATTTTATTGAATTCCACCAAGTGGTTTCTAAGAAATTGGCCGGACAAAATATGGCTTCCGACCAACCAACCGACAGCCCGACACTGTGACTCCTATATACCCCCTCTTCTTGGAAGGGGGTTTAAATATGTCAAGTATTACAACTTTAATGAGTTACCCCCTTGTATAACATTCTTATAAAATTGACTGTTAGCACATTGGTGGATGAGAATTGGCACTTGTCCTATTGACACTTGTCAAGTCCGGAAAAAATATTGGCTGAGCTGGGTTTCAAACACACGACCCCTGGATTACCTTTCTATTGACTGAGCAACTGGGGCTAGGCTTTTTAAATCTTGTCATGTTAGTGCATGAATTAGTCTTACTTTCTTAACCCTTTTATATATTTAAAGAGAATTGAAAAGCAAGTTGAGCAAGTTCTCCTTTTGCCACAATTTTTTCAAAAGTTGTCTGCTTCAGATGCATCAAAATATGTCTTCATGTGGGAATAGTTTAAAATGTTTTGACCCTACACAAAAAATATCACCAATAAAATGAAATACAGTTCGCCAACAATCTGATCTCCAATAACTATGCTAGAATCAAATGTAAGCTTCATAGCTTCTTCCGTGCACAACAAAAACAAGAGGCCCATGAGGGCCTATGCTCTACTGGCATTGATCTGGCTTATTTCAAAAGGAACCAATATGTCATCAATTTTCAAATACCATCTAAGTTTGGTGAAGATCAGATAGTAAATGGAAGCTCTATTGTGTTCACAAGCTGTATTATAGCAATTTTGACAATTTCAAGGGCCATAATCCAGCCATGCGTGGGTAGATCTGGCCGTTTTTTAGAAATGAACCAAACTCTCATGGATATCTAACTACTGATTCAGTCATGCATGGGGCGAATCTGGCTTGTTTTCGAAAGGAATCAAGCTCTCATGGATATCTAACTACTGTATAAGTTTGATTGAGATACAATAAAAAAAGAGACTGTATCGTGTTAACAAGCTCTATTATAGCAATTGACCATTTCAAGGGCCATAATCCAGTCATGCATGGGCAGATCTGGCGGGTTTTCGAAAGGAACCGAGCTCTCATAGATATCTAACTACTGTATAAGTTTGGTTGAGATACAAAGAAGACTGTATCGTGTTAACAAGAAATTGTTTACGGACGGACGCACGCACAGACGACGGACGAATCGCCACGACATAAGCCCTTCTGGCCTTTGGCCAGTAGAGCTAAAAACCAGTGCAAACTTAACCCCCCTTTCCAACATGTAGATGCTTTCTGATGCCTCTGCAGCAGAAGACTTTCAAAAACATTGTGCCAAAAGTAGGAATTGTTAAAAAAATCCTTTTGCCACAATGTTTTCAACGCTTCAGTAATTATACCTACATTTATAGAGCTTTTCCATGTGTTTGCCTATATACTTTTAAAGTCGTCTGCTGCAGATTTATTGTATGGTGGAAAGGGTTAACCCTTTCCCTTAAATAGACGCTTTCTGACGCCTCGCAGCAGACGGCTTTTTGAAAACATAGTGACAAAAGAAGAAATTGCTCAAAACGAGCAATTTCTCCTTTTGACACAATGTTTTCCACTTTTAGTCATAGGTTATCCATTCAATTATAGAGATTTTCTACTTTTTGACAAAATATGTTCAAAGTTGTCTGCTGCAGATTTTTTGTATGGTGGAAAGGGTTAAGTGCGTGTTCGGATCCAGATAGATACAAATTATTGATTACCAAATGGGAAAATGTTGGGCTGAGAGAGAGAGAGAGAATTTGAGAGACGGCAATTTATGGTGTTGTGGAAATATAAACTTTTAGAGTTTTTAACCATTTCCCTCATAAAGACACTTTCTGATGCCTCTGCAGCAGACAGCTTTTTGATAACATAGTGACGAAAGAAGAAATTGCTCAAAACAAGCAATTTCTCCTTTTGCCACAATGTTTTCCACTTTTAGTCATATTGGTTATCCATTCAATTATAGAGATTTTCTATTTTTTGACAAAATATGTTCAAAGTCGTCTGCTGCAAAATGTCGTATGAGGGAAAGGGTTAAAGATTATCCTGGGTAAGATACCAGTACTTCTTGTCCATTATACACCTGATGTAAGCGAGTCAGTTGTAATCCTAACCCAACATACCTGAGCGCCAAGGAGGGAAAGCTATTGCTTCCATTTTTAAAGTCTTTGGTATTAACCGGACAGGAACGAACAATTGACCCCCTGCATCCTAGAGCAGATAATGTACCACAGAATCGAGGCGGTACATCTATTAATATAACAGATCACATCATCTGCTTAGATAATTGAATCAAAGAGCTATGAAAGAGAAGCTAATTCAAATCATATTGTTGCCTATCTAATGGTTCACTGTATTTTTGCCCTGACGTTTTCAATTTTAAGTCATCTGCTGCAGATTTATCAGATGTGGTTCAACTCCCTTTTTTCATTTGCATTTGTAAAAGTGAAATTCAGACAGTAAGCACACATATTGTTTCCCATAGGTAACCCTGACCTGGCGCAATGTAAAAGCCATTTTTAAACTTCCTTAAAAAAACTGTCTGTCTATCAAAAATTGGCTGCTATTTGGCTTTTGAGGTTCTTTTCATGTACAAATATTTGGCATTATGACAAGCTCAGTATTTTTTTTACAATAACAGTCTATTTATATGCACATTATTTTTCTGGTATGGACAACAACCTGAGTCTAGACCATCAGAGATCTATAACCCTTTCCCACAAACATAATATATAACTACAGTATAATGAATAATTCTCCTTCCAAAATTTTTGTACCACTGTTTATATACTCTTAACATATCAATTTGATTTTCTATTTCCTGTCAAAGATTTTGTTCAGTTCGTTTTGTTCATTGTCATGTTTTGTTCATGTTGCTTTGTAAAAATATCTTGGCAAAATATGAAAACTCTCTATAAATGAAAGTTAAATAATTAAATAGATTTGAAAGTATTGTGGCAAAGGGAGAAATTGCTCATTATGTGCAAAATCTTCTTTGTCCCACTATTTTCAAAAGCCGTCTGCTGCACAGGCTGAGAGGCATGGGACAGCATCTGTTTGTGGGAACTTAAGTATCAAACTTAGCTAAAAAAAAAGGTAAGAGCAGTCAAACTCTATCGGCAAAAAAGGTCTTTACCAAAATTGCTTTTTAATTAAGTTAGTGGAATAACGCACAGACGTAGTACTGATCATAATGGCACTCTAATGCCTGTATTCCAGACATGTTTGGTAAATAAAGTGTTTGACAAAGTGATGTGAATAAACAGTGTAACAAGGGGAGGGCGGAGGATCAGATAAGGACAAATAAACAGGTCTTGCTTCGACAATATCTCTGTTAGGTCTCATCAAAACTTTCGTTGTGGGTACTCAAAAGCATCGTCTCACTGAGATGATTCTTTTGAGTACCCACTACATAGGTTTCAGAGGTCAAATTAGGATTTTAGAACATGCAAAAACACCCCTTATCCCTTTCCCTCATGTAGACGCTTTATGACGCCTCTGCAGCAGACGATTTTTTGAAAACATAGTGACAAAAGAAGAAATTGCACAAAACGTGCAATTTCTCCTTTTGCCACAATGTTTTCCACTTTTTGTCATAGGTTATCCATTCAATTATGGAGATTTTTTTTTTTTAGACAAAATACGTTTAAAGTCGTCTGCTGCAGAATTGTCGTATGAGGTAAAAGGGTTATATAGAACTCTGGGAGGGCCACATCTATTTAGGACAATCAGCAAGACCCCGATGCCTGGCAAACAAATGATGGTCTAGTGGAACATAAAAACGTGACAACTAATTGACTTGTTCAAACATTGTTGCAGACACATATAGAAGTAAACTGAGCACAAAGTATCATGGTCCACATCATTCATTCTCTGTAACAAATCAAGAAACATTCATGTCATGACAATAAAGTTTGTTACACTGTTACAAGAAAGCTGCCGTCTTCACGTCAAACATTTATAACCTCGTACATATTGTACCCTCCTTCTGAACATTGAATTGTTGATATCTTAATTTGCAATCAGTTGAACACTATGTTTTTCTTCTGTTTTAACTGACGTATTCAGAATGCAACAATTGAATGTGCAAGGGTATACACACAGGTGCCCGGCGCATAATAATACACTTTACATATAATATATTTCTATATATTATATGTAAAGTGGATAAAGTGGGCGGTTTATGTGCCGGGCACCTGTGGGTATACATAAAACATTATTTATGTGTTAGACGTGCTCTGGGAAGACCAACCTTAGTGTAATTATTACACATATAGAAAAAGACCTAGCCACGTATCCATGGATACTGTTTGACAGAAGCCTTCTCTGACTAATTTAGTGAATAGTGCAGAGCCAGATCAGATTTTAATTGAAGTGCTGCCTGAACTTGATCTGCATTGCAGGTGGCCAATGCCTTATTGTTGGTTTTCACAGAGCATCGTTCATAATGTTTGTGCTTCATGTGTACGATACAATCTTTGACGCTCATTTTCAATTTTCTTGCAACACAAGTCAATCAAAATGTTTACAGACAACAGTCATGTTCACCAAGATAATACAATTTTTAACCCTTTCCCTCATACGACAATTCTGCAGCAGACGACTTTGAACATATTTTGTCAAAAAATAGAAAATCTCTATAATTGAATGGATAACCTATGACTAAAAGTGAAAAACATTGTGGCAAAAGGAGAAATTGCTTGTTTTGAGCAATTTCTTCTTTTGTTACTATGTTGTCAAACAGCCGCCTGCTGCAGACTATATGATTTTAATTCATTATATTTAATAACATAAAAGTCTTGTATACTTTCAAAAATAGCTTGTTGTGAAACTGCATCCATGATTGCAAGCTTCATGATAGACATATTTCTGAACATACCGTATGAGCAATTAAATGTATCGATCTGCAGTAGACGACTTTTGAAAATATTTTTGAAAAAGCATAAATTGCTCCTGTGGCGCAATTTATCCTTTGCCACAATGTTTTCAACTCTTTTCAACTTTGATTGTTTTGATAAATTGAGATTTGGGATAGTTTTCCCTGAATGTTTTAAGTAATGTCTGCTGCAGATTTTTCATATGCGGGAAAGGGTTAAGAAAACTTACAACTAGTGAACATGACTGTAAACTTAGTATAACTGATAACCAATCACAGGTCACCCACTGTAAAAGAAACAACTTGAAAAATCAAATTATATTAATCAAATAAGAAGAAAAAAGAAAGCTCAATTAAAGGGGAGTAAGAAACTGTATTTACGAAGATATTGCTAAGTCCTTAATGCTTTTCAACATACAAAAAATCTGCAGCAAAACAAAATGGTAAAACTACCTTTAACCCTTTCCCACATACAACAAATCTGTAGCAGACGACTTTGAAAACAGCAATATCAAAATATGGAATATCTCTATAAATGCAATTATAATTAGTGAATAAAGTTGAAATCATTGTGGTTAAAGGTGAAATTGTTCATTATGAGCAATTTCGCCTTTTGCAACAATGGTTTCAAAAATCTTTCTGCTGCAGAGGCATCAAAAGCATCTATATATGGTAAAGGATTGTATGAGTCTAGTGTCTAAAATATAGTCTAACACTCCCCTAATGCTGAGCATAAAAATACAATCAAATTCATCAAATAATGCCATCAAACTCGCACACCCAATCCGATACCTAAAAAAAACATCATAAACATTTCCATGGTAATGCAAAACAGGCAAGAGAAGACTCAACTTAACAATATTACATAACCATGGCAACAAAATTGGTTGGGAACAAAAATAAATCACGACCTTCAAGATCACACAAATCATACCAATCTCAATTTCAGTCCAAATGTCAAGGTCAAAATGTCATACTGCACACGTAAAGAAATGTTTTCTACAGGGCACATTTTAATACTGGAAGGACAAGTAACTTTGTATGTACATGTACATTGGAACCTGTGTATAAAGACCACCCATGGGAAGACAACAATCTGTTGTTTGTTTACAGGTGGTCTTTATTTGCAGGGTCATTTAATGCAAAAAGTGGGAATTGGGAAATTTAAAGTATGGTTGCTATTCCAAGGTGGCCTTTAGCATATGTTTGACTGTATCTAAATACAAAATAAGGGATTTCAAATGGCTATAGATTGCAATTCCTTATGAAGGGTGGGAGAAAGTGTTCTTCCACAATTTAATAGTCTGAAAGGCATCTAATCATCTTATAATCATGCAACAAACCAAAATTGTGAAGCATTAATTAAGGAAGGCTCATTCATTTGATTGTTATATATTGCACAGGGAAAGGCATACTAGCAATTTTGATTTATTTTTTGATAGAACTTGATCTATAGTGCATCATTTGCAGATTTGAAGGAAAGGTACATACTTTAATATTCAAATTGCATGGTGCAAGCCATAACCAAAGTTTCTGCGTGACAGGGGTGCATTAAAGATAAATGGGAATTTCCTTGTTATACATAATTCAACTCCCTTACAAATAATGCAGATACTTTCAGTATTCTACATAGCACACATAGAACTGTTACAATATGATATATTGCAATTTGATCTATAGCCTTCATTTTGAAACAAGATGTTTTAACCTTTCCAACATTAAGATGATTTTTGATGCATTAGCAGCAGAAGACTTGAACACTTTGTGATGAAAGGAGAAATTGCTCAAAATTAGCAATATCCACTTTTTCCAATGTTTTTATTTTCTTTCCAATAACCAAACATTCATATTTAGAGTTTGTCAAATTTTCGCAAAAACATCTCAAAGTGGTCTGCTGCAGATTTGACGTATATTGGAAAGGATTTAGAAGAAAATAATGTCAGTAGAAAAATAAAATCATTGATAGGTATTTAATGTCTGATTCCAGTGTAAAATGTGCCTGGCATTCTCCTCTCTATTCACAAGAAAATTCTGAAATAAAATTCTGTTACCATGGATACCAGATTCATCGATATTATCGCCTGTTGGGGGGAATTTAAGACTATAATTTTCAATATGCATATTTTTTATCGTAAATAAATGTTACATTTACACACATGCAACAAACTAATTTTTGGAGAAACATATGGAGCAGACAATGACCCATTATCTTTAGTAACCATGGAAACTTGTATTTCCAATTTTTACTTGAGACAGTAAAAGTTCAGGATCCTGTCATACACAAAATAGCGAAAATGTAAATCGGTCTGTGCATGGTTCTGCACAGTCTTACTAGAGTATTTCTTATCTATACAAAAGTAAATACATCCTGGCAAAACAGTTGTGTTTGACATAAAGCTGAAATTGGAGACCTATTATAAACATACAAGTGCATTATGATGGTATATCTGCAATAAAGTAAGAGCCATTTAGCACTTGACAGATTTCCTTTAGTAATGACATTAGAATTGGGCTGTCTGGAAAATTCCTGGGAAACTTTACTTTAAAGAAATTATTTTAGAACCATTCCAAATTTGAGACCTTATAATTTTTACCATAATTTTTTCAAATTAAAACATATTTTTGTTAGAAAAATACTTACCAGTCATTTAATACCTGATAAATAATCTCATACCGATTAATTCCATTCAGTCAAAATCAACGTTGCTTCCATAATGTGATATACGTACCGGTGCCAGCATGTGCGCGGCACCCATGCGCACATGTCACTTTTAATTTCCACAGTTAAGTGTTCAGTGGCGATGCGAGAATGTGAAATGACTGGTAAGTATTTTCTAATAAAAATATGTTTTTCTTTGAAAAACTTCATTTTTATTTTAACTAGAAATACTGTGAGCAAAGCTCACTAAAGAATACCCCCCGCTCCCCTCCCAAAGCATCGGATACATTGGTAAAGTTTCTACTTTGCTTATCTTCCCTTGGAAGAATCTGAGGAGAAAAATCTTCCTTCATGCATATCTACATATAATGTGTAGCCTTCATATACAGTTTGACTCAGTAGTGCTTACAAGAAATGTAGAGGTATGTGCACAGGAGTCCCTCGCAGGCAACCTCTAAGTTGAATTATCTGCCCTTGGAAGAATCCGAGGCGTATGATCTTCCTTCATGCATATCTACATATGATGTGTAACCTTCATGTAAAGTTTGAACCAAATCCATTGAGCCGTTTAGGAGGAGTAGTGCTTACAAGAAATGTGGAGGTATGTGCACAGGAGTCCCTCGCAGGTAACCTCTATCTAAGTTGAATTATCTGCCCTTGGAAGAATCCGATACATATGATCTTCCTTCATGCATATCTACATATGATGTGTAACCTTCATGTAAAGTTTGACCCAAATCCATTGAGCCATTTAGGAGGAGTAGTGCTTACAAGAGATGTGGAGGTATGTGCACAGGAGACCCTCGCAGGTAACCTCTAAGTTGAATTATCTGCCCTTGGAAGAATCCGAGGCGTATGATCTTCCTTCATGCATATCTACATATGATGTGTAACCTTCATGTAAAGTTTGAACCAAATCCATTGAGCCGTTTAGGAGGAGTAGTGCTTACAAGAAATGTGGAGGTATGTGCACAGGAGTCCCTCGCAGGTAACCTCTAAGTTAAATTATCTGCCCTTGGAAGAATCCGAGGCGTATGATCTTCCTTCATGCATATCTACATATGATGTGTAACCTTCATGTAAAGTTTGAACCAAATCCATTGAGACGTTTAGGAGGAGTAGTGCTTACAAGAAATGTGGAGGTATGTGCACAGGAGTCCCTCGCAGGTAACCTCTAAGTTGAATTATCTGCCCTTGGAAGAATCCGAGGCATATGATCTTCCTTTATGCATATCTACATATGATGTGTAACCTTCATGTAAAGTTTGACCCAAATCCATTGAGCCGTTTAGGAGGAGTAGTGCTTACAAGAAATGTGGAGGTATGTGCACAGGAGTCCCTCGCAGGTAACCTCTAAGTTGAATTATCTGCCCTTGGAAGAATCCGAGGCATATGATCTTCCTTCATGCATATCTACATATGATGTGTAACCTTCATGTAAAGTTTGAACCAAATCCATTGAGCCGTTTAGGAGGAGTAGTGCTTACAAGAAATGTGGAGGTATGTGCACAGGAGTCCCTCGCAGATAACCTCTAAGTTAAATTATCTCCCCTTGGAAGAGTCCGAGGCGTGTGATCTTCCTTCATGCATATCTACATATGATGTGTAACCTTCATGTAAAGTTTGAACCAAATCCATTGAGCCGTTTAGGAGGAGTAGTGCTTACAAGAAATGTGGACATACGGACGGACAGACAGACAGACAGACAGACAGACAGACGGACGGACAGACAGGGTGATTCCTATATACCCCCCCAAACTTTGTTTGCCGGGGGGTATAAAAATACGTAACGTTACCAGTCATTTAATACCGGATGACTTTGTAGCATTGGTCGGGGAGGATTGTCCAACACAATATTCGGCCCCAAACAATAACGTAGCCACCTGGATACCATCCATGAAAGCTTGAGCCACTACTAAACTCAACTAGGACACAGCTTAGGCAAGAAAGAGATCGTAACCTAAGACAGTTTATTTAAGAGCTTGTGAGTTAATTAAACTTTGTGGGTATATATAATTCTCTAAGAGAATAAGTTTTCTGATTGCGCTGATAAAGAGCGCAGATAAAAGAAGGAGAAGGTCGACTGAGACTTACACACCGCTGCACTGAAAGTATGTTCTCTAGTGGGACATTGTTACAAAAGGCCCAGGTAGTAGACAGGACTCTAATCTCATGCGAACGAATCCACAAGAAAGAAAGATCTGTATAAGCTAGCTTAATAACAGAGGAAATACAGCAGAAAATAGTTGCTGCTGACAGTTGTTGCTCCTTTTCCCCTATAAGGGGTAGAAACAACCACTTTCTGGGGCCCCTAGAACCCTCGACTCTCTTAAGGTAAAACTTAAAAGCCCTGACAGGGAAAAGAACCATGTCTTAGTCTGAGACATGCTGGGAAGTGAGATAGGCTCAGGGAGAAAAGTAGGCAACTGGTTCTTAGGTAAGAGAGGAATGGAGTAATACCAATGGATTAGTACCAATAAATTAGTACCAATACTCTCTCCCTATTTGAACTTAAGCATATTCGAGAGCATCGAACGATTCCTTTTAATTGTACTGACTGCAAGGTTGATTTTTTTCGAAAATATAAAGGAAGAGAATCCACTAGACTTGTCACAGAGGGAATTACTCTGGATTATTCAACCTTGCAGTGCACCAATTTGAGTAAACCGGCCACTTTGAATCATAGATGATTCTAGTGGACCAAAAAGACCTACAGTCAGCAGTTGGCACTTTAGGAGCCCAATCCAAAGATTAAGCCTCAATGCCCGGTGACATACATAATTCCTTGGTAGGTAGGTAATTTCTTACTCTACCCATAACCCTACCTGGTGACCGGTCTTTGTGTGACCGGACCAAAGACCGGTGGATACTGGGAGAGCAGGGTGACCTTTACCACATATAGATGCTTTGGATGCCTCTGCAGCAGAAGATTTTTGAAACCATTGTGGCAAAAGGCGAAATTGCTCATAATGAACAATTTCACCTTTGACCACAATGTTTTCAACTCTATTCACTAATTGTAATTGCATTTATAGAGATATTCCATATTTTGATATTGCTGTTTTCAAAGTGACCTGCGCTTATTGCACTTCTTCCAAACAGAAAAAGTAAAAACTCAGCCAACGCCGCCGCCATCGACAAAGACTACGCAGACGATCAAGTGACGACAATAGGTCGTCTTTTTTTCAAAAAATCAGATGAGCAAAAGGGACCTATTGTGATTTATATGTTTAGGCCGTAAGGTAGTTTACTAGGGTAAGTAATTCGAAACGGCTAAGCATGTACGGAACGTGTAACAGATGGGGTAAACCGACCCGTGAAAGTCAAAGAGAGTTTTTAGAAACAAGCTGTAATAAAGCAAGCAAGTTATTTTATACAATAGTTATACAAACAAGTTGGCGAGAAAGGTTTAATAGATGGAATAATAGCGAAGATGAAGTGCCTTCTAAATACAGGGACCCAATAACTTCATTCAGAGAATGGAAAAATTTAGCCTGTATCGCCGGATGTCCAGAAATTAAAAGTGTCTTGTGCTCACGGGTGCAGCGCACATGCCTGCACAGGTACGTAATAGCACATCATGGGAGCTACGAGGATTCTATCTGGATGATATTAATCGGTATAAAGTTATATATCTGGTATTAAATGACTGGTAACATAGTTTTGACATAAAAATAGTATATAGATAAACATGTAATTGTATTTCTACATCATAAAAAAATAAATAATAAGATAAAATTTACATTGATTTTCTGCCAGCTTTGTCAATATTAAACTGCTGTTTCATGCTCTTCATTTCTTTCATACATAGAAACAAATCTGCAGCAGACAACGTTGAAAGCGTCAACACAATAATAAGAAACAAGAGGCCCATGAGGGCCTATGCTCTACTGGTATGGTTCTTTGGTCATTTTCAATCCAGAGCATGTATGTATGGTGAAGATCGGATAGTAAATGGAGGCTCTTTTGTGTTCACAAGCTGTATTATAGCAATTTTTACAATTTCATGGGCCATAATCCAGTCTTGCATGGGGGGATCTAGCTGGTTTTCAAAAGGAACCAAGCTCTCATCAATATTTAACTACTATCTAAGTTTGGTGAAGATCAGATAGTAAATGGAGCCTCTATTGTGTTCACATGCTCAATTATAGCAATTTGGACAATTTCAAGGGCCATAATCCAGTCTTGCATGGGGGGATCTGGCTGGTTTACGAAAGGAAACGAGCTCTCATGGATATCTTACTACTGTATAAGTTTGGTTGAGATACAATCAAAAGTGAAGACTGTATCATGTTAACAAGCTCTTTTATAGCAATTTTGACCATTTCAAGGGCCATAATCCAGTCATGCATGGGCAGATCTGGCTGGTTTTCGAAAGGAACCGAGCTCTCATGGATATCTAACTACTATATAAGTTTGGTTCAGATACAATCAAACGTGAAGACTGTATCGTGTTAACAAGCTCTTTTATAGCAATTTTGACCATTTCAAGGGCCATAATCCAGTCATGCATAAATGGATCTGGCTGGTTTTCGAAAGGAACCGAGCTCTCATGGATATCTTACTACTGTATAAGTTTGGTTGAGATACAATCAAAAGTGAAGACTGTATCATGTTAACAAGCTCTTTTATAGCAATTTTGACCATTTCAAGGGCCATAATCCAGTCATGCATGGGCAGATCTGGCTGGTTTTCGAAAGGAACCGAGCTCTCATAGATATCTAACTACTGTATAAGTTTGGTTGAGATACAATCAAAAGTGAAGACTGTATCGTGTTAACAAGCTCTTTTATAGCAATTTTGACCATTTCAAGGGCCATAATCCAGTCATGCATGGGCGGATCTGGCTGGTTTTCGAAAGGAACCGAGCTCTCATAGATATCTAACTACTGTATAAGTTTGGTTGAGATACAATCAAAAGTGAAGACTGTATCGTGTTAACAAGAAATTGTTTACGGACGGACGCACGGACGCACGCACGGACGACGGACAAATCGCCACGACATAAGCCCTTCTGGCCTTTGGCCAGTAGAGCTAAAAAACCACGAAAGTACTATCATTGCAAAGAGTTGAAAACATTGTGACAAAAAGAGCAATTGCTCATTTTGTCACAATGAGATCAAAAGTCAACTGCTGTAGATGAGTCAAATTAGTTAAAAGAAGCAAATTTTCCTTCACCTAAAATGTTTTCAAGGCAGTATTTTCAACAAAATATTTTTGAAAAACAGTCGACTCCAATAAGAGGGCCATCATGTCCCGGGATTGCTCACCCAAGTTATGCAATGTGATTTTTCATGCCAACTACAATAACTCATTTTGATTTTCGACCAATAAACATGGCTTTAAGAAATCTCGTCGAGGATCACAGAAGGAACAATTCTACGATATTTTTTGTAACTCGACCAGATACTTTCCGAGGAGAACATTTTAAAGTTTTCACTTTAAAAGGCTAAATAGCCCGCCCCCTAAAGGCAATATAGCTTTCAACCAATCAACATGGCTTGAAGAGAATCAGACAAGGACATTTTCTACAAAATTATTTGCAATTTTGCCAGATACTTTATGAAAAGATATTTTTTTTAAAGTTTTCACTTATAGCCATATATTGCAGAACAGCCCTGGCGCCACCTTGCAGGAATTCTTTCGACCAATCAATGTTGAAGGAATCTGATAGAAGGTCACTTTAGGATCATTTCTACAAAATTATTTGAACATAGGCCAATTGGTTTGAGAGGAGAATTTTTTTAATGTTTTTTTCTGAAGGTTGCCATCGAAAACAGAATTCTGCATGGATTCAACAAATTTGAAGGAACTTTGGCGAGGACATTGAGAAGATGATTGCTGTAAAGTTTCATCCCAATTGACCCACTGGTTACAGAGGAGAAAATGTTGATCCACGGACGACGCACCACAGACGCCGGACAAAGAAGAATCACAATGTCTCACATTGAGCACTTTGTGCTCAGGTGAGCTAAAAACGCATCAGAGAAATGCATGAGCTCAAATGCAGAACTCTCACAATTTTCATCCTAGTTTATAATGCATCTTTGATACGTGACTACAGGTTTGTGATTAATTTAGCCCATACCATCAAAAGCATCATGTGACAGATAGATCACTTATGAGGATGAAATACTGGCCTTGGCAGGCTGTATTATTGTTAATTGATTGTACTCGCCTATCCAAAGCATAGTTTGTTCAGTTCAATCTGACAGAAAAATCAATGTAATATAAAGAGCTCCGCTGATACGAAGTGTTCATGATTTATTTCTCATTCTTTCTCAAAAACAACAATCTTCAGCAGACAACTTTGAAGACATCTAGTCAAAACTATAGAAAAACTCAATAAATGAAATATCAAATTGAATCAAGTACAAAACATTGTTGGAAAAATCAGAATTGCTAAGCATTAATTATTATTTGGCTATGGAAAGCTGCGTAAATTATTCGAAATATCACACACAAATATAGGAGGAAAAAGTTTGTGAAAATTCAAAAACAGACATTATCTTATTATTTTTCTGTTCAGTTGTTGGATTAATATAATGTAAAAAAAAATTGATTTATATAGTGCAGACATATCGAACATAGTTAACCCTTTCCCTAATAAAGACCCTTTCTGACGCCTCTGCAGCAGACGGCTTTTTGAAAACATAGTGACAAAAGAAGAAACTGCTCAAAACGAGCATTTTCTCCTTAATGCCACAATGTTTTCAACTTTTAGTCATAGGTTATGTATCCATTCAATTATACATAGATGGAAAAATGTATTCAAAGTCGTCTGCTGCAGAATTGTCTTATGGAGGAAAGGGTTAATGCTTTCTCTGACATTTGCATAAACACCGTCTGACCAGGCTCTCAGTCTCAGCTTTGCCTGCTAAACACAACTTTTCTATCTTGACATTCCTTAATTTGGCTATTAACCTTTTCCCTCATACGACAATTCTGCAGCAGACGACTTTAAACACATTTTGTCAACAATTAGAAAATCTCTATAATTGTATGGATATATAACCTATGACTAAAAGTTGAAAACATTGCGGCAAAAGGAGAAAATGCTCGTTTTGAGCAATTTCTTCTTTTGTCACTATGTTTTCAAAAAGCTGTCTGCTGCAGAGGCGTCAGAAAGCATCTATATGAGGGAAAGGGTTAACTCTTCCAAGTGCCAAGCTTGAGAAGTCAATTTTGAAAATTCAGCATTGAAAAGATTAATATATGAATAAAGGGAGATAACTATCCACTAACCTCTACATTCCCCTGAATAAAGGACTGTCAGTTCCTTCCTGTTTACACATGCCATTTGTCGCAGCATGCACTCGTTGCTGTACGAATTTCCATCACTACCGCAAACAGGGGCTTGAATGGGTTCACATGACGTCTCGCATCGACAGACTGGTTCCCTATCACTGTCATTGTTCAGTTGGCAAACCTTCTGACCTTCACAGACAACCCCGTCACAAGGATCTAAAAATAGATTTATAATAGATTTTATTTGCCACTTTAGGTTCTATCCTTAATCAATCTCGTTAAAAATCAGAAATTAAATGCGCTGCTGAAACAGAAACGATGCTTGTATAGATCTGATGACTGCCTATTATAGGTTGTCTCAGATTGACCTTTGCATCAGCCAATCAAACTAGAACTATCACTGACGATGATAAATACCCCCAAAACAGCACCTTGACCTACACCATAACTTAATAAGTATAAGGGCCATAACTCTGTAAAATAACATGCATTTGTAAGACCTTTAGGATAATGCACATCTCCTCTTGGTACAGAAGCTTCATGTAAAATGTTATTGAATTCCACCCAGTGGTTTGTAAGAAATAGGCCGGACAAAATATGGCTTCAAAATATGGCTTCAAAATATGGCTTCCGACAGACCGACCAACCGACACAATGACTCCTACATACCCCCTCTTCTTCGAAGGGGGATATAATTATTGCCTACAAAATCTGTAGATATCAACAGGGGAGAAAACCCATATAAGTAAATGAGTTGGAGAAGTGGAGATAGCCAAGTGTTCTGTATTGATAGCAGAAGAGAGTGTTGCTTCTATCATGCAATTGTAGTGGACAGAAAAAAAATGAGAAACCTGCTCATGAATATTTTAATATATTTGGCTAATTCCATCATTTATGCAGAGTTAATTGTCAGATACAATATACACAAATCAAAGTATTTCCATTTTATCCTGAATGATATTAGTGTGTGATAACAATCAAGTGAGTCAGCGCTAGTTTGATGATCACAAGTAATTATCTCAAATACATAATAAATGAACCACATTTCCCACATTCAACAAATCTGGAGATGGCTTTAAAAACATTACCGGAAGCAAGAAACTAGCTGATCAATTAACCCTTTCCCTCATACAACAATTCTGCAGCAGACGACTTTGAACATATTTTATCCAAAAAAAGAAAATCTCTATAATTGAATGGATAACCTACAGTTAAGAACATCATGAAATTGACAATCTGATCGTAACGTAATTGGATCGTGAGCGTGATTGGAACAAAGTTGGAACGCTTTATGAGCGGAACGGAATTTTGCGCTCTGAACGAAACAATCATAATGATTGCAAAAATCCAACCATTTGTTCATTGAACGGTTGCAACAACTATCCGATAATTATTTTACGAAACTATTTTATTAAAAGTCATATTTGTATACTAACCTTTTGTTTTATAAGACACTCAAGTATCCGAGTGAATTAAAATGTAACAAATATTATTAATATGATCATTTTCGAAATACGATTGGCTACTAACGATTGTGCTGAAAAAACTCTAGATCGTTTGTTGATATTTAGGGTTAAGTAAAAAAAAAATTAAACAAAAATGAAATTGGTTTAAGCCAATCAAATCGTTGAACGGATTTTGATAGAAAAAAAGCGTTCCGAGTGAGCGTAAAAAAGCGCTCAATCTGAACGGAAACAAGAGGGCCATGATGGCCCTATATCGCTCACCTGATTTAATAGAACTTCAATAGTTTTCAAAGTTTTTAGGCCAATACTTTTGGACAAGAAGATTTTTAAAGTTTTAACAATGCACATATAAGGAAAACAAGCTCCGCCCCCTGGCGGCCATGTTTTTCAACGGATCAAAAATATTTAAACAATCTTGGTAAAGGGTGCCCCAAGGAACATTTGTGCAAAATAATTTTTAAATCGGGCCAGTACTTTTGGACAAGAAGATTTTTAAAGTTTTAACAATGCACATATAAGGAAAACAAGCTCTGCCCCCTGGCAACCATGTTTTTCAACGGATTGGAAATATTTGTACAATCTTGGTAAAGGGTGCCCCAAGGAACATTTGTGCAAAATAATTTTTAAATCGGGCCAGTTCTTTTGGACAAGAAGATTGTTAAAGTTTTAACAATGCACATATAAGGAAAACTAGCTCCGCCCCCTGGCGGCCATGCTTTTCAACGGATCGGAAATATTTGAACAATCTTGGTAAAGGGTGCCCTAAGGAACATTTGTGCAAAATAATTTTCAAATTGGGCCAGTACTTTTGGACAAGAAGATTTTTAAAGTTTTAACAATGCACATTTAAGGAAAACAAGCTCCGCCCCCCCCTGGCGGCCATGTTTTTCAACGGATCAAAAATATTTGAACAATCTTGGTAAAGGGTGCACCAAGGAACATTTGTGCAAAATTATTTTCAAATCGGCCCAGTACTTTTGGACAAGGAGATTTTACAAAGTTTTAACAATGCACATATAAGGAAAACAGGCTCCGCCCCCTGGCAGCCATGTTTTTCAACGGATTGGAAATATTTGAACAATCTTGGTAAAGAGTGTCCCAAGGAATATTTGTGCAAAATAATTTTCAAATCGGGCCAGTACTTTTGGACAAGAAGATTTTTAAAGTTTTAACAATGCACATGTAAGGAAAATAAGCTCCGCCCCCTGGCGGCCATGTTTTTCAACGGATTGGAAATATTTGAACAATCTTGGTAGAGGGTACCCCAAGGAACATTTGTGCAAAATAATTTTCAAATCGGGCCAGTACTTTTGGACAAGAAGATTTTTTAAGATTTGGCAATTTTTCCCTTTTCTGATGCCGCAGCAACCAAAGTTCTACTTGGAATTAATTTCTTTGAACTACTTTGAAAGAGGACTACCTAAGGACCATTCCTGTGAAGTTATTTTGAAATCTGTTCATTGGTTTAGTAGGAGAAGTCATTTGTAGGAAATTGTTAACAGACGCCGACGACGACGCAGACGACGATGACGGACGCCGGACGGTCAGTGATCACAAAAGCTCACCTTGCACTTCGTGCTTAGGTGAGCTAAAAAGCAATCACAATGTTATGAATGAGTGAACGCTTTGTGAGCGGATTGGAACATGAGCGGAGCGGAACGGAACGGAGCGGAGCGTGAACGGTAAATTTGTCAATTTCAAGATGTTCTTGCAGAGGCATCAGAAAATGTCTATGTGAGGAAAAGTGTAAAATTATGATGTCCACTAAACAGTAACTGTTGAGTATATAATGGGAAAAGAACAAGGGCTGTGATTGCTGACTTCATGATGAGCAATTTCTCCTTCTGCCATATAATGTTTTCAACTCTATTCAATAAATATACATTAAATTATAGAGATTTTTAATTTGATTCCTATTGTATGCGTAAACAGTGTTGTATGTGGGAAAGGGTTATACATGAAACTGTTATACAAAACTTAAATACTTTGTATTATTATACACTGCCAACAACAAACGACACAATTAAAACGAAACCTCTCCTGGGGAAGAGAGAAAAGCAAGTTAAAAGCCAAAGCCCAATATTGTTACATGTTTCAACTTTTACAGCAGCGACGTTGAGGTTGAAACATGTATCCTCATATAGACGCTTTCTGACGCCTCTGCAGCAGACAACTTTTTGAAAACATTGTGACAAAAGAAGAAATTGCACAAAACGTGCAATTTCTCCTTTTGCCACAATGTTTTCCACTTTTTGTCATAGGTTATCCATTCAATTATGGAGATTTTCTACTTTTTGACAAAATACGTTCAAAGTCGTCTGCTGCAGAATTGCTGTATGAGGGAAAGGGTTAATAGTATTATGGTTCTTAGTTTTCAGTTATATTTTGATACATAATAATTCAAAATGATATCATTAAATTTAATAATCTAATGTCAAACTTAAAAAGTTATGCTATCAAATTTTTAGTTTTGTAATATACAATGCAGTTTGTCTTCTCAACACATGAACATATGAGCCGTCCCACGAGAAAAACCAACATTGTGGACTCTGCGTAAAGTATCAACCTGGATCAGCCTTAATTAGTATGTTGCTTCATCAGGATATTCTGTTTCAGGAATCATAACTCTATACCTCTTTCCCCCCTGAGACGGAATGTGTCGGCCCGGATTATGGCCTGCGAGGACTGCAAGCTGATCTGGGTCGATACATTATGCAGAGACCATAATGTTGGTTTTCTCGTGGGATGGCTCTTATGTTATCCCAAATAGTCATAATCAAGGAAATTGTTTGTTTTGAAAACAGCTTAGTATAATTAACAATGGCAATCATGCAGGATTAATAAAGTGTCCAAAAGACAGCACCGACTACCTTTTGCATACCCAGCTAAATTAATTAACCCTTTCCCACCTGTAGACGCATTTTGATGCATCTGCAGCAGATGACTTTTGCAAACATTGTGGCCAGAGGAGAAATTGCTCATGATGAACAATTTCCTGCTTGGCCACATTGTTTTCAACTCTTTTAAACAATTAAACTATCTTTCATGGAGATTTTCCAGGTTTTTGTCACCATGTTTTCAAAGTCGTCTGCTGCAGATTTTGTTGCATGTCGGTTAATTTTGTTATCCAAGTAAGAGTTGGGTTTACTAATTAAGGCCATATAATCTTGTTTTTTAACCCTTTCCCACATACAGAAAATCAGCTGCGGACGAATCAGAAAGTATCTAGGCAAACACATAGTAAAGCTCTATAAATGGTGGCACTATTACTGAATAGGGTTGAAAACATTTTGGCAAAAGGAGAAATTGCTTATATTTTCAAAAGTTGTCTGCTGCAGAGGCGTCAGAAAGTGTCTATATGTGGGAAAAGGTTAATATGATGATGATACTCATATACTGCTTGAACCAGCTTTTGAGAAGCCTTTAATTGGGACCGGTATATATCAAGGTCATCAGGCTCAATTAACTCAGGTGGTTGCTTAACTCCACATTTCTATCTTGATATTTGCTGGAACAAATTAAGGCCATAATGGATACAAAGTCGGTTAATTAAGCCAGCTCTTAAATTTCTGCATTAAAGAGTTTAAAAAAAGAAAGAGATTTTAGCAATATTAAGATTTGATGACTGTTAATCTAGTAACCAGTGGCCTTGACCTTATTGACCTTTGCAGATCTATATCCACATACAATTAAATTCATACAAGTTTAGAAACAATCAGTTTAATTCTCCGATAAACTCTTTCCCATATGCAGACGCATTGTGAAAACTTTGTGTTACATCATAATGCGCATTTTCACCTTTTACAACATTGTTTCCAACTCTATACATTTATTAAATTATAATATATACCGGTAGATATTTTCCATATTTTTTATCCACATCTGCTGCAGAATTGTCGTATGTTGAAATGGGTTATTGTGCATGTGTAGAAAAAGATTAAATAAATGTCCCTCATTCAACAAATCTACAGCAGACTTTAACCCTTTCCCTCATATAGACGCTTTCTGACGCCTCTGCAGCAGACGGCTTTTTGAAAACATAGTGACAAAAGAAGAAATTGCACAAAACGTGCAATTTCTCCTTTTACCACGATGTTTTCCACATTTTGTCATAGGTTATCCATTGTGGAGATTTTCTATTTTTTGACAAAATACGTTCAAAGTCGTTTTGCTGCAGAATTGCCGTATGAGGGAAAGGGTTAAACCCATCTGAGCAAACATATGGAAAACCTCTAAAATTGAATAAGTAATTTCTGAAAATAGTTGAAAACACTTTGGCAAAAGGAGAAATTGCTGACCATGAGAATTTCCTTCTTTCTCAACATTGTTTTTTTTTAAAGTAGGCATCAGAAAGCTTTGATGTACATGTGACAAATGGTTATAACCAATGGTTTCATTTAGGTTTTCCATACTTTTAGATTACTAAAGTGAATCACACTCTGAAAAGGTACATGTATTTGCCTTCATTTGATTTCATTCATCTGACTTAATCCCAACCTCTCTATTTGGCAATAATTATTTCTAGAAGATTTAATTAAAACTGATCCTGAAAATGTTCCTGTCAACCCATTTAAATCCTACCCAAATCCCCCTGGGAAAAAATCTGTGATTAGAATAAATACTTTTTTGTGCTAGAAATGGTTTATAAAGTAAATCAACCCATATTCAACCAATAAAAGAATCCCGCCTACTAGAATGCAACATATATCCCCCAAGCCTTGTCCCAAAAAGATACTGCCAAGAAAAATCCATTACGAATGACGGGCAAAATCAATATCAACAGGATGCTTGAAATTTGTGATACCAAGCTCCTGGCAGAACATGGTGCTCAACTTTTATCTTATAGACTAAAATGAATAGATGTCCAGATATTGGCATGTCAGGTTTAGAGCTTCAGTCTGAGCTCTAGGCATTTCTCATAAGTACACAAGTTTTAAAACATTATGGCAATAGAAATAATGTTATCATAATGAGCAAATTGTCTCCCCTTGCTACATTTCCTACAAATCTATTTATACTGTATGTATTTAACCATTTCCCACTTGTAGAATCATTTTGATGCATCTGCAGCAGATAATATTGAAATTAGTTATTTTATTTATAGAGAATTTCAATATTCTTGCCTACCGGTTCATGTTTTCAAAGTCGTCTGCTGCAGATTTGTTGTATAGACGATTTCTGACGCCACTGCAGCAGACGACTTTTGAAAATATTGTGGCAAAAGGAGAAGTTGCTCATGATCAAAGTCGTCTGCTACAGATTTTCTGTATGTGGGAAAAAGTTTAACTCGATAGTTTCAGAGAAGGAGATTTTAACCCTTTCCCTCATATAAACGCTTTCTGATGCTTCTGCAGCAGACAGCTTTTTGAAAACATAGTGACCAAAGAAGAAATTGCTCAAAACGAGCAATTTCTCCTTTTGACACAATGTTTTCCATTAGTCATAGGTTATCCATTCAATTATAAAGATTTTCTATTTTTTGACAAGATATGTTCAAAGTCGTCTGCTGCAGAATTGTCGTATGAGGGAAAGGGTTAATTAATTGATAATAAACATTACAAATGACATAGCAAGTGGAGCACTGATGCATTTACCAATTTACAAGTACAAAAAATCGCAAGAAGTAACATGTTGTGTCATAGACGGAGAAGGTGTTGTTCAAACGTAATATCATATCCTCATCACCACTGTTTATATACATGCTTAACAGGCAATACAATTTAATATATAGGGTAATCATTTAAGACATAGAGTTAAAAGGAATTTACAGAAAACGGGAAATTACTTGTCTTGTATATCTTTTTAAAACTTTCCCTCTATCTAACTGATGACTTTTGTAAACACTGAACTTTAAAGAGATTTTCAAACAAGAGGCCCATGAGGGCCTATGCTCTACTGGCATTGATCTGGCTTGTTTCAAAAGGAACCAATATGTCAACAATATTCAAATACCATCTAAGTTTGGTGAAGATCAGATAGTAAATGGAAGCTCTATTGTGTTCACAAGCTGTATTATAGCAATTTTGACAATTTCAAGGGCCATAATCCAGCCATGCATGGGTAGATCTGGCCGTTTTTTAGAAATGAACCAAACTCTCATGGATATCTAACTACTGTATAAGTTTGATTGAGATACAATAAAAAATAAGGACTGTATCATGTTAACAAGCCCTATTATAGCAATTTTGACAATTTCAAGGGCCATAATTCAGTCATGCATGGGGCGGATCTGGCTTGTTTTCGAAAGGAATCAAGCTCTCATGGATATCTAACTACTGTATAAGTTTGGTTGAGATTCAATAAAAAAAAAAGACTATCGTGTTAACAAGCTCTATTATAGCAATTTTGACCATTTCAAGGGCCATAATCCAGTCATGCATGGGCAGATCTGGTTTTCGAAAGGAACCGAGCTCTCATGAATATCTAACTACTGTATAAGTTTGGTTGAGATACAATCAAAAGTGAAGACTGTATCGTGTTAACAAGCTCTTCTATAGAAATTTTAACCATTTCAAGGGCCATAATCCAGTCTTGCATGGGCGGATCTGTGGCTGGTTTTCGAAAGGAACCGAGCTCTCATTGATATCTAACTACTGTATAAGTTTGGTTGAGATACAATCAAAAGTGAAGACTATTGTGTTAACAAGCTCTTTTATAGCAATTTTTACCATTTCAAGGGCCATAATCCAGTCATGCATGGGCGGATCTGTGGCTGGTTTTCGAAAGGAACCGAGCTCTCATGGATATCTAACTACTGTATAAGTTTGGTTGAGATACAATAAAAAGTGAAGACTGTATCGTGTTAACAAGAAATTGTTTACGGACGGATGCACGCACGCACACACGCACGCATGCACGACGGACAAATCGCCACGACATAAGCCCTTCTGGCCTTTGGCCAGTAGAGCTAAAAGAATTGACAATATGTTTACATAGTCATATATCCTGCAGATTTATTTATGTATGAAAGGGTTTAGAAGTCAAGAAGGGACTGCATAAGTTTTTAAAGTTTTACAGCATAATGCAGCAGACAACATTTTGAAAATTTGACAGTAAATGAAACAAGAGGGCCATGAGGCCCTGGATCGCTCACCTGAGAATGGGCTATTTAAGACTTAACTCTTTCAGCGCCAATGGCAATATCATCAAGACACACTTTCTGACAAAATTTCAAACTGCTCAAGTCAAAAATGCAATCTCTATAGTGTTACCAAGATTGTTCTTCAATTTGGCTGAGTGACCTACTTTTTAACAAACATGACCAATATTCGAACTTGGCCTATATATCATCAATTCAAAGTTAACATTCTGATAAAGTTTCAACATCCTCAAATTAAAAATGCAGCATCCAGAGTTTAAACAAGATTTCCCTTCAATTTGGCCTAGTGACCTAGTTATTGACCCAAAATGACCCATATTTGAACTTGACCTAGATACAATTCAGAAAAACATTCTGACCAAATTTTAAGCTGCTGAAGTAAACTTGATATCATTTAGACAAACATTCTGACAAAGTTTCAACTTGTTCACTTCCACAGTGTTAACAAGATTTACCTTCAATTGTACCTAGTGACCTATGACCTATATTCAAACTTGGCCTAGATATCACTAAGACAAACATTCTGACAAAGTTTCAACATGCTCAAGCCAAACATGTGCTTCCAGATTGTTAACAAGAATTTCCTTAAATTTGGACTTGTGACCTAGTTTTTGACCCGACATGACCCATATTCAAACTTGGCCTAGATATCACTTAGACAAATATTCTGACAAAGTTTCAACATGCTCAAGCCAAACATGTGGCTTCCAGAGTGTTAACAAGAATTTCCTTAAATTTGGCCTTGTGACCTAGTTTTTAACCCGACATGACCCATATTCAAACTTGACCTAGATATAACTAAGACAAATTTTCCAACATAGTTTCAACATGCTCAAGCCAAAAATGTGACTTCCAGAGTGTTAACATGATTTTCCTTAAATTTGGCCTAGTGACCTAGTTTTTGACATGACATGACCCATATTCGAACTTGGCCTAGATATCATCAAGACAGAGTTTCTGACAAAGTTTCAACATGCTCAAGTTTAAAATGTGGCTTCCAGAGTGTTAACATGATTTTCCTTCAATTTGGCCTAGTGACTTGGTCTAGACATCACTAAGACAAACATTCTGACAAAGTTTCAACATGCTCAAGCCATAAATGCGGTTTCCAGATTGTTAACAAGATTTTCATTAAATTTGGCCTGGTGACCTAGCTTTTGTCTCAACATGATCCAGTTTCGAACTTGGCCTAGATTTGATGTACAGTATATATTTTCTGATAAACTTTCATGAAGATTGGATGCAAAATGTTGCCTCTAGAGTGTTAACAAGCAAATGTTGATGACAGACGACGAACGATGGACAACGGACAAAAGGCAATCACAAAAACTCACCTTGAGCACTTTGTGAAAAAAAAAAGAGAAGCTTTTTTGTGACTTAATCCTTTCCCTCATACAACAATTTTGCTGACAACTTTGTATAAAAACAAAAAAATCTCTATAATTGAATGGATAACACTATGACTAAAAGTGGTAAATATTGTGGCAAAAGGAGAAATTGCTCGTTTTGAGCAATTTCTTCTTTTGTCACTATGTTTTCGAACGCCGTCTGCTGCAGAGGCGTCAGAAAGCGTCTATATGAGGTTATAGGGTTTAGAATACTTACCACACTTTCCATAATATTTAATCTTGATTTCCTTCAGTGTGTGACACGAATCCTTTTGCAATTCGCACCAGTTTTTATAATCTTTCTCGTTATTACCGCAGATGGGCATACTTCCCTCACTGTCCCCGTAATCATTGCATTCCGACTGACATTGACACCGAAACTCTTCCCCGTTCATGGAGGACACACATATCGCCCCAAGGTTACATGTCTTTCCATCACATGGGTTCTTTTTTCCAGGCGGGAACACATAACAGGCATTTGTAGATGATATGACTTGTGACAGAGTAAATGTTACTATATATAGTAACAAGGGCCATAATTTGAGACCATTTATAACTCTTCCGGATGTATAAGATTTTAGGTAATGATATGGGGCTACACAAGATTTATACTTGGGTTTCCTGGTAAAGTCTCTCTGACTAGATGAGCCTCGTTCACCGGGAAAACATATCACAGTTCTAACTCTCCTTAAATCAGTTGCCATATTCAGGTCTTGATTACCTCCCTTTATCCCGTTTCTCGATGCTATCATGTTTTTGAAAGCATAAAAGCCTATATCACAGTTATTGAGTTCTTGCAGTCCAAAGAGTTTCCAGTAGTTGTTTCAATCAAAATTGTGTGTCCCTTGTCAGCAATAATCATGTATCACTTACTAAACAGAAATATTGATATGACCATACAACATTTGCTTCTATAAGAACCAAGCTATTGGAAAACCCACTTATAGATGCATTCTGACGCATCTGCACCAGACTATTTTTGAAAACATTGTGGCAAAAGAAGAATTTGCTCATGATGAGCAATTTATACTTTTGCCACAAGGTTTTCAGAAATATTTAATAATTAAACCTTACATATATAATTAATGGAGATTTTTCACGTTTTTGCTAGATATATGGTTTCAAAGTTGTCTGCTGCAGATTTGTTGTATGTGGAAAAGGGTATGACCCAAACAGGGATCAAACCCTGTTCTCTGGCTCAAGAGGTCAATGTTCGAAACAATACATCATTGAGTCTGCCCAGTTAAGTAAAACATATAGTTGCCAAAGCAGTACTCTGCTAAGCTGAACAGACTCCGTCCAGCTAAGGTAAAACATAGATTTGCCCAAGTAGTACTCTGCTAGGCTGAACAGAGTCCGTCCAACAAGGAAAAACATAGATTTTCCAAAGCAGTACTCTGCTAGGTTGAACATAGTCCGTCCAACTAGGTAAAACATTGATTTGCCAAAGTAGTACTCTGCTAGGCTGAACAGAGTCAGTCCAACAAGGTAAAACATAGATTTACCAAAGTAGTACTCTGCTAGGCTGAACAGACTCTGTCCAGCCAAGGTAAAACATAGATTTGCCAAAGTAGTACTCTGCTAGGCTGAACAGTCAGTCCAACAAGGTAAAACATAGATTTTCCAAAGCAGTACTCTGCTAGGTTGAACAGACTCTGTCCAGCCAAGGTAAAACATAGATTTTTTAAAGCAGTACTCTGCTAGGTTGAACATAGTCCGTCCAACAAGGTAAAACATAGATTTGCCAAAGTAGTACTCTGCTAGGCTGAACAGAGTCCGTCCAACAAGGAAAAACATAGATTTTCCAAAGCAGTACTCTGCTAGGTTCAACATAGTCCGTCCAACTAGGTAAAACATTGATTTGCCAAAGTAGTACTCTGCTAGGCTGAACAGAGTCCGTCCAACAAGGTAAAACATAGATTTGCCAAAGTAGTACTCCGCTAGGCTGAACAGACTCTGTCCAGCCAAGGTAAAACATAGATTTTCTAAAGCAGTACTCTGCTAGGTTGAACATAGTCCGTCCAACTAGGTAAAACATTGATTTGCCGAAGCAGTACATTTACTCTGCTAGGCTTAGCAGGTTAAGGGTTAATATTGGATGACAATTGAAGGTACATTATCTCACTGGCATTGACACATAGCCAATGGATCGCTGCTATCAGTTATTTTACTGTTCATGCATACCACGGGGCAATTTTTGCATGCAATTAAATAATTTATCAAAAAAACCATTATAGCCGAGTTTCAAATCAATACTAAACATTCCCATACGCTGAATAAAGAGATATTGTAGTATTCTAGTTGTTACATGTTTTCTTTTTGTCTCTGGGTTTATAGATCATCTAGCAATTCAAGCACCTTGGTCTCTATCATGAAGAGCTCCTCTTGAAAATGGTCTCTATTTTATCAAGCAGATTTCACTCTATTTTGAACTGCTTATCAAGCAAATTTTCGAAATGCTACCATGCAAATGTTACTTCCTTTTTAACTGCTTATCAAGTAAATTTTACTCAATTATATACTAATTTTTTCAAGTTAATTTTCTTGATTTGCAAGTTGCTTATCAAGTAAATTTTTCTTCATTTTGCATTGCTTATCAAGTAAATTATACTCCATTTTGAACTGCTTATCAAGCAGATTTCACTCAATTTTGAATGTTTATCAAGTTAATTTCTCTCAATTTTGAACAGCTTATAAAGTAAATTTATTCCATTTGGAACTGAACATCATATGATTGTGACTGCTTATCAAGTAAATTTACTTGATTTTTGAACTGCTTATTATCCCTTTGCCTCATACGACAATTATGCAGCAGACGACTTTGAACGTATTTTGTCAAAAAATAGAAAATCTCTATTTAAATGGATAACCTATGATTAAAAGCGGAAAACATTGTGGCAAAAGGAGAAATTGCTCGTTTTGTGCAATTTCTTCTTTTGTCACTATGTTTTCAAAAAGCTGTCTGCTGCAGAGGCATCAGAAAGGGTTAACCTTACAAGGCCACAGGAAAACTAACCTTCGAGGATTGAGATTGTGAAGTAAATGGTATTAAAGGGACTAAATCCCATATGAGAAACAAGATGTGTTTGTGAAACACTGATGCCCCCGAATGGCAACATCTAGGTCAAAGGTCAAGGTCGCCAGGTCAAAATGTTGGTACTGACAGAAAGGTCATGTCACAAGGAATTTATACACATGTGAAATATGGTAGCCGTACCTGTTATGGTTCAAAAGTAGTCGTCAAGGTTAAAGTTTTTATCGAGAATGGAAACATCTAGGTCAAAGGTCAAGGTCGCAAGGTGAACAATTTTGGTACTGACAGAAAGGTCATGTCACAAGGTATACACATGTGAAATATGGTAGCCTTACCTGTTATGGTTCAAAAGTAGTGGTGAAGGTTAAAGTTTGTTTTGAGAATGGCAACATCTAGGTCAAAGGTCAAGGTCGCAAGGTCAAAAATGTTGGTACTGACAGAAAGGTCATGTCACAAGGAATACACATGTGAAATATGGTAGCCGTACCTGTTATGGTTCAAAAGTAATGGCCAAGGTTATTTTTTTTTCGAGAATGGCAACATCTAGGTCAAAGGTCAAGGTCGCAAGGTCAAAAATGTTGGTACTGACAGAAAGGTCATGTCACAAGGAATACACATGTGAAATATGGTAGCCGTACCTGTTATGGTTCAAAAGTAATGGCCAAGGTTATTTTTTTTTTCGAGAATGGCAACATCTAGGTCAAAGGTCAAGGTCGCAAGGTCAAAAATGTTGGTACTGACAGAAAGGTCATGTCACAAGGAATACACATGTGAAATATGGTAGCCGTACCTGTTATGGTTCAAAAGTAATGGCCAAGGTTAAAGTTTTTTTCGAGAATGGCAACATCTAGGTCAAAGGTCAAGGTCGCAAGGTCAAAAATGTTGGTACTGACAGAAAGGTCATGTCACAAGAAATACACATGTGAAATATGGTAGCCGTACCTGTTATGGTTCAAAAGTAATGGCCAAGGTTATTTTTTTTTCGAGAATGGCAACATCTAGGTCAAAGGTCAAGGTCGCAAGGTCAAAAATGTTGGTACTGACAGAAAGGTCATGTCACAAGGAATACACATGTGAAATATGGTAGCCGTACCTGTTATGGTTCAAAAGTAGTCAAGGTTAAAGGTTTTTTTGTGCAGACAGACAGACGTGCAGACAGACGTGCAGACAGGCCAAAAACTAGATGCCCACCGAATCGGAGATTCCGGATGGTTCAAAAGTAGTGGTCAAGGTTAAAGTTTTTTTTGTGCAGACAGACAGACAGACGTGCAGACAGGTCAACAACTAGATGCCCACCAAATCGGAGATTCCGGGGGCATAAAAAGCGGGAAAAAAAGAAAATTGTTAAAAATTGCTTTTACCTTGATGTTTTTGCATGTAAGGCATTGAGATTTGTTGACTGATGTACTACAATATATGCACACTATTAATATTGCGGAGATTTTTCGTTATTTTGCATTGTAAAATCTACTGGGTTAGTAACCCAGTAAATCTAAAAATATCGCTGTATATTTATCACGTGGTCACTACAACCGAATTGACAATCTCCTTCCCAGAAATGTTGTTGTTCCTTACACTCATGCATACATTAATGTAATGAGTCGATAGTGTTAGAGAATGCCGAATTGAATCCACAAATTCAAATGAGCAAGAGGAAATTCCACGGTATTTTTAAACGGGAAAAAAACGGAGCGGACGTTTTTTTAACTGCTTATTTCCTATGAAATAATGAAAAACAAGACTTGTAAAACCTTCTACAACATTCCGTTACATATATATCGACGTATTTTGGATTAATTAGAATAAGTAGAAAATATAACGATTTTGGACCATTATGTTCAGTCCCTTTAACAGTCAAATTGCAAATATCACAGTATATATACATATGTAGTTTCGCTTTGGTTTGTTTGTGTGGTATTTTATGACACTTTCAACACTTTTTGGTTATATCATAGCATTTCCTGTGTAAGTACCCAGTTCTACTGTTCCATTTATTCTGAAACCAGTGGGTCACAATGCTTTATTATCCCAAAACCCGGAGCACTAAGGAGTCTGGAAAGCCATTACAACCATTTTTAAAGTTTTTGGTATGACCCGGCCGGGGATTGAACCTGCGACGCACCGCATCCAAGGCAGATGCTCTACCACTACACTATCGAGGCATTATCTTCTCTTTGGTCTCCAAAGTCTTCCAAGATGCTGGTCCAACCTGATCTGAGATAACATAAAGGTGCGATTGATCTTTAACAGTTGCAATGTCCCAAGGGTTGTATTTTTAGATGACATTACTCCTGAATGAGGTAACAAGTAACCTTTGTAAGTGTCTTAAATGTCACCAGGTGCAAGGTATGATAAGCATATAATGGGTTTTTAATGTTCTATTATTATTCTTGTATCATATCATGAAATTTTAATGAATAATTCATTTTTTTTCCCAACACCAGAAAACAAATGATTTTTTAATGACTTACTAATATTAAAAAGTACCTTCACTCACAGTCCATAATATATGAAACTCACATTAATCCTTTCCCACATACAACAGATCAGTAAAAGGCAACTGAAAAAATCTAGGCAATTAAATGTATGGAAATTCTATATAAATGAAAGTTACAATTAATAACCCTTTCCATCATACGACAATTCTGCAGCAGACGACATTGAACGTATTTTGTCAAAAAATTGAAAATCTCCATAATTGAATGGATAACCTAAGACAAAAAGTGGAAAACATTGTGGCAAAAGGAGAAATTGCATGTTTTGTGCAATTTCTTCTTTTGTCACTATGTTTTCAAAAAGCTGTCTGCTGCAGAGGCTTCAGAAAGCCTCTATATGAGGGAAAGGGTTAAGAACAATTGAAGAACTTGTCAAGTTCTTAAAAGGTGCATGATTTGATTTCAATAATGGATCAAGAACAGTTAAAGGAAAACTATATTCTTAAAACATGCATGAAATCAACCCTTTGATAGGTTAAAACAATTGAAGGAAATGCACAATTGTTATAAATTGTAAAACATTCAAGAAATGCCAGCCACGTATATATATAATTATTCCATTAATCACATAATTACAGTTACTGTCTAGTTTCGATATACCACTGTGACTAGTTAATTATGTTAAACAGTTACCATCACTCAGTCAATTTAATTAAATTACAAGGACTTTTTAACTCAGTGTGAATCAATTAAACTTCCATTCTGAACAGAGAAACGAAGAACATTTATAGAACACTTAGAGAATCAAAAAAGTTCTTATAAAATGTATTATAGTGAAAACTTTTGAAATGCATTTTTGTTAAGTCATTGCTGCTAGGTTTACATTATGTTCCCTGCGGCAACGGCAATCAGGTTTAAGGCCACCGTGGACAAAACGGGATAGACGCGAGACAACGTGGGGCGACGGAATGGGCAAACGTGACAGGCCGTGATTGTCGTGAATGCCGGGCCAGATTTTTAAACTGTCAAATAATTTGCCACGGCAGTCACTGTGTGGATGAGAAACCTAGTATGCCGTTGAAAAACAGGGTGAACCCACCAAAACATGACAGTATGTAATAGGCCGTAATACAACTTCGATGCTGTCCTTAATGGGACGGGAAGCATGTGTATTCCCTGGCATCTCACGGTCCTTTCAAGTTTTGTCAGGTACAATCATGGCGCATCCAGGCGTGTGATAGTTTACGGGTCTGGCGTGCTACGGCACATTGCGTTCTACTACAGTCTGACACTTCAATCATGGCGCGTCTTGGTTTGTGACTGTTTACGGGTCCTGTGCGCTAAAGAGTGTTGCCTTCTACTACAGTCTGACACGGTGCAAGCGGTCTGGGAGGGAGTATATAAAAGCCGGACAGGCAGGGGAAGCTTCCTTTGAGTCTGAGCATTCGACGACACTTTACTGCATCTGCACTATGCAGAGAGAAGACCAAGATTTAATGAAAGAAGGCCAAGCTATGACACCGAAGAAGCAAAGAAGTAGGAAGCCTTGCATGGCCTTGCACACTTCTGGCACCATATGGCAGATGGCTGCTTTACTGCAGTGAAACACATAGGAGAGTGACAAGTAATTGTCCCAAATGGCCAGATGTCTCAAAGTCACTGACAGCTTCAGTCCAGGTGGTAGGGCAGAGCGGAACTTCGTGTCTTGTCTCTTGATAGCTGGTGTTAATCGTTCCAGGATCTCGTCGAACAGGTCTGGAGGTATCCTCAGGTAGTTCTGGAAGGCGTTGACGTCTTTGGTAATGAGCTCTCTGGGGAGAAATGTTAAGTAGTGACCCAGCTGCTGCCTTCTGTCTTCCGATAACCATTCACACACCCACATTGATCTTGGCCTTCTCATCCACCTTCTTTGCCTTCTTCCTGACTGGTGCACTCTGGCATTTCCTTCTCTGCAACTGCCTTCTTCTTGCTGATGCAAAGACTGGATATATGCAATCAGCAAACATGAAAACACTTCTACAGCTTAGGTATTCATGATGTTGTCTCGTATAAATCTCAGGATACAATGATTGCTATTCATTGGGAGGCCTTCTTTTTATACTGTGGGCACAAACCTGCTCCAAAGCTGCCCGGCGTCCACGTTTCATCCGTAGAAAGCTTTGACAGAACGTCAAAAAACATGTTAGACCTTGATCAGAAACGTGAGGGACCCCATCAGAATGTGACAGGCCAGGAGGGAACGTACTGACATCCGTGGTAGACTCAGCCCCTTTTTCCTCAAGGCCTGTCACGGATAAACCGTGATAGACCGTAAGAAAACTTGGTAAGACCTAACAAAACTTGAATAAAGAGAAAAAATAGCCACAATCCCATGGCGTACTACGTTTCGGGCAAACAGACTGCCGTGGTCGCCGGGAACATAATGTAAACCTAGCATTATGTGTTGTATATTGGAAAGATTTCAAAACATAAAATACTCATCTAAATTAGACTTTTGGAACATAAAAGTTATGAAGTCATTGAATAATGTTTTTCTAAAATAGCCATTAAAAGCTCCCATTCTCAATGTTTACAGATAAATGGATATATGATATGATCCAAACTCAATTTACCGTATAACAGCAGTATGCATGCATACAACGGCAGCAGATAAAATATATTGAAAGCCTTTTTGATAATGGTAAACGTTTTGAAATTCTTGCCATAATATAATGTATTTAACAATTTACATCAATCCCTTGTGTGTCGTTTCTGAAGCTGGCTTAAATAAATTGATGATATAACCCTTTGCACCTTAACGTCACATGCTGATGCCGCTGCAGCAGGAAACTTTTGAAAAAATTGTGGTAAAATGAGAAATTGCTTATCTTGTGCAATTTTGAAAAAAGGGACATTTACATTGAACTAGAAATATCACTGAAGGTGATGAATACCCCCAGCTGGTGCCTGACATTATACATATGTATGAGAAATTCAAGGGGCCATAACTCATTTAAAAATAATTCCAGTGCAACACGCCGACACTTATGCACAACTAGGCTTGGTATCAATTATTCCTTTGAAGTTATATTATATTCTGATGAAGGGCTGCTGAGAAATAGTTTTCACAAAATATGGACATATATGTAATATGTATGAGAAATTCAAGGGGCCATAACTCATTTAAAAATAATTCCAGTGCAACACGCCAACAATATGCACAACTAGGCTTGGTATCAATCGTTATTGTGAAGGTATATTAAATTCTGATGAAGGGTTGCTGAGAAATAGTGGTCACAAAATATGGACATATATGTAATATGTGTGAGAAATTCAAGGGGACATAACTCATTTTAAAAAAATGCCAGTTCAACACGCTGACAATATGCACAATTAGGCTTGGTATCAATCATTCTTGTGAAGTTACAGTCAAACTTGCGATCAGCAGCCACCCAAGGGACATGATAAAACTGGCTGCTTAAGACAGGTGGCTGCTGATCACAAATGTCATGATTTGGTCGGATTTGTTCAAGTTTTGTCAGTTCACATAATAATACATGTACATGTAACTGTTAGGAATAGTCATTACATTACAAATAGTAAAGTGTCTTTATAAACTTGTATTTAAACATTGTTATGAAGATTTGTAGCTTTTTTCTATCAAATATTTCATTGTGCATCTATTCTGTAGTTTAAACCAACGTTTACAACTAACTTGACTATCAAATATTTGTTTACTTCACTTTGAAATTCGCCGAATAACGTATCCGGAAAAAATAGCGTCCGAATCTACGTTTACATCTTGCACAAAATTTTACTCGATAATCTTTAGATTTAAAATGGAAATCGGAATATAAATTGACTTGGGGCTTCAAAAAAGACATTAACTTTCATTTTAACATATAAATTTACTGTCTTTTGGTCTAAAACGCTCATAAATATCTTTTTCAATTTATCAATTTTGCCCGACATCGTAAACAGAAAAGAAACCAAAATCGCAACTTCTTGTTGATGAATCATGCAACTATTATTCGGCACACGTCGGCTGTTTTCGGTATCTGTTATCTAACATGTAAACAGATTACGCATATGAAAGAAATGATAATGTGATTGCCACAGTATGCTTTATTACCTGTATGTATTAAACACCGATAATTTAACACCTTGCGAATCCAAGTCGTGTGTTGATTGACCGTTGAACACAATTCGATTACAGTTAATCTCAACCAATTAGTGTGGCCGCTGGCCGCGTTTCAAAGGGGACCGCTGATCAAGGCAGTTTATAGAGTATAATTGGTTGGGAGGGATTTAAAGTGACCGTTTAACGCCGGTGACCGCTGATTGCATGTGACCGCTCACACAAGTTTGACTGTATATTGAATTGTGACCAAGGTTTGCTGAGAAATAGTGTTCACAAGAAATGTCCACATACCAACAGATCGACAAACTAACAAACCGACCGACCGACAAGCATGACTCCTATATAGCCCCCATATACTACGTATCTGGGGATATAATAACTATTAAAGACAGATTCATAGTTGACTTGGTATCGACATACATATTATGTGCAAGTTTCATTTGAAAATGTTGAATGTTTCTTGAGTTAGTAGGTAAGGTTAAGGTTTTGTGACGACATAGACGATGGTGCCAAGGGTAGACACAATAGCCTGATTTCTTTTCATCGAAAAACAGACGAGCTAAAATATAATAAATGTCTTTTCTACACCCTAATCCCATATGATCACAAAAGGCCTAACAAGTAATCCTCACCATCTTGAAATCAAGGAAATCAGAAACAAAATCTAAAGATAGGCACCAATAAAAATTCATTAATTAGCTAAGGAGAAGGAAGTTTTCTCCCAGAAAAGATTTTATTAGGTCTCCCTAAAAGCACTGTGACTTAATTGGAAGAATTTGATATCTACAAAAATCACATCAGAATGCCATAAACCCAATTACCTGCAAGATAGACAAAGGGACTTATTCATGTATTGGCAGTAAGACGGTTTTTTTAAGGCTGTGGATCCATCCGATCAATACTTCTTTTCTCTCCTATATGTACATTCAATATACAAGAGGACTGGTAGTAAAAGATGTGTTACATGTTCTTTTCTCTCCTATATATATATGTACATTCAATATACAAGAGGACTGGTAAAAGATACTTTACATGTTCTTTTCTCTCCTATATATGTACATTCAATATACAAGAGGACTGGTAAAAGATACTTTACATATTCTTTTCTTTCCTATGTACATACAATATACAAGAGGACTGGTAAAAGATACTTTACATATTCTTTTCTTTCCTATGTACATACAATATACAAGAGGACTGGTAAAAGATGCGTTACATGTTCTTTTCTTGCAATATTCTGTATACTTTTCTATCAAACACTTTGTCATTGGCAATTGCGATGAATACCAAAAACCTCAACTCAACTTAAACCCTTCCCTACATACCACATATCGGCTACAAATGTCTAAAGCAAAAATAATGGAAAATGTGTAAGTGCAAAAAAACCACCTGCTTTCTTAATTAAGGTCTCAGCAAGATTACAGTCAAAATTTCAATCAGGATTTCGTAACCTAAAAAATAACGATTGTGCAAGCTTGCAAGGTTGCAATTGGCACAAGTTTACGCAACTATTACAAGATTGCGCAGATCTCAGATTGTCTTTCTTATTGATAGCTTATGGCAGTCATGGTTCACAGAACACTTAAGGGCAAGACACACTATCTAGATGGTACTAGTGTGTACCCAGGGATTGTAGAAAATGGTGTAAAACCCCAATAAATCAAACTCTCATTCATGGATTAACATCAACACTGAACAACCATGATTATTGCAATCCAATTAAGCTAATGATAACATTTTTATTGCATTTTCATTGTTTCAGTCAGATCTTGATAGAGCCTTGCAATGTTAAATAGCTGGTCTTTTTCCCACAATATATCTCTTATACCGAAACAAAACCCTAAATATGTTGTGGTACTCTATAGAATTGACTCACTAATTATACTTCTTTTGATTAACCCTTTCCCTCATACGGCATTTCTGCAGCAGACGACTTTGAACGTATTTTGTCAAAAAATAGAAAATCTCCATAATTGAATGACACCTATGACAAAAAGTGGAAAACATTGTGGCGAAAGGAGGAATTGCATGAAGGGTTAATTACACTTTAGGCAGAGCTCCAGATAAGAAGAGTATTTCACAACTCGAAATCCTCATGTGACCACCAAACTCTATGTTGTGGGTACTCAAAAGAATCGTCTCAGTGAGACGATTCTTTTGAGTACCCATAACATAGGGTTCAATGTAGTCATAAGAGAGATATTGTTGGAAAAAGACCAGTTTACGCCTCCTTATCTAGTCCTCTGACTTTAGGGTTCAAAGATCAGGGGAAGGGTTTCAGAACATCAGCGTGCACATTATCTAGAGCACTGCTGACATTCATGGTTTGATCTGATGCATAATTAAAGTATGGCCATTTTCCTCTGTTACTACTTCACACTTTTTTCTAGCCCTAAGGAATACTTTTGTCTAGCCACTGTTACTGCCATGCTGTCACGTTGAAAAACATTTATTTCATCAGTAAAAATAAGTGAATCATTTTGCCACCATATGATAATTACATTCTCTTAGATTAAATTTATCCATTTTTCATTGATTGCTTAACCCTTTCCCTCATATAGACGCTTTCTGACGCCTCTGCAGCAGACAGCTTTTTGAAAACATAGTGACAAAAGAAGAAATTACTCAAAACAAGCAATTTCTCCTTTTGACACAACGTTTTCCACTTTTAGTCATAGGTTTAACTATCTATTCAAATATAGAGATTTTCTATTTCTTGACAAAATATGTTGCTGCAGAATTGTCGTATGAGGGAAAGGGTTAAAAAGCTTAAAGCTTATATTAATCACACTTGATGTCTGTATGCTTCCTGGAGACTTACAGGCTTTAATTAATGCATAATTGATTTTTGAAAGCAGACTCCCATCAAAACTAGGTACAGGATTTTGTTCCATATTATATGATCATATATTATACAATTGTTATATGTTCATTTAATGTATATATTATGCCGTGTTTTTGGCCAATATGTTTTTTAATGTTGTCTCTCGCAGATTTGTTATATGTGGGGAACCAGGGGAAGTGTTAAAGTGACGTGCAGCAGGATACGGCTTTATATTACTCTATAAATATTGATGGGCCTATCACAAATCATAATCACAGATTTTACAGACAGAGAGGCTTCTTATGCATAATTGATTTTGGATCGCTTTTTGGTATGAGATCAAGTTCATCACGCTGTCGCAACGCTGTTGCTTTTAACCCTTGCCCACAAGTAGACATTTTCTGACGCCTCTGCAGCAGACGACTTTTGAAAACACTCTGGCAAAAGAAGAAATTGCTCATAATAAACAATTTCTCCTATGGCCACAGTTATTTCAACATTATTTGATAATTCAACTCATTTTTGGGATTTTTTCACACTTTTTCCAAGACATTTTCAAAGTCATCTGCAGCAGATTTGTTGTATTCGGGAAAGTGTTAATGAATTTGAAATATCTATGGCATTAACAGTTCTCCTCGTACAACAAATCTGCCATAGATGACTTTGTAAATATATATCTATGTAAAACTATGGAAAATCTATATTGAATAAATGTGTATTTTTTTTCCTTTTTCAGTAGCAAACGCTATAGTATAGATCTAATGAACTGCCAATTACAGGTCAACTGAGATTGAGTTTCGCATCAGCCAATCCAATGGACACCTACAAAATAGTAAGGTCACATAATAATCAACAGGTAAGGCAAGTCATAAATAAATAAGATAGAGAAGTGATGATGACGGAGCATTGGCTGTATTGTGCGATGATCATTGGACAGAAAAAAAAGAACCTGCTCAGTAATATTTAAATGTCAATTTGAGACGAGCTTTAAAATGCAATGTTGTCAGATCCAACATATATATTATGCACATCAAAGAATTTTGGTCTTTTTAGAAGAATATGGAACATCTAGTATTTTCTGTGTCAATTAAGAAAAGGGATAAGCAATTAATATCGTCTTGAACCTTTATATAATATATCCCAAATGTACAGCAGTATACGGCATAATTATGGAATATTTCTATGAATATAAGTGTAATTTAACTGACAAAAGTTGAAAACATTGTGAAAAAAGGTGAAATTGTTCAATCTGAGCAAATTTCTTCTTTTCCCACAATGTTATCAAAAGTAGTCTGCTGCAGATGCATTAAAATGTATCTGCAAGTGGAAAAGGGTTACCATCCGTCAGTGTGACATTCTATAAGATTAAACATTTCCCATATACAACAAATCTACAGCAGACGACTTTGAAAACATAGTGACAAAAACCTGAAAAATCTCCATAAAAGATAGCTTAATTGTTAACAAAAATTGAAAACATTGTGGCCACAATGTTTTCAAAATTCGTATGCCGCTATTGTGTCAAAATGTGTCTGTAGGTGGGAAAGGGTTATTTCTCAACATTTCAGATATAAGGATCTAATAATACAGATCTCTTCAATCATTTTGCTATTACATGTAACGACATCCACTATGATAGACCGTTTATTTTCTTCAATCATAAGGTAATCTATCAACTCGGTATTATGAACAAAATATTCCAACTATTGTTCATATCTAAAAACATTTCCTGAAAATGCTTTTGAAGCAGATTATATTAACCGCGCTTATGTATTATTGTAATAACGGAAGAGATTGAAATTACGTTCAGTTTAGCTATTGTTCATGTTTGTTAATTAACCCTTTCCCTCATATAGACGCTTTCTGACGCCTCTGCAGCAGACGTCTATTTGAAAACATTGTGACAAAAGAAGAAATTGCTCAAAACGAGCAATTTCTCCTTTTGCCACAATGTCTTCCACTTTTAGGTTATCCATTCAATTATATATTTTCTATTTTTTGACAAAATATGTTCAAAGTCGTCTGCTGCGGAATTGTCAATTGTCGTATGAGGGAAAGGGTTAATGTAGAAAAAGGTAGACATCAAAAGATTGATTATTACTTAAAATTCTGTAATATTTGTCTTGGTAGAAAACTGCTTTGTTGTTGAGGATGAATTTCACTTTTTGTTTGTATGTCCAGTTTACAATGAACTTCGGCTTTTTTATTTCCAAGAAGTCTGGACAAATTCATACCCTGAACTACAATTAAGGTTGTTTTAGGACATTATGATTGAATGTAGACCCACATTATGTAAAATCACTGATAAAATATCTAATTGAGGCATTTAAAACAAGAAAATTACTTTTAGATGAACAGGTCTCCAATTAAATCATAAAGTATGTGTTGTATACTAATTATTTCTATATTTGAATATCTTTCAATGATTTTAAAATTATGATGTCACTTCAATGAATGTACATGTTAACCCTTTCCCTCATACGGTAATTCTGCAGCAGACGACTTTGAACGTATTTTGTCAAAAAATAGAAAATCTCCATAATTCAAGTTAAAATTCAGAATGGATAACCTATGACAAAAAGTGGAAAACATTGTGGCAAAAGGAGAAATTGCACGTTTTGTGCAATTTCTTCTTTTGTCACTATGTTTTCAAAAAGCCGTCTGCTTCAGAGGCGTCAGAAAGCGTCTATATGAGGGAAAGGGTTAATTATGTATAATGGGCCGGTGGCCGTATACATTACTGAATAAAATATTTGTATTTGTATTTGAATCATGTAAGAGTGGCGCTCAGTGAAAGCCAATGGCAAGAGATTTGAGACCAGTGAAGAACCAGATCACAACCATGCTAAGTCTCATCATTATAACTTAAGTGATTGGAAAGACTTTTAGTTTGGACTTTATTTAAGTTCATGACCTTAAGGTTGAATCACATAAGACCAGCGCTTTGTGAATAAACAACCACAAGGCATTTGGGACAGTGAAGAACCAGATCACAACCATGCCATGTCCCATCATTATAACTGAAGTGATTGGAAAGACTTTTAGTTTAGACTTGATTTAAGTTCATGACCGTAAGGTTGAATCACATAAGACCAGTGCTTTGTGAAAAAACAACCACAATTAAGGCATTTGGGACCGGTTTAGAACCAGATTAGCCATCACATATGAGTAATCTGATCTGACACAATCTACACCAATTGGTCATAGAAGATTTCAAAAGTAAATGGATTTTGTTAACAGTGGTTCCTCTGATAAGAAGAATATAAGTATGACATTTTGAAATTAGCCAATGAAAAGCAAATCACAACAAGAATATCGCCAACGTTATAAATTACCTCACATTGTCATTTCGTGCTGATGTATTTTTGTCACTGTGACCTTGACCTTTGATTTAGGTCATTGAAACAGGAACCTGTCCAAGCTCAATTGAAGTTAAACCAGTGTATGAAGTAAATAAACCAGTTAATGGAGTATTGAGGAATACTGTTCCTAAATGAAATTGCTAAAAAAATTGAAGTTGTTTCATATAGTTGTATTATAGTCACTTGTGACCTTGACATTTGATCTAGCTATGTAAAACTCGAACCCCACCAAGCTATTTTAAGTTTAAACTTATTTATTTTACATCAATTTCGAAACAAGCTTTCAGCTTATATTAATCATGCTCAATGTCTGTTTCCTTGAGACATAACCAGTACTCATGCCATTTTGTGTGGAAAGCTCATCACAGGACTAAAACCCGGGACCTTTGGTACAAGAGACTGATGCTCTACCTCTGCCACCACTGTCTTCCAAGTTTTTTTGACACTGAACCTTTGAATGGACTATGAAGGAATTCTGTCCACAAATGAAAGTGCTATAGAGTGATGACATAGTTTTGTCCAAATGCATTATAGTCAATGTGACCTTGATCTTTGACCTAGGTCAGTGAAACACAAACTTGTACAAGAGGCGATGCTTGTGAGCATTTAAGATTTAATTAAGTTTCAAATAAATTCGCAAAAGCAATGACATTGATTCTTACAGACGTATAGTCACTGTGACCTCAACCTTTGACCTTAGTCAGTGAAACATAAACTATGATAAGAGGCGATACTGGGGAACATGTTTGTTCAGTTTCATAACATTCGGATAAGAAGTAAAGTTTCTAGAGAGGACCAAAAAAACTTTATGTTCGGAATGTGCAGCAGATGTACACATTATGAAAACATAATGAGCAATTTCTCTCTGAGCCATTAAGTTTTCAACAGTATTAAAGGGTTAATAGATCTACATGCATATTCCAAGATCTTCCATATGCATGCCTTGATGTATAAAGATCAAAAGAAAATTGTTTCTTACCTCTAAAATACTAAATGTATTATTTATGGTGAAATTTATAAGTGAAAGTCTCTTGACAAATGAAAGCATGGGGCTTTAATGGAATTATAGAGAATTTAATAGATGACCCTTTCCCACATATGACAACTCTGCAGAAGACAACTTCGAAACATTCCCAAAAATAATTGGAAACTCTCTTTAAATGAAAGTACAATATATGAATACAGTTGAAAACATGGTAACAAAAGGAGAAATTGCTTGTTTTGAGCAATTTCTTCTTTTGTCGTCATGTTTTGAAGAAGCCGTCTGCTGCAGATGCGTCAGGAAGCATCTATATGAGGAAAAGGGTTAAACAGAATGACAATTGATTCATGACGGCAGCCGACAATCATTGAAATTATTGTGTGAATTAAAGGTGAAATAGCTCATATTGAACACATTCTCTTTTTTCTACAATATTTTCATCTCTATAATCAAACAAGGGCACCGCAAAGCGGATGCATCCCCTCGGTTTTCAATCATCACATCGAGTTCTCTTGTGATCGAAAATTATAGAACTACTATTTTGCCTTAAAAATAGTTGTTTCCTTGATCAAAACAAAATTTGTCAAGATCGGTCGAAGGATGTTCAGTGTGAGCGGTCACAAGGATGTTGATATGGGAAAATAGTCAAAGTCCAATTTTGACCTTGACCTTTAAAGACCTATGATCTTGAAAATAAATAGGCTTCTAGACCTTGCCATATACTAACTGTATTGCAAGTTTGTTCAGTGTAGAGTGGTTACAAGGTTGTTACAGAACGAACAAATGGACAGCCCCGTTACTTATATCCCCTCTCTAACTCCGTTAGACAGGGGGATAATAAATGCAAGAATTTCTAATGTCCAGATATTGCATATTTATCTTTGGATATAGACCGTAACAAGATTACATCAGAGAAACCGGTTAACACTTTCAAAAATTCAAAAATAAATTGATCAATCATAATGAGCAATTTCTGTGTTAGCCATTATTTATTTAAATCCATTTAATTATAATACATTGGAAGACAGTGGTGCAGTGGTAGAGCGTCGGCCTCCCATACAAAAGGTCCCGCGTTCAGATCCCGTAGAGAGCGGGTTTATCTGCCTTTTGGATTTTCCACACAAACGAAGTGAGTACTGGTTAAGTCTCCAGTAAGCAGACATCGAGCACGATTAATATAAGCTGAAAGCTTGTTTCGCAATAGATGTAAAATAAATACCGTAAGTTTAAACAAACTAATTATAACACAATTAATAACAGAGATTTTAGATTTTTGCCTTGAATATGTTTTCAAAGTTGTTTGCTGCAGGTTAGCTGTGTTGGGAAAGGGGTTAATATATGCAACAAATGCATGAACTCTTTCAGCGCCAAATTGTTTAAAGTAGACTCTTCCATGTTCAAAATCGGGCATCTCCATTTCTCATGTAATAAAAGTTTGGTCTATTTAAATAACTAAAAGGTAAACAATGCTGATTTCAGGTGAGACAGCTTGTTACGAGCTGACTCACCTGAATCAGTATTGTTTGCAAAAACCTCAATATTGCCTTTGGCGGTGACTAACATAATATGTTTTATTCAGGTTTAATGTAAAATTGCATTCATGCGTCTCAATTTAAACCCTTGAATTATTTACTGTAAAGCAAGAGATAATGTAACAAGTGTAAGCTCTCAGGGTATTAATGGAATAACGAAGTTTTAAGCTTTTACGAGCTTTTAACATGAATTCAGTGTCACACACAACAAGCCATTTATTTGGTTTATGATAGTCTGACATTGCAGCCCACACCACGCAAATACGAACCTTCTCCAGTTCTATCTGAGTCCTCATTATAACGGGGGATTTAGCGGGCCTTTTCCCCAAGATTAACTCTCTTTAAGTAACCATTTCCCACATGCAGACGCTTTCTGAAACCTCTACAGCAGACATCTTTCTAAAACATTGTAGCAAATGAAGAAGTTGCTCATAAAAGGCAATTTCTTCTTTTACCACAGTGTTTTCAATTATTTACAGTAATTACAATTTCATCTTTGGAGGCTTTCCGGATGTTTTCAAAGTCGTCTGCTGCAGAGTTGATGTATGTGGGAAAGGTTGCGGGCTGAACTGTTGTACCCTATGTTGTGGTTACTCACTATCCGAGTCCTCATATATATATAACGGGGGATTTAGCGGGCCTTTTCCCCAAGATTAACTCTCTTTAAGTAACCATTTCCCACATGCAGACGCTTTCTGAAACCTCTACAGCAGACATCTTTCTAAAACATTGTAGCAAATGAAGAAGTTGCTCATAAAGAGCAATTTCCTCTTTTGCCACAGTGTTTTCAATTCTTTACGGTAATTACACTTTCATCTTTGGAGGCTTTCCGAATGTTTTCAAAGTCGTCTGCAGCAGAGTTGATGTTTGTGGGAAAGGGCTAAAAGGTTGGTGGTACCCTATGTTGTGGCTACTCACAGTAATCGTCTCAGTGTGCTATGATTCTTTGGAGTACCAGACAATAGGGTTTATCCCTTTTCCACATACAATAACATTATGGCAGACAACTTTAAAAACATCTAAGCAAAATCATGGAAAACGCTATATATAAATGTAAGTGCAGTTATTAAGTAGAACTGAAAACATTGACGCAAAAGGAGATATTGGTAATTATGAGCAATCATTATGAGCAATTTCTATTTTTGTCAAAATGTTTAAAAAGTTAAAGTCTGTAGCAGATGCATAGAAATATTTACTTATATAGAATTTTCATATCCATTCCCCACTTAAAGACGTATTTTGATGTATCTGCGGCTGCAAGATACCTTTTTGAAAACAATGCATCCATCATGTTCCAGGCAAAGGAGATATTGCTCATGAACAATTTCTGTTTTTGTCATGTTGTTTTTGACTTTAATCTATTCAATAATTACATTTCATTTATAGAGATTTTCCATATTTCTCCACAGACGTTTTCTGTGCCGTTTCTTGAATTGTTGTTGTTTTAGTATGCGGGCAATTTAACCCTTTAACTCATACATATGCTTTCTGACTCCTCTGCAGCAGACAGCTTTTTGAAAACATAGTGACAAAAGAAGAAATTGCTCAAAACGAGCAATTTCTCCTTTTGCCACAATGTTTTCCACTTTTAGTCATAGGTAATCAATTCAATTATAGCGATTTTCTATTTTTTAACAAAATATGTTCAAAGTTTTCTGCTGCAGAATTATCATATGAGGGAAAGGGTTAAAGGCTTCTACATTTGAAAAAAGGTTCAGGGTCCAATTCCACTATCCTGACTTAGCGCTAAGTTAAATACTTAAATACTTAAAAGCATTTATTTCATATAATTTTTGTTACCCTAATAAAAATGCCAAACTATTTCATTTAATTCTAAACAATTTTAAAATATTGTTAGTTAGAATTAAAGGTTATTATTTTTGTCAACTTACCTCATTTACTAAAATAGAACCATATTCCATCATTCATGTTTTACAAAATGTTTGGGAAACATGTTCACAAATGATGAAATATGCTTGTAAGTATTTTTTAAGTATATACAGTTAGCTCTAAGTAAAGTTGGTAGAACTTGAGCCTGATCACGTTTAATTTAACCTTTTCCCTCATATAGACGCTTTCTGACGCCTCTGCAGCAGACGGCTATTTGAAAACATAGTGACAAAAGAAGAAATTGCACAAAACGTGCAATTTCTCCTTTTGACACAATGTTTTCCACTTTTAGTCATAGGCTATCCATTCAATTATAGAGATTTTCCATTTTTTGACAAAATACGTTCAAAGTCGTCTGCTGCAGAATTGTCGTATGAGAGAAAGGGTTAATAATTATTCCTTATTAGACCAAAAGCTTAGATATCAGAAGGGAACTCAGAGGTCAAGATAAGGAGGCATCCCCCGGTAAACAGCTATTTTCTTCACAATATCTCTCTTTATAATAATCCAAGCAAATCCTATGTTGTGGGTACTCAACAGAATCGTCTCACTGAGACGATTCTTTTGAGTACCCACAACATAGGGTTTGGTGGTCAAATAAGGATTTGAGGATGTGAAATACTCATCTTATTTAGAGCTCTGGTAATATAACATTATGGTTAGTTTTTCTATAGTCTTGTTCAGCATCATCCAGTTACACCTCAAATTAATTGTCATATTTGTTTAATTGTTTTTTTTAACTGCTATACTCAAAATAATTTCAGTTATGTCACGGCGACAGTTCACTTGTTCATGAACCCTGGGAATATAGGCAAACCACTATGAGGCTAGGAAATGTGTCTTACCACAGGGCACTCCACTATGACGGCCATGATTCGGGATCAAACCCAGGACCACTGGTTCCGAATCCCTGACACTAACCTAAATAGACCACGGCTGATTCCAAATTAATCTAATATTAAAAGTCTTAAAATTGCACCATTATCAATTGTGACAAGAAAGATCCAGATACATGTAACTTAATACAATAATTTCTGCAACCTTCAAATCTCATCTGCTTCAGGTGTCAATTAAATGTTGCATTTTTAAGTAAAAGGGAATATAATGGGATACTTGCTGTACATATGTTTTTATAACCATCAAAGTCACAGACGAAAATAATCAATAGCTTCTTTTATTTTCGAGCCCTTTCCCAAATATGGCATTTGATGCCCCCAAAAATACCCCAAAACAATGAAAATAGGAGAAATTGTTTACACTCTCTCACATAATTCTGGCAAACCTGCAGCATACACAACTTTGAAAATAATTCTGGCAGAAACTCATAACATCTTTAACTCTTTCAGCGCCGAATTGTTTAAAGTAGACTCTTCCATGTTCAAATTCGGGCGACTCTATTTCCTATGTTATAGGAGTTTCGTAATATTTGGATAACTACAAGGCAAACAATGCTGATTTCAGGTGAGACAGCTCGTTACAAGCTGACTCACCTGAATCAGTATTGTTTGCAAACAGCTCAATTATTGCCTTTGGCGCTGAAAGAGTTAAGAAATAAAATATAATTTAAATGTATTGAATTGAAAACATTGTGGCAAAAGGGGAAATTACTGTTTCGGGGCAATTAGTTCTTTGGCATCAATGTTTTCAAATGTCGTCTGATGCAGATGCGCAGGAAAGGCATTAGAACAATTAGCAATTTCTAGTTTTCTAACATAGTTTCATTTCTCCTACAATTCGAAAGAATTCAACTTATTTTCAATATGTTACGCAGATGACTATTGAAACATTGTGGCAATAGATAAATTGCTCAAAATAAGCATTTTCTCCTTTCCCCACACTATTCAATAAAAACACTTTCCTTTAGAGATATTTTTGACATTTTTAACCCAATATTTTTTAATGTGGTCTACTGCAGATATGTCAAATTGTATGTGGGAAAGGGTAAAGTCAACACAATCATCACCCAAAAAGAGATCAGTTTTTAGTAACACATTTAACTATATATGTTTATCATTTTAAGGCTATTAAAAAAAATCTTAAAATAACCAATGTCCCACTTGTAGACACATTTGCATTTGAGCTATGGATGTTTGAAAACATTTTGGCAAAAGAAGAAACTGCTCATATCGAGCAATTTCTCCTTTTGCCACAATGTTTTCAACTCTATCCAATAATCATACTGTATATAATTTATAGAGATTTTCTGTATTTTTACCTACAGGTTTTCAGTCATCTGCTGTAGATATTTTGTATTTGAAACAGACACCAATCTAGAGAACTGAAAGATTGATATTGATAAAGAGTTGAAAATATTGCAATAAAAGGTGAAATTGCTCTTTTTGAGCAATTTTCACATTTTATTGGAATGTTTTCAAAAGTTGTCTGCAACAGCAGGCGTCATATGTTGTCTGTGTGAAGTAATGGGTTAAAAGCACCTGTGGCCGGATATCAGCACTGACTCCTTTTTCCACTATCTATAATGATGAACAAAATTAAATCAAAGATAAGATGTAAGCTATTTAGCACAGAATCAGGAAGACATTCACCCTTACAAAGACGGGGGAAAAAGAAACACTAAATCCTATTATTTCTAACCCACAAGTATCAAAGATATCCATTTCCCATTTTTTGTCGAAACACCGATGGAATATTCACGATTATCAATACGACACAGGCTCCCTGAAGCAGACACACTGGAATCTCACGAAGAACTGTACCGGCTCTTTGAATTGCCCGAGTAGTCCCACGATAATAATGATAATATTGACTAACTCTAAAACAATCCTTTCTCTATGCTGACAATTGGGTTTGGAGATCCTTTTAAAGTAGAATTCTCTTGGACATTTACGCAATATCAATTAGAGTATCTAAATGTCTCATTAAACCCTAAGCTGTAGGCACTAATTAACCCTTTCCCTCATACGACAATTCTGCAGCAGACGACTTTGAACATATATTGTCAAAAAAATAAAAAGTCTCTATAATTCCATGTGTAGCCAAAACAAGCAATTTTTTCTTTTCTCAAAATGTTTTCCACTTTTAGTTATAGGTTATCCATGTGTCGTGGTCTGAACTTGTACACAGTTGGAGAGAAAACATGCAGCCAGCCTGGGCTGGAACCCGGGACCTCTCACTTTCAGGGCAAGTACTCTACCGACTGAGCTCACCGGGCCGCTTACAGGTAAACTCTCCAACTGTGTACAAGTTCAGACCATGACACATGTATAACCTATAACTAAAAGTGAAAAACATTGTGACAAAAGAAGAAGTTGCTCCTTTTGAGCAATTTCTTCTTTTGTCACTATGTTTTCAAAAAGCCGTCTGCTGCACTGCCGTCAGAAAGCGTACCACATACCATACAACAAATCTGCAGCAGACCACTTTTGCCACATCTTGGCAAAAAAACAATGAAAACATCTTAGAACGAAAGCATATCATCAAATAGAGTTAAAACATTGTTGCGAAATGTAGCAATTAAGAGCAATTTCTTCTTTTGCGACGTGTAATGATTTTAAATGTCATCTGCTGCAGATGCATCCAAAAGCAGCTATATGTGTGTTAACCCTTTCCCTCATATAGACGCTTTCTTATGCCTTTGCAGCAGACAGCTTTTTGAAAACATAGTGACAAAAGAAGAAATTGCTCAAAACGAGCAATTTCTCCTTTTGCCACAATGTTTTCCACTTTTAGGTTATCCATTCAATTATGGAGATTTTCTATTTTTTGACAAAATATGTTCAAAGTCGTCTGCTGCAAAACTGTTGTATGAGGGAAAGGGTTAAGGGGTTAAATTTTATATTTAGTAGCATGGACATTGACTGATTCTAAGGCAATCACTTTTCTGAACTGACAATAGGGTTTTGAATTATTTAGCCCTTTCCCACATGTAAACACAGTTTGACGCTTGTGATGACTTTTAAAAAACATTGAGCAATTTCAGCTTTTGTAAAATTCAATAATTCCAAATGTATGCTATCATTTTCACTAATTATCAATACTTTTGCCGAGAGGTTTCCACACACGATTCAAATATTCTATTTTATGTGTAAAATGTGTCATTTCATTATAAAGTATGTTGTATAACTTTTGTTATTCTGTTCTAAAAGATTTACTAGGTAGAAGGTATATATTTGATAAGAGGAAAATTTAAGGTTACAGTAGCGATACTCAGCTTTGTAGTGTCTACTCGGTATCGCAAGATACCAGGAGTAATAGAAAGCCAGGTATCGCTATTTCAACATAATATTCCTCATGACGTTGTTAATATAAATATATTGCAGCAAAAGGTAAGAACTTGACGAAGCTCTTCTGATTGACTGATCGCCATGAAACATGAAATAGGGCATTATAAAATTTGCATTCAATACGTCCAGATACATTATCTTAACCCTTTCCCTCATACGACAATTCTGCAGCAGACAACTTTGAACATATTTTGTCAAAAAATAGAAAATCTCCATTTATAATTGAATGGATAACCTATGACAAAAAGTGGAAAACATTGTGGCAAAAGGAGAAATTGCACGTTTTGTGCAATTTCTTCTTTTGTCACTATGTTTTCAAAAAGCTGTCTGCTGCAGAGGCGTCAGAAAGCGTCTATATGAGGGAAAGGGTTAATGAAATAAATAAAGTTTTTAGAAAAAATGTCACAGTTCGTCACTCTTCAACCTAACTTCACGGACCTAAAGAAATGTCACAGTTCGTCACTCGTCAATCTTACTTCATGGACCTAAAACTCTGTACAAATGTTGCTTTTTGTCTTTATGTTTTTTATAGAATTCTGGTTCAACTGTCTCAATGATCCAGGATATCTTTTGTGCAGAATCTGGACAGACTTTCTGTATTCTAGTCTGTTGTGTATCTCATTCCAGTCTGTTCGGACTTTGTACAGATTTGTACAGATTCTGTGCACAGACTTTCTGTATTCTAGTCTGTTCTGGATGTGGTTCCAGTCTGTTCAGACTTTTTCGTAACTTTTAGATTGTTCATCCCATCCAAGTTGTACAACTGTTACAATTCTTCTACAACTGTATACTAAGCAGATGTCATGGAAATATTCTAGAACCATCCCACATCCTTTCTAGAACAGTTCAAGAAATGTTATTTTGTTCAGAATGCAATTTCTACGACATGTTCTTTAACAGTTCAAGAACTGTGTTTTTGTTAAGAAAAATAATTCTACAACATGTTCTTTAACATTTCAAGAACTGTTACTTGCTCAGAGAGAAATTTCTATGACATGTTCTTTAACAGTTCAAGAACTGTTACTTGCTAAGAGAGAAATTTCTATGACATGTTATTTAACAAATAAAGAACTGATACTTGTTAAGAGAGAAATTTCTATGACATGTTCTTAACAGTTCAAGAACTGTTTTTTTGTTAAGAGAGAAATTTCTTCGACATGCATTCTTTAACAGTTTAAGAACTGTTACTTGTTAAGAGAACAATTTCTATGTTCTTTAACAGTTCAAGAACTGTAACTTGTTAAAAGAGAGAAATTTCTACAATATGTTCTTTAACAGTTCAAGAACTGTTTCTAAGAGAGAAATGTTTACGACTAGTTCTTCAACAGTTCTGGAACTGTTACTTGTTAAGAGAGATATTTCTACGAATAGTTCTTTAACAGTTCTCAACTTAAGTTCTAGAACTGTTCTTGACCAAGTGGTCAAAGCTTTTCTTGAACAAGTAGTCAAAGACAGTTCTGGAACTGTTCTTTACCTATTCTACAGCTTTTGTCCTAGAACACTTCTGAAACAGTAACAGAATTGTTCTGGAACATATATCCCTGAAATTTGTCTTATTTAACATAATAAAATTGGTCTTGAAATGTTCTAGAACTGACATCAACTATTGAAGAACACTTGTTCTGGAACAATGTAAAAATAGAACAATTCTGGGACTGATCCAAATTTCTTTGCAGTGAAATTATGAGCAATTTCTTCTTTAATATATGGCTCAATGTTTATACAAAAGTCCTCTGCTGTAGAGGAGTCAGGATGCATCTGCAAGTGGGAAAAGCTATTAAAGCTATTAGTATCAAGGCTGTATTAAATAACCCTTTCCCAACTTCACACGCATTTTGACCCAATAGCAGCAGACGACTTTTGAAAACATTGTGGCCAAAGGTGAAATTGATCACAATGTTTTCAACTTTATTGAACAATTAAGCTATCTCTAATGGAGATGTTTAAGGTTTTTGTCACTATGTTTTCAAACTCGTCTGCTGTTGATGCGCTGTATGTGGGATAGGGTTAGCTGATTCTTATGTAGCAATTAACCTTCATCAATACTTGACTGATTGACGTTTAACACTTTCCCTTATACAACAATTCTGCAGCAGACGACTTTGAACATATTTTGTCAAAAAATAGAATATCTCTATAAATGAATGGATAACCTATGAATAAAAGTGGAAAACATTGTGGCAAAAGGAGAAATTGCTCGTTTTGAGCAATTTCTTCTTTTGTCACTATGTTTTTAAAAAGCTGTCTGCTGCAAAGGCGTCAGAAAGCGTCTATATGAGGGAAAGGGTTAACACCATTTTTTTAGTTTTACAGTTATATATCATGGCTGCCAGTTCATCTTACCATGTGTTGGGTTTTCTAGCACTTAAAGTACTCCCCACAACATTCTTCCCTGGTAACTAAGCAACCTTTATAATCCCATAGACTTTTTTTGGTCAATTGATGGAAGACTAATGATACGTCGTCACAAATCCTTTTATCAATCATCTTTATCAGTGTCAATAATTGTCCTTGGAGGTTGGAAATAATTATTTTATTGGTTATGAAAATCGTAGTAGTAAAGCCTGCCATGCCCTTGGCACTCAGGATTTGGGACTTAGCATACAACTGAATGACTGGCAGGGGCGTAGCTTGACTGAAAACAATGTGTAGGCCATATAAAAAAAATTCAGCTAGGTTAGCGTAGGTGCGTTTTGGCGTATAGTTTAGTCCCTTATCCCCCTATGCCTCCAGTTTTTATTGCAGTTTTGGCATTTTTAAATATTCGATTTTTCTAAAAGTGAAGGCCGCGGCCTACACAGCCTATAGCAAGCTACGTCTCTGACTGGTGAAAGGACAAAATGGTTTAGTAGTAAAAAGAATTATCTTGTAAATGTGATCATAATCCTTTTTCTCTACATAGTTTGTACATTTCCCACATGTATTCAGGTGCAAATTATCTGCAGCAGATGACTTTTAGTATAAACTAGAACTATCACTGAAGATGATAAACAGCACCTTGACCTACACCATAACTTAATAAGTAAAAGGGCCATAACTCTGTCAAATAACATGCAATTGTAACCCCTTTAGGATATGCACATCTCCTCTTGGTATAGAAGCTTCATGTAACATTTTATTGAATTCCACCCAGTGGTTTGTAAGAAATAGTCCAGACAAAATATGGCTTCCGATCGACAGACAGACAGACAGCCCGACACAGTGATTCTTCGAAGGGGGTATAACTATGATAAGCCCTTTAAATAAAAGCATAACTATTGGGTAGAATAGAAAACAGTGTGGCAAAATTACATATAATAATTGCTCATTATGAGCAATTAATTATATACTCCTTTTAACAACAATGTTTTCAGGAGTCATGAAGGCCTGGGCATACGCACGTACGCATGTGCATACAATTTGTTTGAAAAATCAAAATTTAAGAACGCTAAAAATGCATTAAAAAATGATGCCTCACTAGGGTTAGACCGGTCTTCTAGAAATTCATACAGACTTTCAAAAATCCACAGTTCTGTTAATGTCAAAATAATCAAGATTTTAAATTTAGAAATTTTAACCCTTTCCTTCATATAGACGCTTTCTGACGCCTCTGCCTCTGACGGCTTTTTGAAAACATAGTTACAAAAGAAGAAATAGCTCAAAACGAGCAATTTCTCCTTTTGCCACAATGTTTTCCACTTATAGTCATAGGTTATCCATTCAATTATAGAGATTTTCTATTTTTTGACAAAATATGTTCAAAGTCATCTGCTGCAGAATTGTCATATGAGGGAAAGGGTTAAAGTTATTTGTCAATGTGATCGTTAAATTGAACGGGTTTCCCTTTATAGTTTTTATGCGATATTGCTTGATTGCTTCCCTTTGTTTTGTGCATATCCCTTTAAAGTTTTAACGCGATTGCTACCCTTTGTTTTGTAAAATTAATATGGCGTCTGCAAGCATTGTTTTTGATCCTCCTTACAAGGACATTTTGTCGACAACGATGGACATGCAGACAACAATGACAAGCAGAGCATAACACCGTTCTTAGGGACCATTTAGAAAATGGCGACCAAAGGACGAAATATACTTCCAATAAGATTCAAAATGAGCTAATCGACTATGTGGTGAGCAGATTAAATCTAAAGTAGTTGAAAGTTGTAACAGTGAACCATTCTTCAGATTCATTGTCGGGAAAAATTGCTCATTTTGAGCAATTTCTTCTTTTGTCACTGTGTTTTCAAAAACTAAGGACGCCTCAATGATAGAACAAATGGCCGTCTGTCTGTGCTATTTTGACACATGTACAGGATCTGTGACCAAAAATTTCATTGGTTTCGCCAAATGTATTTCACCTACAGGGGAATCATTGTCCAAAGCCTTTTTGTCCCAACTTTGAAATGATGTTGCAAACATGGACAAACTGTGCGGCCAAGGCTACGATGGTGCTTTAAATATGTTGGGGAAGTTCCGGGGAGTGTAGGCTGGAATTAGAGAGATTCATCCTAAAGCATTCTATTCACACTGTACAGAAGATTGTTTGAACTTGGCAATTTGCCATACATCTGAAGAACCTTTCGCTTGCAATATGATGAGGATGGTTCAAGAAGTAGCATTCTGCTTTAATTACTCTGCAAAGTGGCTCCTCTGATTCCAGGAGCTTCTCCGATTCAAGGAGGCTCTTGAAAAAGACGCAGAATGTCGCGAGGTGATGAAACGTAGAACTAAACTTCAGTCATTGTGTGAGACAAGTAGAGCGGCAAGGGCTGATGCCCTACACATATTCAGATGTTCATTCACAAATGTCGTTCGCGCACTTGAAGATCTTAGTTTGAATTATGGTGACTCGAAGGCCGGACCTTTCAAACTCGCAATCACCCAGTTTGGGTTTATTGTCAGTGTTGTAGCTGACCTGTTGAGTACATCCTGGCTCTATTAGTGCCTCTGTCTCAGATGCTGAAAGACAAAAGATGCCACTTGGTGGAGGCAGCAAAAGAAGCTCAGATTTTATACAACCTAGTGTCTCAGCAACGCATTGATAATGCAGTATTTGACGATTTATATGGGAAAGCGGTGACAATGGCTGAAGCAGTAGATGTGCAACCTACAAAACTAAGAGGTGTGGCGGGACAACAGCATCGTGAAAATGCACCGGCTGATTCAATCTCCTGTTTCTTCCACTTCTCGACCACCTCACAACTGAACTCTCCGACAGGCTTCTGAATGTTGAAGATCGCCTGCATGCTCATGCAGATCTTAATTCCAAGTAACCTATAACATCTTACTGACAACACAATCCAGTTCATATATCAAACATTCCAGTCAGATCTTTCAGCACCCGATGCTGACGAGTTTGAAAGTGAGCTACATCGTTGGAAAGTAAGAGGTCGTACAGGACAATCTGCAGTCAACTATTGCCGACAGGCTAGCAGGCATTTATGCAGATCTTTATCCAAACAAGACCATCTGTCTTCCCGTTCTTCTGGCAATGCCTGTCTCCACTGCGTCTGCTGAAAGATCATTTAGTAGCATGCGACGGCTCAAAACATATTTAAGATCAACCATGTCCTCTGACAGGATGTCTGGGTTGGGGTTGATGCATGTACACAGAGATCGAGAGATCAGTATCAACAGTGTTATTGATACCTTTGCACGCGAAAAAGATCTGTGACTAGATCTCCTTTTTAATGTGTAATTTATATATAGCTAGCCTAACCTGGCACATGCTTAGGCTACAGAAAAATTAAAAGGGCCAAGATTTTCATAAACTCTTCTGTTATGCTGTTTATATCACTTTTCTTCTTTTAGTGACAAAATGTGGTTTTACAACCAGTCAGGAACATGTATGTAAATATTTTAGACATTCTGTGTTTAAAACAAGTTAGTAAACTGTTATATTGTAACTCCATTTTTTTCACAAAATTATGTTTTTGCATTTTTCACATGTTTCAACAACATTCCATCTGTGGTAAAAATATGTTGACTGTACAAATCGAGGGCTTGGCGTGAAACAGTTGTAACTAAAATCGGTATTTTTTTACCAAGTTTAATCACCTCGCCATAAAGTCTTTAGAAGCGTTAAATCATTTTTCTTGGTAAACAATGGAAATTAAATTTGCATTGTTTACAAAGGGGTCAAAATTGCCCCTAAACCAGGGTTTTCAAAATAGGTTTTTAGTTACAACCGTTTCACGCCAAGCCCCCGAAATGACCTCCATTTAATTGCACCTACGCCATTCTAGAAAAAACATTTCTCATTTAGGCCCAGGCACACCACTGGGAGTCATCGTCTGCAAGCACATATCAAAATGTTTATGCATGTGTGGGAAAGGATTAATTAACTAATTTAGCACATAAATATAATGATCTTACAGTGAAGTTATTAATCATCAATCTGCGACAATATCCATAAATCTCCAAACATTTTAAGATGTAAAATTAATCAACTGCTTCAACTATTATTTCTCAATTACTTTAGATTTGACGCCATTTTGATGGAGATTTCAGTAAATCTGCAGCAAATGACTTGAAAACGTACCCACAATAATATCGAAAAATTCTTTAAATGAAAGTATAATTACAAAATAGAGTTGAAAACGTTCTGGCACATGCAGACATTGATTATTTCAAAGAGGAGTCTGAAAGTGTCTATATAAATCCTCCCTTCCCAACACTACAACAAAGCTGAAGCAGACAATTTTGGAAATATCCTGGCAAATATGAAAGAAGTATAATAATTGAATATAGATAAAAACATTGTGGCAAAAAGGGGAAAATTTGCTCATGATGAGCAATTTCTCCTTTTGTCATTTACTGTTTTTAATAATCGTCTGCCGAAGAGGCATCAAAATGCATCTTTATGGGGGAAAGAGTTGCACTATGTGTCAGAAAAGAAGCCCTGAATTCTTTTGAGTACCCACAACATAGGGTTTGCTTTAATAATAAGAGAGAAATTGTGGGGAAAAGATCTGAATACCCCTCCTTATTTGGGCCTATAATAACTTATATATAACCCTAGCTAGCTTTCCCTCATATAGACACTTTCTGACGCCTCTGCAGCAGACAGCTTTTTGAAAACATAGTGACAAAAGAAGAAATTGCACTAAAAACGTGCAATTTCTCCTTTTGCTACAATGTTTTCCACTTTTTGTCATAGGTTATCCATTTAATTATGGAGATTTTCTATTTGTTGACAAAATACGTTCAAAGTCGTCGGCTGCAGACAGTCGTATGAGGGAAAGGGATAAAGGGGCATTATTGCTCTAAGGTTGGTTTTCCCTTAGAAGAGCTCTGATTTAATGAGACCAGATAATGATCAGCAAAGGGAAACAAAGCCATTAATCCGAAAGTTAATTACGAAATATGGCATAGTGATATATTACGACAACTATCAAAAATTACTGGTTCCCCACCAGACTATACCCCGCTGTCATGAGTTACTGGCACACTATTATTGTAAATTGTTGTAAATTGTTGGCGGAAATCAGAGGGTATGTCCAGAGCTCTATAGATTAGGGGCGTTTTGCATGTTCTAAAATCTATATTAGACAATATAACCCTATGATGTGGGTACTAAGAAGAATTATCTTATTGAGACGATTCTTTTGTGTACCCACATCATAGGGTTTGGTTTGGTAATAAAAGAGATATTGTGGGGAAGGAGCTGTTTACCCCAGTTACATGACTGATACCTTAGTTTACTGTTACATGACTGATATCTGAGTGTACTGTTACATGACTGATATCTGAGTGTACTGTTACATGACTGATATCTGAGTGTACTGTTACATGACTGATATCCAAGTGTATATACTGCTACATGACTGATATCTGAGTGTACAGTTACATGACTGATATCTGAGTGTACTGTTACATGACTGATATCTGAGTGGACTGTTACATGGCTGATATCTGAGTGGACTGTTACATGGCTGATATCTGAGTGTACTGTTACATGACTGATATCTGAGTGTACTGTTACATGACTGATATCTGAGTGTACAGTTACATGACTGATATCTGAGTGTACTGTTACATGACTGATATATGAGTGTTCTATTACATGGCTGATATCTGAGTGGACTGTTAAATGGCTTATATCTGAGTGTACTGTTACATGACTTATATCTGAGTGTACTGTTACATAACTTATATCTGAATGTACTGTTACATGATTGATATCCGAGTGTACTGTTACATGGCTGATATCTAAGTGTTTGGTGACATGTCTGATATCGAGGTGTTATTGTTTCATTGCTGATATATCTGCATGAGTATACTGAAAAATGACTGATATCTGAGTTTACTGAAAAATGACTGATATCTGAGTGTACTGTAACATGACTGATATCTGAGTGTACTGTAACATGACTGATATCTGAGTGTACTGTAACATGACTAAAATATGAGTATGCTGACAAATGACTGAGCAATTTCTCCTTTTGCTATAATGTTTCAAGAGTCATCTGCTGCATAGGTGTCAAATAGTATCTGTCTGTTGAATCGGGTTAAATAATTCACTTCTCAAAAATCAAACTATCCGACAGGAATCATGATGATAAATAATTGATATGTCTCCATGATATACTTAGTAACTGTAAAACTGTTGAAATAAGTGCAAAAAAAAAATCAAATATACAGGCACATAGTTACACTAAATCTGAAAAAAAAAAAACCTGCATCTCTGCAGAAACTGTTCATTTGAAAAAATACAATATTTTAACCCTTTCAATGATGAATTATCAAAATAAACTTATATAGCTTTACTTTTGGGAGACTTCACATCAACCTTAAGAAATATCCACTGAAAAGTTTTGATTTAAGTACTCAACTGTATAGTGCCTGGTCAGATGGCACCAATGCTGAAGTCACAGCATCTCTCCAGAAACTGTTCATTTATATTTTAACGCATTCAATGACAAATGTTTAAAATAATCTTCTACGGCTTTGCTTTTGGAAGAGTTGACAAACACATTTAGAAATTTCCACATAAAAACTTTGATTTGAGTACCCAACAGTATAGTGCCTGGTCAGATGGCGACGATGCACAGGCTGGCTTGGATCAATACTGCTGGAATATAGTCTTATCTAAATCTATCCCAGATCTCAAAGGGTTAATTCTTTATCTGATAAGTTTTGAGACAATTGCAAATTCTTCCTTTCTTCATGATGTTTGAAAAGTTGTTAGGCATCCAAGGTGTAGCAACCATTTGAAGTCCAACGCAAAAGAGGGAAGATTTCCCTAATGACCATTTAGAACTGTCAATTCTGAACATAGACTGAATAGGAAAGGGGGACCAGTAATTATTCTGAGCCTTCCACACGAAAAATGACCATCTATGTGTCAGTCCGTATAATTACTGGACGCTAACCTCGGAAACCGTATGTCTACGACAACATGATAAATGGCTATTCTAGGAACAGCCAATTTTTACCCATAACCTTTTAGCTGTTTTTTGTTCATGTATATATATATATATATATGAGGCACATAATGCATCTGCATATAGTAAAAGCTCAAGCAAGCCGGTGCATGATGATACAGTCTCATCAGTCTTCATTGTCTGTCTAAATGTTCTTTAGACCTACATGGCTCAAGATAACAGGCAATTTTCTTATTATGAAATTCTTATTTGACCATTAAACTCTATATTGTGGATACTCAAAAGAATCTTCTCAGTGGGACGATTCTTTTGAGTACCCACCACATAGGGTTTGGTTGAGTAATAAGAGAGATATTGTGGGGAATAGTAACAGTTAACTCCCTGTTATTTAACTAATGATATCAAATTAGACTCCAAATTGCTGGATGTGGCTCAAACATACAGTCAAACCTGTGCTAAAGACCACCTTTGTTAAGCAATTTCCCTGTCTATAGCAACCACAATTTTATTTTCCAAAATTACTCTTTTTCTGCATAAATGACCCTGTAATTATTCCCTCATACGACAATACTGCAGCAGATGACTTTGAACATATTTTGTCAAAACATAGAAAATTTCCATAATTAAATGGATAACCCATGACAAAAGTGGAAAACATTGTGGCAAAAGGAGAAATTGCACGTTTTGCAGGTTTACTTTTTTTAATTTAAATTTTGTCCTTTAGGATGTTTCTTGATTACACTACAACAATACCACTAATCTGTGTCGAAACGACTTTTACAGGTGCATAACTAAACTTAACCCTTTCCCTCATATAAATGTATTCTGACGCCTCTGCAGCAGACAGCTTCTTATATTAATGAAACCACAGTGACAAAATAATAAATTGCTAAAAATGAGCAATTTCTCCTTTTGCCACAATGTTTTCCACTTTTAGTCATTCACAGGTTATCCTTTCAATTATAGCGTAAAGTATCTACCTGGATCAGCCTAAGCATGCCACACAGGCTTACCCAGATAGACACGTTCCGCCTCCTGTGGATTTTTAAGAGGAATTACTCTATACCTTTATCCCTCCGAGATGAAATGTGTAGTCTTTTCGGACTGTGTAGGCTTATCTGGGTCGATACATTATGCAGAGGGAATTATGTTGGTTTTCTCGCTGGACAGCTCATATTCAAAATTTCATAAGGTTAATTATGTACATGTATGCTGAGGGAGTGCTCCTAAGAGATGAGGAATATACCAAAAACGTACAATTATAGATTACCAACCAGGTTTGATGATAACTATAGTGGAACCTGTGTATAGAGACCACCCATGGGAAGACAAAAAAAATGGTCTATGTTCTCAAGTGGTCTTTATTTGCAGGGTCATTTAGGATAAGATGAGTTATTGAGAAACTAAAAGTGCGGTTACTATAGACAGATAATTACTATTCCAAGGTGGTCTTTAGCACAGGTTCGACTGTATAGGAAATAAGTGCCTTACCATGAATAAGGTTTATACATCAATAGAGCAGAGGAAAGGAATAATCAGCCCTTCCTATTTTAGAGAAAGTCTGCAACTCAGCAAAATAGAACTGTAATTATCTGTCTGTTTTTGTTTACCAAATTCTTAATCATTTCCATGGTCTTTGAACCTTCATTACCTTCAGTTCACCATTTTGTTTACCAAACCATAAAAGCAACCATACATGCATGTGAATGTTATTTCAAACTGTAAAATTGATTGATGGATTGTTGGTGTTTAACCCTTTCCCACATACAACAAATCTGCAGTAGATGACTTTGAAAACATAGTGACAAAAACCTGAAAAATCTCCATAAAAGATAGTTAAATTGTTAAGCCGTCTGCTGTTATTGCGTCAAAATGTGTCTGCAGGTAGGAAAGGGTTAACACAGCTTTCAACAATATTTCAGTTATATCAAGGCGTGTCCTGGGTAAGTTACCTGTCAGTACTACTGGTCTATTTGTCCTGACAGCTGAGTCAGTCGTAAATTCTCGTAATGCTAACCTCCGACTCCGACTAGAGCACCAAGGACGGAAAGCCATTATAACTATATATAAAGTCTTATAAGGTATAACACAGCCGGGGATTGAACATGTGACCTCCTGCACCCCAGGGGGATGCACTACCACTACACCATCGGGGCGGTGATCTGTGACATTTGATGAGTAAATATAATCAAAACCTATTTCCGCATGCAGAATTTTTTATGCATACACATTAGCCATTTAGCGAGTTTGTCAAAACGTTTTCAACTCTATGGAAACATGCATCTGTAATGTTTTTATCTGGAACCAGCCATAGATTTGTTGTATTTTGTAAAGGGTTAACTGGAAAATAGTTCATCTGATATTTTATATACTAAGATAATTAACCTTTTTTTAATCCTAGCTTTTTTGTGTTTTTATGTTTGCACCTTAGTGCAGCCTATTCAAAGTCTATATGGTTAGAACTACTCAGAAATCAGGGATGATACATGTATAATAACAGTTGCGATAATTCAGGTTACTTGCAGAAGCATTTTGGTGCATCTGCTGCAAACAACTTATTAAAATAATTCAGCAAAAGGAGAAATTGCCACAATGTTATCAAATTTAACCAATAATTTTACTTTCATAAATAAAGATTTTCTATAATTTTGCCTTCATGTTTTCAAAGTCTTCTGCTGCAGATAGCTTGTATGGGCATTGGGTTTAATAGAAGCTAAATAGCCTTTGATGAAAAAAATGTCGTGAAATATTGATGCAAAACTACTGTTAAGCTTTAGCATTTACTCATTTGTTCTGTTTCTGATAAGGCAAAATAGCCCTGTCCACTGGCGGCCATGTTTTTTGACCAATCAACATGGCTTGAAGGAATCTAAAAGTGGGTCACTTAAGGAACATTTCTACAAAATTATTTGAAAATCGGCCCGACACTTTCGGAAAAGAAGATTTTTTAAGTTTTCACTATAGCCATATAAGGCAAAATAGCCCCGCCCCCCCCCCCTGGCAGCCATGTTTTTCAACCAATCAACATGGCTTGAAGGAATCTGATAGAGGGTCATCCAAGGAACATTTCTACAAAATTATTTGAAAATCAGCCTGACACTTTCGGAGGAGAAGATTTTTTAAGTTTTCACTATAGCCATATAAGGCAAAATAGCCCCGCCCCCCTGGCGGCCATGTTTTTTGACCAATCAACATGGCTTGAAGGAATCCGATAGAGGGTCATCCAAGGAACATTTCTACAAAATTATTTGAAAATCCGCCAGACACTTTCGGAGGAGAAGATTTTTTAAGTTTTCACTATAGCCATATAAGGCAAAATAGCCCCGCCCCCACTGGCGGCCATGTTTTTTGACCAATCAAAATGGCTTGAAGGAATCTGATAGAGGGTCATCCAAGGAACATTCTACAAAATTATTTGAAAATCTGCCAACCAGTTTGGGAGAAGAAGTCTTTTTCATTTCGTTGCCATGGAAACCAGAATTCTGCATGGATCCCAAAAATTTGAAGGAAATCTGGTGAGGCCATTGAGAGGATGCTTTCTGTGAAGTTTCATCCCAATTGACCCACTGGTTACTGAGGAGAAGAAGTTGACGCCCGACGGACGACGCACGAAGGACGCCGGACAAAAGGCGATCACAATAACTCACCTTGAGCAAAGCTCAGGTGAGCTAAAAACATATGAATTTATATAACAGCAAATTTAGATCTGCCATTGATTATGACTTTTAAAAACATGCCAAAAAACCTGAACAATTGTGTAGCCTGCCAATTTATCCTGAATACTTGTGTAACCTGACAATAACCTGAATACCTGTGTGGCCTGACAATGTGTGGCCTGACAATAACCTGAATACTTGTGTGGCCTGACAATAACATGAATATTTGTATGGCCTGACAATAACCTGAATACTTGTATGGCCTGACAATAACCTGAATACTTGTATGGCCTGACAATAACCTGAATACTTGTATGGCCTGGCAATAACCTGAATACTTGTAATGCCTGACAATAACTTGAATACTTGTGTGATCTGATAATAACCTGAATATGTTTGTGGCCTGATAATAACCTGAATACGTTTGTGGCCTGACACTGACCTGAATACTTATGTGGTCTGCTAATAAGCTGAATACTAAATGTGTCACCTGACAATGACCTGAATACTTGTGTGGCCTGACAATTATCTTAACATTTGTATGACCTTACAATGACCTTAATACTTGTGTGACCTGCCAATTACCTTAACATTTGTGTGACCTAATATTAACATGAACCTTACTGTGACTTGACAATGACCTGAACACTTGTGTGATCTGCCAACAACATGAATCTTTGTTGTGTGGCCTGCCATAAACCTGAACACTTGTGTGACCTAATAATATCATGAATTCAAAATATGGCTTCCTACTGACCAACCGACCGACCGACCGACACAGTGACTCCTATATACCCCCTCTTCTTTGAAGGGGGGTATACAGTCAAATGGGTATTTATAGACCACACATAAGAAGTGAATAATCTAGTTTACAGGTGGTCCTTAATTGAAGGGTCATTTATACAGTAAAATAAAGTGTTGATGGTCGCTACAGACAGGGAATTGCTGTTACAAGGTGGTCTTTAGCACAGGTTTGACTGTATAGATCTTTATAGTAGAATAATTGTTTACATAATTTTTACTGTATAACTTAACCTACATGTAGCATTGATTCTCTGTGCCTGCAGGTGGGAAAGGGTTAACAGATAATGACAGAAATAGCCCCTGATGAATGCTGTCATGAAAAATTGATGGGGAGTTACCGTCAAAGTCTCAGCGTAAACATATTTGTTGTGCTTCGTTGTATAATGGCTATATTTCATTAGGAACAGTATTCTAGATGGCACTTCAATTTATCCTGTCTTGTGGGATTTGGTTGAGCCTAACCCTTTTCCCACAAACATCAACATTGAAGCAGACGACTTTCAAAATTATCTCAGAAAGTATCTTAATAATTGAGAATATAATTATTAAATAAAGTTGAAAACAATTTGGCACGAGGTAAAATTGCTTATTATGAGTAATTTCTCATTTTGATACAATGTTCTCAAAAAGAAGTCGGCTGAAGATGTGAAAAAAAATCGTCTCCAATGTGGGAAAGGGATAATCTAACTGATGTTCCAATTTAACCCTTTCCCTCATATAGGCGTTTTCTGACGCCTCTGCAGCAGACGGCTTTTTGAAGACATAGTGACAAAAGAAGAAATTGCACAAAACGTGCAATTTCTCCTTTTGCCACAATGTTTTTTCCACTTTTTGTCATAGGTTATCCATTCAATTACGGAGATTTTCTATGTTTTGACAAAAATACGTTCAAAGTCGTCTGCTGCAGAATTGTCGTATGAGGGAAAGGGTTAAGTATTAATTGTCTGCTTAGAAAACATCTGCAAAGAAAATGCCAACATCTACAAAACGTGTATGTATTCTTTTGCTTAAGACCTGTATACAGAGAAAACCGCATTTTAACCCTTTCCCTCATACGACAATTCTGCAGCGGACGACTTTGAACATATTTTGTCAAAAAATAGAAAATCTCTATAATTAAATGGATAACCTATGACTAAAAGTGGAAAACATTGTGGAAAACATTGTGGAAAAAGGAGAAATTGCTTGTGCTGAGCAATTTCTTCTTTTGTCACTATGTTTTCAAAAAGCAGTCTGCTGCAGAGGCATCATAATTATGAGGGAAAGGGTTAAGGGAGACTCTAACCTTTTCCAATAGTGTTAAAAAACTTGATCCATAAAATTATAATGATAGTGAAAAAAACAAGAGCTGTCGGAGGACAGCGCGCTCGACTATTCCACCGCTTTTTTAAGTTACTGAGATAATGGACTCTATTTATGTAGTTGCATGCAAAACATTAACCACAATTTCTTAGTGGGTGATAATTTGCATTATATGCAGGATAGTGTTATTTAACATGATTATTTCCATAGGTGTGATGGTTAGAAAGGGTTGTATAACTGTATAACCTTTCAATGGAATGCATCAAGTAGTTACTAAGATATGGACTCTTAATGTAGTTGCACGCAAACCTTTAACCATAATTTCTAAGTAAAAAAAGGGCAACAATTTGCACCATATACAGGATAGAGTTATCTTAATTGGTTGTGTTTATAGTTGTGCAATTGGGAAAGGTTGTATAAAGTTTCAATACAATTTTTCAAGTTGTTACTGAGATTAAACTCTACATGTAGTTGCAACAGGTCCATAACTTGCATAAAATGCTGGATAGAGTAATCATACTTGATTGTTTAAATAGATGTAATGGTTGGTAAGGGCTGTATAAAGTTTCAATGCAATTCATCAAGTAGTTACTAAGAGATGGTCTCTTTATGTAGTTGCATGCAAAACTTTAACCAGAATTTATAAGTCCAAAAAGGCCATAACTTGCAGGATAGAGTTATCGTACTTGATAATCTACACAGGTGTGATAGTTGGGTAGGGTTGAAGAAAGTTTCAATGCAATGCATCAAGTAAATACTGAGATATGGACTCTTAATTTAGTTGCACGCAAAACTTTAACCAGAATATCTAAGTAAAACAAGAGGGCCATGATGGCCCTGGAATCGCTCACCTGATTTTTTTTTTCACTTTAGCTATATAAGCCCCGCCATCTGGCGGACATAGTTTCCGACCAATCGACTTGGCTTGAAGGAATCTGATAGAGGGTCACCCTAGGAACATTTCTACAAAATTATTTGAAAATCGGCCTGACACTTTTGGAGAAGATTTTTTAAATTTTCACTATAGCCATATAAGGCAAAATAGCCCTGTCCACTGGCGGCCATGTTTTTTGACCAATCAACATGGCTTGAAGGAATCTGAAAATGGGTCACTTAAGGAACATTTCTACAAAATTATTTGAAAATCGGCCTGACACTTTCGTAAAAGAAGTTTTTTTTAAGTTTTCACTATAGCCATATAAGGCAAAATAGACCACCCCCCCCCCCCCCCGGCGGCCATGTTTTTCGACCAATCAACATGGCTTGAAGGAATCTGATAGAGGGTCATCCAAGGAACATTTCTACAAAATTATTTGAAAATCGGCCTGACACTTTTGGAGAAGAAGATTTTTTAAGTTTGCACTATAGCTATATAAGGCAAAATAGCCCCGCCCCCCCTGGCGGCCATAATTTTTGACCAATCAACATGGCTTAAAGAAATCTGATAGAGGGTCATCCAAGGAACATTTCTACAAAATTATTTGAAAATCAGCCTGACTGTGACTTTTGGAGGAGAAGATTTTTTAAGTTTTCACTATAGCCGTATAAGGCAAAAAAGCCCCGCCCCCCCCTGGCGGCCATGTTTTTCGACCAATCAACATGGCTTCAAGGAATCTGATAGAGTCACCCAAGGAACATTTCTACAAAATAAGTTCAAAATCTGCCAACCAATTTGGGAGGAGAAGAATTTTGAAGTTTTTTTTGTTTTGTTGCCATGGAAACCAGAATTCTGCATGGATCCCAATAATTTGAAGGAATTTTGGTGAGGTCATTGAGAGGATGCTTTCTGTGAAGTTTCATCCCAATTGAACCACTGGTTACTGAGGAGAAGATGTTGAAGATTTTTTAAGTTTTCACTATAACCATAAAAGGCAAAATAGCCCCGCCCCCTGGCGGCCATGTTTTTCAACCAATCAACATGGCTTGAAGGAATCTGATAGAGGGTCACCCAAGGAACATTTCTACAAAATAATTTGAAAATCGGCCTGACTCTTTTGGAGGAGAAGATTTTTTAAGTTTGCACTATAGCCATATAATGCAAAATAGCCCCCCCCCCCCACCCCCCACCCCCCCCCCCCCTGGCGGCCATGTTTTTCGACCAATCAACATGGCTTGAAGGAATCTGATAGAGGGTCACCCAAGGATCATTTCTACAAAATAATTTGAAAATCGGCCTGACACTTTCGGAGGAGAAGATTTTTTAAGAATTCTGAAGTTTTTTTCATTTCATTGCCATGGAAACCAGAATTCTGCATGGATCCCAAACATTTTAAGGAATTCTGGTGAGGACATTGAGAGGATGCTTTCTGTGAAGTTTCATCTCAGTTGACCCACCGGTTACAGAGGAGAAAATGTTGACGGACGACGGACGCCGGACATAGGGCGATCACAATAACTCACCCTGAGCACTTCGTGCACAGGTGAGCTAAAAAGGGCCATAACTTGCATAACATGCAGAATAGAGTTATCATACGTGATAATCTACACAGATGTAATAGTTGGGTAGGGTTGTAGAAAGTTTCAATGCAATGCATCAAGTAAATACTGAGATATGGACTCTTAATTTAGTTGCACGCAAAACTTTAACCAGAATTTCTAAGTAAAAAAATTGCCATAACTTGCATAAAATGCAGTATAGAGTTATCTAACTTGATAATCTACATAGGTGTGAAAGTTGGGTAGGGTTGTATAAAGGTTCAATGCAATGCATCAAGTATATACTGAGATATGGACTCTTAATTTAGTTGCACGCAAAACTTTAACCAGAATTTCTAAGTAAAAAAATTGCCATAACTTGCATAAAATGCAGGATAGAGTTATCTTACTTGATAATCTACACAGGTGTGATAGTTGGGTAGGGTTGTAGAAAGATTCAATGCAATGCATCAAGTAAATACTGAGATATTGACTCTTAATTTAGTTGCACGCAAAACTTTAACCAGAATTTCTAAGTAAAATCAAAGCGCCAATGGCACTGTAGTGGTGATCGTATGGAAAATCCTGCAAAGTAACAAGCAGTATATCGGTGTAGGGCTTGCGATGACTCTGGTGCGAGTATATTTGAGAATGTATCAACCCTGCATCTTTTGACAGTAGAATAATGTTAGTCTGCCAGAATGTTGTCTTGGTGATGTTTTAGTTACATTCTGAAATTGGTCATGATGTGTTCAAAATTAGGCCATTCCAAAGTTATGAAAAATCTAGTTGGTATTTGATAGACTACCGTTTTAGCTCATTAGAATGGCTATTTGTAATCTAAATTGTTCGGGTAATCACATGTTTATCACCAGGTCTCTAGGCCATATTAAGATAAAATATTTTTTACACTTTAGAAATGACTAAATTATCAAGAAAGGAGAGAAAACAGTATCCATTAGTTTGGTGTTTGTTTCAATGATGTCCGATATTAAAAAGGTCTGTTCAATTTAGTTCCTTCACATTGCATGATTGAGGGTTGTCAGAGACATATATACACACAGTGAATTTATATGTCTCTTAGGTTGTTAAACTGCTTCAAATAATGTGAGTGCAAAAACAAACACAAAACATGCTCAAAAAGCACAATTTCACTATTTGCCAAACTGTTCAATTTATAAAAATATAGGCATATACATTGTATTATAATGCTCGATCTCCAAACTAAATTAGGCTACACTTTCAGCATTGATTGCTAATTGACTCTAGAACGTGCAGACGTGTATACATAACATGTGTACACACTGACATCGTGTGTCCTTTAAACCTTTGTAAACCAGTCTTATCATCTAGACACTTTCATATATTTAAACAACTACAAAATAAAGCGTTTATAATATTGAGATTTAAGAACACCAGAGTCCTGCGAGCTATTTATAGAACCTTTTGGAATTTCCAGATTTGAGTATCATCAGAGTTATTTGCCGTTATTTGCAAGGCAGAACGCGCAATGATATTTATTATCTGCCCAATCATGACGAAGATAATATTTACATATTTTAACTCTATGTAGATAATGTCTCGATAGAACTCAAATATTAGTAACAATCCGGTACCAAAGTAGCACTGACATAATTATTATTAATCACGTCTCTGCATCATTGATGGAACTATAACGGATGTGAGTAAATTAGTTTGCAGTAAGGAAAAAAAATATCAACCGATTGTTCAAAACCGACTATGTAAATATTTTTCGTTGTTGTTGTTTCTGTTAGTATTGTGGCGATTGTCAAACCAATCGCCACAAAAAGGGCCATAACTTGCATAAAGTGCGGGATAGAGTTATCTTACTTAATAATCTACATAGGTGTGATAGTTGGGTAGTGCTGTATAAAGTTTCAATGCAATGAATCAATTAAATACTGAGATATGGACTCTTACTTTAGTTGCACGCAAAACTTTAACCAGAATTTCTAAGTAAAAAAGGGCCATAACTTGCATAAAATGCAGGATAGAGTTATCTAACTTAATAATCTACATAGGTGTGATAGTTTGGTAGGGTTATAGAAAGTTTCAATGCAATACATGTAGTATTTAAGTACTGGCATGCAAAACCTTAACCAAAGTGTGACGTGGACGGCGACGCCAGGGTGAGTAGTATAGTTCTCATATTCTTCGAATAGTCGAGCTAAAAATCAATTAATAGAATCTATGCATGCAGTCTTATTCTACAGGTCAAAGAATACCAACTATATTACTTCCTTGTCCTAACCCTCAATTTGTCAAGGTGTGACATCCTATATCATTAAAAAGCATATATAACTACCTCTCAGCTTTTAAATATTCAAAAAAAAAATCTTTATGCAATGAAATCACTCTGTGAAGATGATTCCCTAATGTTTTGCACATGATCCAGATGGGACCAAAACTTGTTTTTTCACGTTATCTAGTTTTACTATCAGAAAAGGTCTACCAAAAATTATCAAATGAGCCGTCCCGCATGAAAACCAACATTGTGGACTCTGCGTAAAGTATCGACCCGGATCAGCCTAATTAACCCGGATAGACACTTTTCGCCTCATGTAGATTTTCTGTTACAGATATCATTAATCTATACCTCTATCCCCCTGAGACGGAATTTGTCTGCCCGGATCAGTCTGTATGGACTGCACAGGCTGATCTGGGTCGATACATTATGCAGAGGCGATAATGTTGGTTTTCTCGCGGGACGGCTAAAATCATGCAAACAGTTCCAATAACTGACACTGCATCCTATACAGATTTACAATGAATTGAAACTCGATCATTTTTACATATTCAATGCATTCTGCTGAAGGTAAACACTCATTTCTTAGTCTTTTAGGGACTATTTGGCTGTAGATGACAGTCTGTTAATAGTCGTTTGCCTATAATAAATTATACCAATGAAATATCTACTACAACAGATGAAAAGAAAATTCACCTGCAAGCTCTCAGTTGGCTAGAATCAGCATTAACTAAATAACAATGTTCTGATTTTACCAAATATAAAGTATGTCCAAAATGTATCAATAAATAATAGTCAAAAGAAATCATCATTTTCAGGAATAACTAGAACTATCATTGAAGATGATAAATACCCCCTAAACAGCACCTTGACCTACACCATAACTTAATAAGTAAAAGGGCCATTACTCTGTAAAATAACATGCAATTGTAACCCCAACATTTTCAGCACGTATTTCAAAATGCATTTGGTGCAGATATAAGTAACTTATAAATTTGCATTAGAGAAAAGAATATGTCCTCATGATTATCCCTTTCCCACATATGACAAATCAGTAACAGATGCCATTGAAAACGTCTGGTTAAAAATATGGTAAACCTCTATAAATAAAAGTTGCCTCAATGTTTTTAACCCTCTCTCATACAGACGCTTTCTGATGCCTCTTCTGACAGCAGACGGCTTTTTGAAAACATAGTGACAAAAGAAGAAATTGCTCAAAACGAGCAATTTCTCCTTTTGCCACAATGTTTTCTACTTTTAGTCATAGGTTATCCATTCAATTATAGAGATTTTCCATTTTTTATCAAAATATGTTCAAAGTCGTCTGCTGCATAACTGTCGTATGAGGGAAAGGGTTAAGCCTATAGACTTTTGACACCATTGAAGCAAATGGTTAAATTGCTGATTGTGAGCAACTTCTCCTTTCAATTGCCACAATATTTTCAACTCTTTCCATTAGTTTAACCCTTTCCCTCATACTACAATTCTGCAGCAGAAGACTTTAAACATATTTTATTAAAAAAATAGAAAATCTCTATAATTGAATGGATAACATTGTGGCAAAAGAAGAAATTGCTCGTTTTGAGCAATTTCTTATTTTGTCAATATATACATGTTTTCAAAAAGCCTCGATCTGCTGCAGAGGCGTCTGAAAACGTATATATGAGGGCAAGGGTTAACTTTTACATATTTAAGCATTGATGTTTCCAAAATTGCCTGCTTCAGAATGAGGTTTATGAGAAAGATTTTATTGCTTCAACTTTTATTTACAGAAACTTTCCATATTTAGCAGTGACTTTTCCCAAATCTTCTGCTGCAGAATGAGGTTTATCCCTTTCCCTCATACGACAATTCTGCAGCAGACAACTTTGAATGTATTTTGTCTTAACATAGAAAATCTCCATAATTGAGGATAACCTATGACAAAAAGTGGAAAACATTGTGGCAAAAGGAGAAATTGCACGTTTTGTGCAATTTCTTCTTTTGTCACTATGTTTTCAAAAAGCCATCTGCTGCAGGCCTGCGTCAGAAAGCGTCTATATGAGGGAAAGGATTATGTCAGAGAACAGATTTATTGCTTTAAATACCCCTTTCTCCCACATCCGTCAAACACACAGAAAAGTTCTATAAATGTAGGTATATTTACTAAAAAGAATTGAAAACATTGTGACAAATGGGGAAATTGCTTGTTTTGAGCAATTTCTCCTTTTGTCACGATGTTTTCAAAAGTAACCTGCTGCAGATGATACTGACATGCTGGTTTTCTTATGAGCTTTTTATGATGGGTCAATTCTGATGCTAGGGACATCTTGATAATAAGTTCTGTGAAATTTTCGCTGGCGACCAATAGGTTTCATCACATGACAATTATGCTTGTATCCGATCTAATATATACCCATTACGTATTTCTTTATATGTCACACATATAATAATAACATGACTGAATCACTATTTTTGTATTCATCCGCAAATTATTACAAAATGGCTGAAAACGTGTATCCGGTAAACACCGTGTGATTAGTTACCAGTTTGTTAAGTATTACATGTTGGGTTATTTTCTGACAGCGAAAAAACGATTTTTCATTTTGTGTTTCGTCATGTGATGAAAAAAATCTGACATTTCATAAAGTTTTATTAAACTTGTCCAAGAAACTTGTTATTAAGCTCCTAAGAGGCTCGCTTAATAACAAGTTTCTTGAACTTTTATATTAAATGATAACTCATGTCAGATCCTATATATATAATTAATATAACAATAGATTTAACCCTTTCCCTCATATAGACACTTTCTGATGCCTAAGCAGCAGATGGCTTTTTCAAAACATAGTGACAAAAGAAGAAATTGCACAAAACGTGCAATTTCTCCTTTTGCCACAATGTTTTCCACTTTTTGTCATAGGTTATCCATTCAATTGTGGAGATTTTCTATGTTTTGACAAAATACGTTCAAAGTTGTCTGCTGCAGATTGTCATATGAGGGAAAGGGTTAAGCTCATGCCCATGTGGTTACAAAGAAGTTAATAGAATTCTAAATCATGGATCTGTATTGGCATACTCTACAAGGACAAGCCATAATGTCATGATGCACCTGCAACAAATTGCTTTTGAATATATTGTGAAAACCCCCCAGAAATTGCTGAAAAATACAGAAAACTAATGAGCCATTTCCCCTTTTGTCACAATGTTTTCAACTCTTTTCAAAAATCATTCTTTCATCGATAGAAATTTTTCCCTACTTTAGCCAAGATATTTTTAAAATCAACTGCAAGATATTTTTTGTATAAAGGGTAAAGGAGCATTACTCCTTTTGCCACAATGTTTGTAACTCTATTTCATAATAAAACTTTCATTTATGGAGATTGTTCATGTTTATACCTAGATATGTTCAAAGTCGTCTGCTGCAAACTTGCTGTATGTGGGAAAGGGTTAAATAAATCTGTTTAGATTCTTTCAACTAACATCATTCTGTTATAATTACTGCATCTTACTTCAAGACATAATTATGAAATGTTTAACATCTCCCCCTTTCCCAAATGCAAACAAAAATGCATCAGACAACTTTGGAAACATGTAGTCAAAAAAATGGTAAATCTCTTTAACCCTCCCTCTCAGATGCAGCAGACGACTTTGAAAACATAAATAATCAGAAAAATCTCCATAAAAGATAGCTTATTTGTTATATAAAGTTGAAAACATTGTGGCCAAAGGAGAAATTATGTTTTCAATATTTTCAAAAGTGGTCTGCTGCCTTTGTGCAAAATGTGTCTGCAGGTGAAAAAGGGTTAAATAAAAGATTAGATTTGGTACAGTGTGGCAAAATGTGAAATTGCTCTTTATGAACAATTTCCTTTTTTTCCACCCTGTTTAGAAATGTTCGTCTGCTACAGATACATCATCAAGCATGGGATGGGGATACTTATCACAGTCACTTGGATCTATTTATATACTCCATTATTATGTTATCTAAGGGAAACAACTATGTATTGGTCATTACAAAGTTAATCCACAGTTACCTCCCTTGTCCTTCCAATGTTTAAAACCACCAGTTCTTAGAATCAATGCTAAGACTGTTCAGGACAATGGACACCTAATTCATCAATGTAATTCAATAACAGATTCAATCTCCTTAACCCTTTACCTCATACCACAATTCTGCAGCAGACGACTTTGAACATATTTTGTCAAAACATACAAAATCTCTATAATTGAATGGATAACCTTATGACTTAAAGTGGAAAACATTATGGCAAAAGGAGAAATTGCTCGTTTTGATATGTTTTCAAAAAGCTGTCTGCTACAGAGGCGTCAGAAAGCGTCTATATGAGGGAAAGGGTAAAAAGTACATTTGTGCGTCAGAAGATCCCCCAAATAGGAGAGTGTTTCATGTACTATTGAATTATCAACATTTCTCACAATTTCTGGTTCACATATACATTGTATTTATAAAATCAAATCTCTAAAAAAAGGAACAGTATTACCAATCAGCTAATTCTGCATGACCAGGAAAAAGCAAAAGAAAGTAAGTTTTTCTCCATTTTCCGTTAGTGCACAACCTACATGTATCTCTGTAACCCAACCAAAAAACGTGGGATTTTTCACGTTTTACTGCAATCTTTTCAAACATAGCTGAAGACATCAATACAGTTTTCCATTGATGTCTCACACATACAAACAGAATATTTGTTGCAATCGTGCAAACACATGATATTTAAATTAAACAGATCTGCCCATAATTTTTAAAATGCAATTTTTATCTTCCAAATCAAGTTTTACAAATTAATACTTTGTGTGTATTTATATAGATGTTTTCAAAGTCGTCATTGAATATTTGCTGAATTTGGGAAAGGGTTAAGGGTAAAGATTCGGTGGAGAACCCGGATCTCCAGCCAGCCCCCCCCCCCCCCCCCCCCCCCCCCAAAAAAAAAGGCTTTAGAGAAGTCTCGGAATGAATGTATAAGTATACGTATTCCATCGAGTTGGAACTTATTGTGACAAAAGGAGAAATTGCTCCTTTGCTCCTTATGAGCAATCTATTCTTTTGTCTCGAAAGTTTTCGAAAGTTGTCTGACCAATATTCGTCTGCAAGTCCAGGCGCGTAGCTGACTGTACGCAATATACGCAGCTGCGTACACATTGGCTGCCGTACTCAAATATTAAAAAGTTCAAATTTGCAATAAAAACTTGACATGGGGTAGGCGTAAGTATTAAACAACTGATCTGACTTGATAGATTTGACGAAAAATGACAAATGCAACATTTTTTACTATCTCAAAATTTCCTAGAAAATAAATTTATTTTACCATCAAGATCAGTCATATTTTTGCTACTGAAATGCTCCCAGAAGTCACCACAGACGATATAGAGGGGGAAAAATTCACGGGGGAGCATGCCCCTGGACCCCCTAACCAAATTGCGTACAGACTCTGTATACCCTAGCTAGCTACGACCCTGAAGTCTTTGTCTCTTACCTTCACATTCTCCTTGATGTCGCGTTACGATCCGTCTCTGTCGGTTACAGCTAGTCGACTTTAGTTCGCAGTCGTTCTTGTAAGAGTTCCGATCGGATCCGCAGACAGGGGAGGCGATCTGGTCATCACAGTTCACCGAACATTTACAGAATGGATCGTTTGTTGTGACGTTCAGGAGACACGTCCCGTAAAACGGACAGAAATGGGTCAGGCAAGGAGCTGAAATTAAACAATGAATAAAACACGTCGCATGTGCAATATTTCTCATATCAGGGAAGGAGATGAAGAAATAGAAGAAGTAGTAGTAGTAATATTAGTAGTAGAAAAATAAACCGAAGAAAAAAGGAATCTTTAACAAAACAAAATTGATAGGAATCTAGTCTAAAAATACCACTAAACGCTACGCAAATACGCAGATTAGGTCAAATCTAAATATAGCACTTTTATATTTATGTCTACTCCTCTACTTTTGTATTTTTAAAGTATTTCTAGTTCTTGATTTTTAGGTAAGATAGGGATAACATTATTCATAAAACTCGAATTTATATGTTTTACCAGCAGACGATGGCATGACCTTGACCGAAAAGACGACAGGCGCGTAGCTGCCTTGACGCGAGTACGCGGCTGAATCCACATGATTCTGACAAAAAAAAAAAAAATTCAGCCAAAGTTGCCGTATGCGTACTTGACTACATGCTCATATCAAACGTTCCTTGCCGTTTCTTTACTAAATTATAAAAGCCCTTATAGCATATGCGGCCCGGCTCACATTTCCATGGCCAGCAGCGGAGTGCTAGCTTGGAACAAGGTCAGCACTTCGCCGTAAGCGCGGGTAGACGGCGGGACCTGCCTTATAGCATATGCGGACCGGCTCACATAGCGGAGTGCTCTCTTGAAACAGGGCCAGCACTTTGCCGTAAGCGCGGGTAGACGACGGGACATGCCTTCTAGCATATGCGGCCCGGCTCATATTTCCCTTACCAGCAGCGAAGTGCTCGCTTGAACCATGGCCAGCACTTCGATGAAAGCGCGGTTAGGCGGGACCTGCCTTATAGGATATGTGGCACCGGCTCACATTTTCCCGGACAGCAGCCGAGTGCTCGCTTGAAACAAGGCTAGCACTTCGTTGTAAGCGCGGGTGGACGGCGGGTCCTGCCTTATTGTAAATTCGACCAGGGCTCACATTTCCCCTACCAGCAGCAGAGTGCCCGCTTGAAACAAGGCCAGCTCTTCGCCGTAAACGACGGTAGACGGCGGGACCTGCTTTATACCAAATTCGGCCACGGCTGACATTTCCCCTACCAGCAGCCGAGAGCTCGCTTGAAACAAGGCCAGCACTTCGTCGTAAGCGCGGGTAGACGGCGGGGCCTGCGTTATAGCGTATGTGTCCCCGGCTCAGATTTCCCCGGCCAGCAGCCGAGCACTCCCCTAATACACGCGGCGGACTCTGCTAGAAAACCGCCTACTAAAGGCTGGCGTTCCACTCCCGTGACAAAAAACAACAACGAAGAGTTCCACTCCGCTGACAGGGGCCACTGGGCCCGAGTGCTTCTCTAATACACGCTGCGGACTCTGCGAGAAACCCGCCTACTAAAGGATGGCGTTCCACTCCCGTGACAAAAAACAACAACAAAGTGTTCCACTCCGGTGACAGGGGCCTCTGGGCACGAGTGCTCCCCTAATACACACGTCGAGAAACCCGCCTACTAAAGGCCGGCGTTCCACTACCGTGACAAAAAAAAAGTGTTTCACTCCGGTGACAAAACAATAGATCTGAGTATTATTTACATAATCGGGGCTTGTATTTGTATGCTATTTTAGCTCTATTTTAGAGAAAAAAAATCTACCGAGTTTATTTGTTGATTTATGATTCTAAAACTATCCATCTTCCAGTACTAAATAAAGCACCCCAGAACGGCCAGAATGCACCAGATTGCACCATTGTTTTCAACAATTTTGCGGGGGTGGGGGGGGGTGTGGGGCATGCCTCCGGACCCCCTTGCACAATTATGAATCCACGTGAATAGAGAGCTAGCTACGCCCCTGGACGCTGGTATGTGACTTACAAAGAATGCTTTGAGTGTTCGATTCCTTATTACGGCGGTTTTTCTTTTTGATGTTTCTGAAAAGATAATTCTAGCGTAGTTTTTTGCAAATCGTGCAATATGCAACATGTAGAGGAAGGTATGAATGTCTGGTAAAATATTTGTTTGACAGTCAATAAGGTCGGAACAGAGACATATAAACATATGTGTTTATATGTCTCTGATTGGAACCGGCCCAAAGCTCAGATATGTAGTGAGGGCTTTTGAATGTCACTACTGAGCTGTTGACGTAATAAGCGACACATTTAGTCGTATCCAACATGGGCTCGTATTTAAAGACAACGGACGAGTACGAAACTAGCTACGAGAGAGAACATGATTCTATAACACACACACACAAAAGTTCAACCCTAAAACGACAAATAAGCAATGTACGGACATTACATCTACAATATTATATTTTATTTTATATATAAATGTATTTAAAGAAACTCTATTTTAGAAATGTACTTTCCAATCATCGGCAATCGAGTACTTTTCCAAGCGAATTTTATTAATATTTATTATTTATTTATTTATTTATTGGGGTTTTACGCCGCTTTCAACAATATTTCACTTATATCACGACGACAGTTCACTTATTCATGATCCCTGGGTAAACAAACCAGTACTAGGCTAGAAAATGTGCCCTGCCCAAGGGCACTCCACAAATGACCGTAGTGCCTAATATTTATTAAAAGCCGGCTGTGAAGATCTTAATTTTAAAAAACCTCAAGTATGTATATACTGTACTCATCTGTAGTTAACGGGCCGTTTACTATCTACATAACGCGTATATGAATTTCACTAGCGGCGCCAGACCAATGATTACAATACATTGTAGTTCTTTAATTCAAAGTAAGCGCTAAATTTAATCCTTTCCCACCCGCACAATAGCAGCAGACGACTTTTGAAAACATTGTGGCCAAATGAGAAATTGCTCATAATGACCAATTTCTCAATTGGGCACAATGTTTTCAACTTTATTTAACATTTAAGCTATCTTTTATAGACATTGTTCAGGTTTTTGTCAAAATGTTTTCAAAGTCGTCTGCTGCATATTTGCTGTATGTGGAAAAGGGATAAATCACTAAAGGTGTAGATAAGCTCCATATTTCACATTAAAAACTCTGTATTTGACCCTTAATTAAATGTTGTGAGTTCTCCAAAGAATCGTTTCAGTGAGATGACTAATTTGAAAAACTTCATTAAAGTGTTTGGTATGACTTTACAAGAGAGATAGAAAAGAAAAAGAAAGGGGACATGTAACAAATGATATTAATGGTAAATTCTGCGATACATTTAGTATTTAAAGGTGCCGAACTGTAAATGGAGCTCAACATTTTGAAATATTGAAACTTCTGCAAATATTGAACATTTAGTAAGTAATAAATAATTCAAATATTTTTTGGCAGTCAATGTTTGAAAACAAATTCAATTGAAAGTCAATTGAAATATACACAATTTGGCCTACTGCGTATGTATACCGTGCACAAAAAGAAGGATACACGATCAATATTTAGATGTTTATTGTACTGGAAAGTGAAATTATTAATCTAACTTTATCTCAGAATTTTGATTCAAATATTTCAAGACAACTTTTGAACAGTTTTAAAACTTTGACTATACCATCTATCTGGAGTTCAGCAATTTTAAATATTTAAAGTATAATTTCGAAACAGAATTAGATTAATTATCAGAAGGAGGATAAATTGCTAATTTGATCAATTTGTCCTCTTCCAAGAATGTTTTCTAACGTCTCCTGCTGCAGAAGCATCATGTGCAGTCTGTATCAGAGAAAGTGTTGAAACCTAACGTGTTCAGGGAAACCCACAAACTGCAGACTAGATTCTCACTCTCTATTGATTGTGAAAAAGGCGCAACCACAAGTCGTTATTTAAGCAAATTACCTACGCAGATTTTAGAGGATTTAAAAGAATTGACAGCATTATTTCTACTGACAGCTGCCTTTATGTATCAAATTGAGTGAACAATCTCTAGGGCGACTTTGAGAATATCGGAATCTCTCGGAAACTCTCGTTTTGTGCGGGATGATTTAACATAATGTCGATTCTAATTATTCAAATTGTGGCCATTTTCGTTAGAAAAACCAGTACAAATAGCTTTTAATGACATTCCCTTCACACTTTCCAAAATTGATCATTTGCTCGTTTACGTAATTGAAATGATATTAACCCTTTCCCACATACAATTCTTTTCGCAGCAGACGACTTTGAAAACATAGTGACAAATACCTGAAAATCTCCATAAAAGATAGTTTAATTGTTAAATAAAGTTGAAAACATTGTGGCCAAATGAGACAATGTTCATCGTGAGAAATGTCACCTTTGGCCACAATGTTTTCAAAAGTCGTCTGCTTTTTTCGTCAAAATGCGTATGCAGGTGGGAAAGGGTAAGTAACATTTCGAAACATTGCTATCGCTCATTGGAGTCGTGCCAATCCTCGATAGTTTGATCGGTAATAATTAGGGATTTCCATCCAGGGTTCGAGAGTTCTAATCCCGATTGGACCATTGGTTCTTTATGATGATTAGCAAAAGTCATTGTCACTATCGTCAATTCGAGGGCTTGGCGTGAAACGGTTGTAGCTAAAAACCTATTTTGAAATCCCTGGTTTAGGGGCAATTTTGACCCCTTTGTAAACAATACAAATTTAGGTGCCATTGCTCAGAACGAGCAATAGCACCTAAATTTCCATTGTTTACTAAGAAAAATGATTTTAACGCTTATAAAGACTTTATAGCGAGGTGATAAACCTTGGTAAAAAATACCAATTTTAGTTACAACCGTTTCACGCCAAGCCCTCGAATTGTCTATTTTAGGAGACAGCCAGGTTCTTTGGAAGAACGATGTGTGTTGAGTCTAAAATGGATGAGGCAAGTCTACACGACTTGTGTTAATCGTCGAAAATAATTAATTCAATTAAATTCAATCCTGTATTTGCAAATATCGACAAAATTGCCTGTGGCCATTTACAAAGTGGAAGAAAATGGCTTAGACAAAAGTAAATAAATATATTGATTGATTGATTGATTGATTGGGGTTTAACGCCGTTTTTAATAATTTCTCAGTTATATCACGGCGGCCAGTTCACCTACTCATGCATTTCCTGGTTTTCCACACCAGTTCTCCACACAACAATCTTCCCAGAAAACTGGCTGCTTTTCCACATAGACTTAGCCCATTGGTGGAAGACGAATGACGCATGTCGCATTGACTTTTGTCAATCGTCGGAAAGAAAGTTGGCCGAGCCGTGATTCGAACTCACAACCCCTGGATTGACAGCCCGGGGCTCGGCTAAATAAATATATAACTATACAGTATGTGAGATAAATAATATTTGGTTTATGAAATGAAAAAGGTACACAGTAAGAATATGTTAGGGAAAAGCAACACACTTTATTACCTCATCGAGAATAGGATAACCTCCCGAAATATATCTTCATAGATTTGTTAATACTTTCTTTTTTGAGCTTGACAGTAATAATTTTGAGCCAATGCATATTGCCAAGATGGTTTTTTCTGATAACTGAATATTCATTTTTCGGACAACATAAACGAAAATGATGTTCATTTTCGATTGGGTTGGAAGATCAAACTTTGCAATGCCTCTGTTCTCTTGAAATACCATTAAAACGATCAGATTCAATTTCTAACGTATGATAACTTAATAATATCAAACAAGCAAATAATCTACGCCATTTGTTATTGGAAATAATATCTAAATATTTTTCATAAGATAATTTGTTTTTGAACTTACAATAATATGCCAACTTTGGTGAGTTATCAATTGACATATTCCAACTTTGGACAAATAGGTCATTTAGTCTAGTTTTGAAATGATCGCGTCTATAATCGTTTCACATTTTCTTCGTTTTTCCCAAGTAAGAGAGGACGGATGAACATAAACTTTGCATATATCAAGGTCGGTTCCATATGGTTGGACAATGAATTGCATGTATGTATATATATTGCATGCCTTTTGTCGCGAACAAATTTGTCAGAAACACCCAGAAAATAAAAGTAAGGAATAATACTTTCCTTAAAGCCACTTTTCCCATATACAGGCTCATCTGCAGCTGCCATCTTTGGAAACATTGTGGTTAAAGAAATGTTCAAAGTGGCTATATTTAATTTCAAACTATTTGATAATAAAAGGTTAAGTTATAAAAACAGATCATAGCTTTGCGTAGACGTTTTCAATTACGCCTGCTTCATATTGCTTGTATGTGAGGATGAGTAAAAGATTGTAATTTGCTGTTTACGGCCAATGAAGTCTTGTTTAAAGGGTTTAGAGAACAAAAACTGTCAAACAATTTTTATTTTACAACTTAAAAAACACGTTTATGAACTACTGTGCACCGTGCTAGGACAGAACATCTGTTGAAATTGGCGTTTAACCTCAAATCAATCAATCAATTCAAATGTAGGCCTACATATGCTGGAGTTTCTTTTGCAGTTTATTGTAACAATCCACTGTTTATAAGGATATGTTTACTTGTTGAATGATGCGCTTACGTTCATAGCTCAAGATAAGGGACATCTATTATGTTCTAAAATCTTTATTTGATCCTTTAACCCTATGTTGTTGGTACTCCAAAGTATCCTTTCAGTGAGACGATTCTGTTTAGTACCCAAGATAACCCCCTCTTTACTTCTCATTATCTACGAGCTCTGCTACGTTGTTTGCACAAATTAACCAATTCATATTTCCGTGCAAGGTTATGCTTATTCTGATACCGGTTTACTATAGACAATTAGCACGTCTGTCATGAACCAACAATGGCGAATAGATAAGTCATATATATAGAATATATCGAGTGTTTGGCGTGAAACGGTTGTAACTAAAAACCTATTTTGAAATCCCTGGTTTAGGGGCAATTTTGACCCCTTCGTAACCAATGCAAATTTAGGTGCCATTGCTGAGAACGAGCATATAAAGACTTTATGGTGAGGTGATTAACCTTCGTAAACAAATGCCAATTTTAGTTACAACCGCTTCACGCCAAGCCCTCGATATCATAAATAAGTAAATTAATTAATTGATTTTCGTACATCGGATCAAAAACAAGCTGATGTTTGAAATCGATACAGGAAAACTGAAGCAAACTTCTTTCGGAGTTTGGAAGTTTAAACCGATTGTTCCACATAAGTAAAGTCTTTATAGCATCTTGCTTGCAGCATCATGTCCAAAGGATGCCACCATTATAGGTGTACAGATATGCCTGACCCGATCATATAATGAAAGGGACGGGCAAGTCCAGACTAAAGCATTTTCGTTATTCTGGTTCCCGTCTTTTTATAGTAAACTAGTAATTTTGGCACGAAACATTAATGGCAGCTAGATTGGTCACGTTATACATCGCTATCGCATGTATAGTGAATTAGTAAATTACAGCTGATTTTCGTAAACCATACAGCGGACCACTACAATTTGATGTTTGGAATTGATACATAAATTATGAAAACAACTACCTTCAGATATTGAAAGGTTACACGGCTGGTCTAGAAAAATGCTTGTCTCTACAACCTTTTTGATTCTTACACTTTTTCAAAAAGGGCGTTCATGTATGTCTGACCCTTTAATATATTGGTAGGGAATTAGGGATATGTTAGTCTAGACTACACTGAAGCGAAACTAATATCTTGTATCTTGCACTAGACTGAAACACGAAATTATTATGTAGTTAATTTTATGTAACAATACATTGTCAAAAATTATAACTTCACTTGTTGTGCTATGTATTTACGTTTTTTTTTTTTAAGTATACCAATTAGTATTTTCATGCAAGATTCGGTCTGATTAAAACCTCGCTGCAGCAGCAATCTCGCGTATATTTTGGTCCAATTTCAATTAAATTGATACAATGTTATAATAGGTTTTATTTGTATTTACATGTTAACTGCTTTTATTAATAATAATCCACAGGTATGTTCAGAGGTACATGATACAACGAGCATCGAGTGCTAGATATTTATAGTTTCATTGGGTGATTCGGCTCTCATTATCTGAACAACTTTTCTTTTACGTAATTCCGAATACGCCCCATGTAAATCAATGAAGGGGTGTTTGCTCCATGCTTTTATTTACTCACGAAATGTAAGGCGAAATGTAACCCTTTACCACATACGACACATCTGCAACAGACGATTTTAAAGACATTTATTCGAACGTAGGGAACATATATATTACTGAAAGCATAATTCATCAATAGAGTTAAAAACGTTATGGCAATGGGAGAACTTGTTGGTTTATGAGCATTTATTTTTATTATTTTGCCACCTTATTTTCAAAAGCCATCTGCTGCATATGCGTCAACATGCGTGTGTAAATTTGAAAAGATTAAAGGCTGAGTAAAACGAGAAAGCTACTATTTAACTGTTAGAAAGGGTGAATTTATCTACATATAAATCCGACTAATTAATCCCAATAATTAACTGAAAATGCTTGCAATAAACTACAATGTAGACAGTGTTATTCGACTAACACATACATGTAAGGATATCTGCCGTCGGTTTAGTTTAATTTCACGCGAGTTATTTGGGGTGATTTGTCTCCAAACGAAACAGACAAAGCGCAACTTCCACCACGTTATTCAACATAACCCTATCCCACAAACAGACGCTTTCTGACGCCTCTGCAGCAGACAGCTTTTGAAAACATTGTGGAAAACAAAGAAAATATTCATATTGAGTTATTTCTATTTTTTAACTTTATTCAATAATTGCTATACCACATTTACAGATTTACCATACTTTTGATTAAATGTTTCCAAAGTCACCTGCTTCAGATGTGTTGTTTGTGGGAAAGAGTTCATATCAACCTGGTCCTATTTTTATCCCGGTATAAAAGGAGTGTTTTTTTTCCGGTTTTAGACCGAATTCTAATGACAGTAATTGGTTTGGCTGACACTTCTACTGACGGGACGGCAATGGAAATATTCTCCCGTGAAAGTTTACTGAACGTGATTCAAAAGAAATCGGACTTTTGGTGTTATTTAAAAAATAATTATCTCGATTAAAATTCATTTTGTCTCTGTGAGGCATGACAACCCATTTCTGTCCATGGCTTTTCATAGGTCGTCTGCATTACAATCATCAGACGAACAATTTCACCAATCTAGAAAACTGAAAGAATTATATTGATAAAGAGTTGAAAATATTGCAATAAAAGGTGAAATTGCTCGTTTTGAGCAATTTCACCTTTTATTGCAATGTTTTCAAAAGTCGTCTGCAACAGCAGGCGTCAAATGTCGTCTGTGTGTAGTAATGGGTTAAATAAGTGGTTGACAAATAAAAAGTCTGTCTATGGTGAGTACCTAAGGGCGAGCAACTGTACGTCATTCAGACGTCGCAGTTCGCCTCAAATCGTGAGTTAATCTTTAAATAACTTTAATAAACTTGCCGACGCGTTTTGACGCATCCGCGACAAACGTCTATTGAAAACATTGTGGCGAAATGTCCAATATCCAATGCTAAATGCATGGCCGTATGACCGTTTAAGACGCATTACATGTTGCTTAACCATTTCCCGCACACAACATACATGTATGAAGAAAATTAATATGAAAAATCGCTGTCAATTAAGATGTAACTAATACCAGTTTAGTTATTAAGGTGTAACATATGGAACGCCTCAACTGTCTTATAATGACGCTTATTATTATATTGTGTGCACCCGTTATTATATTTTGTACATGCTTTATTATACCGTGTACATACTTTATTATGTCGTGTACATACTTTATTATGATGAGTACATATTTTAATATGGTATATGCATTATTTATTTTGTTTTGTGCATTTATCATTATTTTATAACAAGTTACTTGTGATGCTTCTATCACAATCACTTATTTTCTGATGATAAGAAAAGAAAGCTACATGTATTAACTTTTCGAGACAATATAAATATGATCGACAATCAAAGTTGCAGCAAATCTTGGTATGCATCAGGTGGGAAAACTATTACAACCACTGTTAACCCTTTCCCTCATATACACGCTTTCTGGCGCCTCTGCATCAAAAGGCTTTTTAAAAACATAGTGACAAAAGGAGAAATTGCTCAAAACGACCAAATATGTTCAAAGTCGTCTGCTGCAGAATTGTCGTATGAGGGAAAGGGTTGAAGTTATTTGTGATAATGATGTACCTGCAGGTACATGGGTAATATCACGTTACAGTATCGATACATGGCTTTATATGATACTACATCGAGGGCTTGGCGTGAAACGGTTGCAACTAAAAACCTATTTTAAAAACCCTGGTTTAGGGGAATTTTGACCCCTTTGTAAAACAATGCAAATTTAGATGCCATTACTCAGAATGTAGGAGGCGCGTGGAGAAATTAATATCTCTCGAGACAGAAGTAGACAATACAAAACCAGAATTCGCTACTGCATTATAATTTTCCTTTTAATATATACCAAGTATAACTTTTAAGACTTTCTATATTTTCAATAACGATATAATTCAGTTTAAACATGCAATGCAATTTATGAATGGCATGTCAATCACGCCCAACTACCTCATTTTGAAATCATAGTTCATTGACGTCACATCATATGTCAATGACGTACCATTACCAATTTATTTGATAACTTAATAGTAATCCCGTTGCAATCTGCATGTACTTGCGCCGGAAAAGAGACAGGTATATAATAAATGTATTTATTGACATCTCTTAACAAAACATCACATCATTTATTGCAGAAGAAGACCAGTTTGCCTCCTAGAAAAAATGAACTTCTACTGCATTAGCTGATAACATCATTTTTGTTAACATTTATGTATATGCTTCTGTCTAGACATAGTTCAGTGGAGCTCATTTGTAATATAAATTATCCTTTAGGGTTTGACCTCTAGCATTTATTGATACCTGATTCGTTTTCCACTGCAAATGGATCCAAAGAAAACGAATATTCTCGTGGTTTTTGTTTAAGGCTCACACTCTCCCTTTAAAATTACTCTATTTCTGTTACGTCCTGATCGTTTACTCTTATTTTGAAAACAAGGTAAACATATACTTGTTCGTATGTCCGTCCGCATGAGAGAGTACTTGTGGGGTGCGTGTTTTTCCTAAAGCTCATCAACCACCCTTATAAAGACACTTAGATAAATAGTTTATTTTTATTTTTTATAACGGGTATCTCATTTGCATATTAATGTTATTCATTCCGTAAAAGGGGGTTAATTACGGAATGAATTGCATACTTGTGGGGTGCACCCCACACAAAAACATAAAACGAAATAACCCCACAAGTACTCTCCCATGAGTCCGTCCGTCCGTCTCTACAACCAGGGTAATGCCTGGATTATTATTCATCATGTGGAAATTGTGCATTTTTACTCGAAATTGTTGGGATGTTTAAGAGACAAAGTACACGACTTTATAACTTAGAAAGTGGTTAAAAGTGCAAGACAATAAAAATTGATCAGCAATTCATGTACAAAAACTCGATATAATTGACTATGGAAAAAGCCAAATTTCTATGGCAAACATAAACGTTCCAATTATATATGCATACTTTGTCAGACTGATACAGTTCATATAATGTGGTTCCGTTCTATGGGAAATATACTTTTGTGAACAGCCTGTGTGTCCACACCAGTATCAACCTTGTTCCCGTATTGCTAATATACATATGTAAGAAGACTATGCCAACGTGTGTATATGTTAATAGAACCGTACAGATGGATCAATATCAACGCTGTTCCCATATTGCTTACATACATATGTAAGAAGACTATGCCAACTTGTGTATATTTTGATAGAACCGTACAGATGTACAGGATGATCTTTACATACATTAATCGGAAATGCCAACGTGTACCATGGACGGGCTTACACAGTGTTTGTTTATTACAGTCACTCACATCGAAAGGTTCAGCCTTGTGTGAATTATGAGAGACCCCCTTACATGAACTAGTATAATCCTTTCCTTAATGTTGAACACCAATCTCATTTATACCAGACTTGGTCTTCGCTTCCGAATAGATCAGAAGACTGCCTTTTACAGGCCTTAGATTGACCTTTACGCCGGCCAATACAATTGTCGCCTACGTAAGCGTTAGGTTTCAACAAGGGAAGAAACACAATATAAAGAAACGAGACAGAGAAACAGTGATTGTCATTTGTTCTGATTAAATGAAATTTAAAGTATTGGGTCAATTCGAGACGACCGTAAATGTTGTTTCGTCAGATCCAATATAGGTACAGCTAAGTATGTTTTTTTTAGTTTCAGTGAAGTTAACATAAATCAGCTTGGTGGAAATTTGGTACTATGGTTTAACTAAATGGTCACTCACCAACCGGCCATATCAAAATGGATCCTAGTGTCAGTACCAGTATTCAAACCCTAAAACTGCTGCTTCATAAGCGGATGCCTTCACAAGAAGGCTACCTGTGGCGTTAATCACTTTTCTCTTTCAACGAGACAGAGAAACAGTGATTGTCATTTGTTCTGATTAAATGAAATTTAAAGTATTGGGTCAATTCGAGACGACCGTAAATGTTGTTTCGTCAGATCCAATATAGGTACAGCTAAGCATGTTTTTTATGCCCCCCCGGAATCTCCGATTCGGGGGGCATATAGTTTTTGGCCTGTATGTTGGTCTGCACGTCTGTCTGCACAAAAAAACCTTTAACCTTGGCCACTACTTTTGAACCATAACAGGTACGGCTACCATATTTCACATGTGTATTCCTTGTGACATGACCTTTCTGTCAGTACCAACATTTTTGACCTGGCGACCTTGACCTTTGACCTATTGGGGGGCATCAGTGTTTCACAAACACATCTTGTTTTAGTTTCAATGAAGTTAACATAAATCAGCTTGGTGGAAATTTGGTACTATGGTTTAACTAAATGGTCACTCACCAACCGGCCATATCAAAATGGATCCTAGTGTCAGTACCAGTATTCAAACCCTAAAACTGCTGCTTCATAAGCGGATGCCTTCACACGAAGGCTACCTGTGGCGTTAATCACTTTTCTTTTTCAACGAGACAGAGAAACAGTGATTGTCATTTGTTCTGATTAAATGAAATTTAAAGTATTTGGTCAATTCGAGACGACCGTAAATGTTGTTTCGTCAGATCCAATATAGGTACAGCTAAGCATGTTTTTTTTAGTTTCAATGAAGTTAACATAAATCAGCTTGGTGGAAATTTGGTACTATGGTTTAACTAAATGGTCACTCACCAACCGGCCATATCAAAATGGATCCTAGTGTCAGTACCAGTATTCAAACCCTAAAACTGCTGCTTCATAAGTGGATGCCTTCACAAGAAGGCTACCTGGGGCGTTAATCACTTTTTTTTTTTCAAAATGAAAGCCTCTGACAGCAAGCAACAGAAGCCAATAGGGAACACCACAATCCATATTACTAGGCAAGTTTTTCAGTAAATGAAAGCTGACGGTGCAGCGAATTCTTGATATATTGTTAAGGATTTATGTTTACTTCAAACCGAGACATATTTTCCAATCAACAGGATAATTGAAAAAGCAATTTAGTAGGCGTTAGCGGAGAGGTTTCTGTATTAACACGTTCCCACATATAACAGATTTGCAGCAGACGACTTTAAGAAATAATCTTGGCAAAATATGAACATTCTCTATAATTGAAAGTATAATTATCGTAAAAGTTTGGCAATGGGAGAAATTGACCATTATGAGACATTTCTACTATTTACACATTATTTTAAAAAGACATCTGCTGAAAATACATCAAAATAGTCTGCGTGTGGGATAAGGTTAATGCCCTTGTGAACAAATAAGCCATTCCAGGCAAAACTGTGCCTTGTTGCATCCTCAGCCACTTTGGCTACAGTATAATAAAGAGTAACAGTGTAAGCGATTATGCTATAATTACTCAGAGGCATGTTCAGTACGACTACCATTCCTGATCTCAGACTATCCGCCATTAGAAACTTTCAAACAAAAAACTCTTTTAAAAGTTTTCAACATTAATATTTATTTTCAACATTTTTCTTAAGACTACTGAATTTTGTACTTATATAAACATATACCTTTTTTTTTTAATTTATAGATTTTGTCCCTTCTTTTGCTTCAAGCATTAATATTTTTAATATTATTTCTTTAGACTACTGATTTTTTAAGTTATATAAAATATTTAGATCTTAAACAGTTTTCTTTTAATTTACAGATTTTGTCAAAGTCGTCTGCAGGTTCTGTTTGTGTGTGGCTAATGCTACATTATTTTAGGTATGGATCGTGCTGTAGGGAATTCAACATTTAGATCTGATCCAAATTAAACTTTTGAAAACATTGTGGCCAAAGGTGACATTGCTAACGATGAGCAATGTCTCCTTTGGCCACAATGTTTTCAACTTTATTCAACAATTAAGCTATCTTTTATGGAGATTTTCGAGCCAATGATCAATTTGGAAAGTGTGAAGGGAATGTCATTAAGAACTATTTGTCTGAAGCTTCCTACATGAACATGTTTCTTATTGGTGAACAGTGCAGTTCAATATCAGACTATGCGGATGCGTCTAGTGATCTGGATATACACATATGGCAAATGCCCAAATGACTTCTAAATTGAAAACAACTGGAAAAGTGTTAGAAACATGAATACTTAACTTGTTATCCCTTAGTTATAACGAAAAGCATTGGGAATGGAGCAAAATTTAACCGTAAGCCTCATTGTTTTCTTTTCTGTTACACCTAAGTGAAAGACTTATACTGAACTTGACCAAATATTTACGTGAAGCTTTTGCACAAAGGATAAGCTTAGTTAAGGATGTACTGAACTGAGAAGTTGAAATTTAAATAAAAATAAAAAAAATGTTACATTGTTATTAAATCTTCTGATTTTGTTGACAATTAAAACCTTTTTAGTCATTATACCTTTTTATAATGCTTAAAAATTTAAAACAAAGTGGTTTAAATTTGGTTCAGACAAAGGGCCTAATTTTTTCGTGAGCCGCTGTCCAGTAGCCATGTTTGATTAAGAACTATAACTGGGTAAAAAGTACATATTAAAGTCGATATATATCAACTTTAATCTAGAACTTGTATAGTATCATATTGTTTTGAAAAAAAGTAGAAAATATTGGATTTTTTTTATGACATTTGAAGATATGTTTGAAAAATAAATAAATATTTATTCATATTTTAACATTTTTTAGCCATTCAGACAAGAAAAACTAAAAAAGATTTGTCCAATGACATATACTTTTCTTTTTAAATTTTGATAAATGATAGTTATTGCAATAACCTGAAGAAGTGTCAGAAAAGGTTAAATATTATAAATATGTTTTTCCCTTATTTCAAAGTTTTAAATTTGTCTTTTCTATAGGTTCATATATAGTTGTACAACATGAGGTAATGATATAATGCAGAACAAAAGGTATAATGAAATATTGTCACGTGATCACGTGAACCTATAGATTGATAACAGTTATGTTATGTTATATTATGTTATGTTATGTTTAGTTATGGTACGTTATGTATTGTTATGTTATGTTAAGTTATGGTATGGTATGTTAAGTTATGTTTTGGTATGGTGTGTTTTGTTACGTTATGTTTTGTTATGTATGTTATGTTTGTGTTATTATGGTACTGTATGGTGTGTTTTGTTATGTTATGTTATGTTATGTTATGTTATGTTGGTTGTCCTGGTGCACAGCTCTAGTTTAGCTAATAAAGGATGACGTTTTTATATAATTGGTAATTAACAAATATTTATGTATAGCTGTCTTCAATCTCATTTCAATCAGACCAAATCACTTTTCTGTGCGTCCAGTGGATCTGACGACACTGCATAAAAGAAGGTCAACAATTGACCCAATACATTTAAATATTCATGAGCCGGCTATCAATTGTCCATCCAATGAAGTCGCACGATAAACCACGTCTCTATCTCGAGGGCTTGGCGTGAAACAGTTGTAACTAAAAACCTATTTTGAAAACCCTGGTTTAGGAGCAATTTTAACCCCTCTGAAACAATGCAAATTTAGGTGCCATTGCTCAGAACGAGCAATGGCACCTAAATTTCCATTATTTACAAAGAAAAATCATTTAACGTCTAGTATAAAGACTTTATGGCGAGGTGACTACCCTTGGTAAAAAAATACCAATTTTATTTACAACCGTTTCATGCCAAGCCCTCGATCTTGTTTATGTATAAGGGTTATCCCAGCATATTGAAAACTAACGAGTGTGTACGCAACGCTTTTATTGGCTGATGCAAAGGTCAATCTGAGACGAACCGTGATCTAATATATTCGAGTGATTGGTACTGCAGTGAAGTTTATGTCTGGTTTCTAATGAGATTGATCAGTCATATTCCCGTACCATTTTACAGCATGTCTGTGTCAATGTTTCAGAACAATGATATCCTGGTACATACGATACCATTAACCCTTGTGAGAGTGTGGTTAGATTCGAATTGGTCAGTCCGTCTGTCCGTCCGCTTGTCACAGAATTTAGCGTCGTACCTATCTAAACAGCAATCCAATGTGAGCATATTTAGCCTTTGGGATCACTGTAGATCTTGGTATCACATTATTTATTACACAAGCTTTTTAGAAGTTTCGGACAACTTTGGTACATTTTGATATGACTAAGCGGATGAACGTGGCGATCTGGACTAATCAGAAATGACAACTTGTACACTTCTCGCAAGGACGAGCTGTGCAAAAGACCTACTTTGTCTAGCAATTTCCTGTCTATAGCATCAACATGTTTAAATTCACAATTACTAATGGTCTGCATAAATGACCCTGTAATTAAAGATCATCTATGAATAAATACCAACTTATTCTCTTCTACTTGGTAGTCTTGAAATACAAGTTGGACTGTATTTAACTTTATTCTGAGTGTTATCAAAATGGGTCGTTTTGTACCCAGGGCATTTTTTTACATTGCTGCAGTACCACCAGAGTGATGGTCTTCGCCATGGAAAAAGCATTTGTAAATTGGGGGTTAGGGGCGGGCATCAGCTATCCTTGGACGCATTTCTAGTTTATGCTAAGCGTAGACGCACACTGATAACTGTAACTTCCGATTTCATGTGTCAGGAATTGAGGTTTGATTACAAGCAATGTGGAAGACGCATTCGCATAAGTTAATTCGGAATATGGCTCTATAATCTATAGAGAGTTTTCATATTGTTGTACAGATGGGTTCTTTAAAAGTCGTCTGTTCTGTTGCAGATTTATTGTATGTAGGAAAGGGTTCATTACTGTCTATCTAGTTAAGGATGACGAACTTATATAACTGGTTATTGACATCTCTTTTTGTATATCATCGTATTTACTTTCTGTTTCCCCGTTCCTTGGTACAAACAATTTTATTCTCACTTTGCGTGAGTGTATTTAGATCAAGTCAGTTGTCCAAGAATCTAGTGCCATGTTTATGTAATTTACTTCATACCGATGATCATAAAAAATTATCCCATTGCACATTTAGTATTGTTTTGGACATTCACGCAGTCATGAACGTTTCGTCTCCGACATGTACATGTAAATAGCATTTAGAAATTCTGACATGAATGATCTGTAGACGCATCTCTAGCTAATACATAGAAACATCTGACTTCATGTGTCACACATTGGTGTTTAATCATTTCGCGCTATAAGCGATAATTTACCGGAGGTTTCGTGGTTTACGAAGTTCAGAGCCCTATTTATGAGGGGCGTTTTGCATGTTCTTAAATACTTAATTGACCTAAAATATCGATGTTGTGTGTACTCAAAAGAATCCTCTCAGCTAGGCGATTCTTTTGAGCACCATCGACATAGGCTTTGATGAGTGCTATTATAAATTGTGTGGAAGTAAGATCTCTTTACTCTTCCTTATCTGATGGTCTGGAATTCGTCTTCTTTCAATTGGATACATTCATTAACGTCGTTTTCACTCGAAAACATGTCAATTATGCAGCCATAATCTGCATGAGTAATGTGCGTAAATAATGAATTTGGTTTGCATCTATTTCAATTGCAACAATGTCGAACTCGTTTTGTGACGCTGGCATTCAGAGATTTGTTGTAGCAATCTCGCCTGTGAGAAGGATTTACCTCACCCATGCCTGTTACACATATTTGATCAGAGACATATACATACATGAGCCGTCTCGCGAGAAAACCAACATTGTGGACACTGCGTAAAGTATCGACCCGGATCAGCTTAAGCATGCCGCGCAGGCTTACCTGGATAGACAATTTTCGCCTCCTTTGGATTTTATGTTTCAGGAATCATTACTCCATACCTCTATCCCCCTGAGACGGAATGTGTCGGCCCGGATCAGTCTGCGCGGACTGCGCAGGCTGATCCGGATCGATACATTACGCAGATGCCATAATGTTGGTTTTCTCGCGGGACGGCTCAATTATGACATGTATTTATATGTTTCTGATGTTAGTGTCACTCAAGGAAAACGAACCTTTACGTAATTAATACACGTGTGTAAAAGTACTTGCCTGCCTCTCCATGCTAAGGATTTAAATGGATGCTGCTTTATTACAGAAGTTGAAATGTTTTAAGACTAATTAGCACACGGAGCAGAACAAGAACAGACTGCGCGGATACGCTGGCTGATCTGGATATACACTGGTCGCAAATAACTCACATTTGCCTTTTTACAGAGCGCCATGCATCTATTTTAATTAATTATTGCTCCACTATTCGTGATATGAGGTAACCACTACTGATGTTTGCACGTGTAGAAAACGATTAATTCACACATTCATACAGTGTTATCTTAATGTACACTGATAAACATCGGGGATTTGGAACCGGGCGTCCCGGGTTCGATTCCCAGTTTGTTTACCCAGAGGTCACGAATAAAAGAAATGTCGCCGTGATATAACTGAAATAATGTTTAAAACGGCATACAACTTCAAGAAAACAAACAATGCACATTGCATATCAGAGTCTTCTTAAAATGCCGTAGCGTCGCGTATTTGTTTCTACTTGTCAGTTTCAATGCCAACGGATTAAAGTTGTTAGCGTTATCAGATTCCCAGAATACATTTTATCATGATGAGCAATTTGTCCTTTTTCCAAAGTATTATATTGGTAAGCGTTATCAGATTCCCAGAATACATTTTATCATGATGAGCAATTTGTCCTTTTTCCAAAGTATTATATTGGTAAGCGTTATCAGATTCCCAGAATACATTTTATCATGATAAGCAATTTGTCCCTTTTCCAAAGTATTATATTGGTAAGCGTTATCAGATTCCCAGAATACATTGTATCATAATAAGCAATTTGTCCTTTTTCCAAAGTATTGTATTGGTAAGCGTTATTAGATTCCTAGAATACATTTTATCATGATGAGCAATTTGTCCTTTTGCCTAAGTATTGTATTGGTAAGCGTTATCAGATTTCCAGAATACATTTTATCATGATGAGCAATTTGTCCTTTTGCCAAAGTATTGTATTGGTAAGCGTTATCAGATTCCCAGAATATATTTTATCATGATGAGCAATTTGTCCTTTTGCCAAAGTATTATATTGGTAAGCGTTATCAGATTCCCAGAATACATTTTATCATGATAAGCAATTTGTCCTTTTTCCAAAGTATTATATTGGTAAGCGTTATCAGATTCCCAGAATACATTGTATCATGATAAGCAATTTGTCTTTTTTCCAAAGTATTGTATTGGTAAGTGTTATCAGATTCCCGGAATACATTTTATCATGATGAGCAATTTGTCCTTTTGCCAAAGTATTGTATTGATAAGCGTTATCAGATTCCCAGAATACATTTTATCATGATGAGCAATTTGTCCTTTTTCCAAAGTATTGTATTGGTAAGCGTTATCAGATTCCCAGAATACATTTTATCATGATGAGCAATTTGTCCTTTTGCCAAAGTATTGTATTGGTAAGCGTTATCAGATTCCCAGAATACATGTTATTATGATGAGCAATTTGTCCTTTTGCCTAAGTATTGTATTGGTAAGCGTTATCAGATTCCCAGAATACATTTTATCATGATGAGCAATTTGTCCTTTTGCCAAAGTATTATATTGGTAAGCGTTATCAGATTCCCAGAATACATTTTATCATGATAAGCAATTTGTCCTTTTTCCAAAGTATTGTATTGGTAAGCGTTATCAGATTCACAGAATACATGTTATCATGATGAGCAATTTGTCCTTTTCCCAAAGTATTATATTGGTAAGCGTTATCAGATTCCCAGAATACATTTTATCATGATGAGCAATTTGTCCTTTTTCCAAAGTATTAAATTGGTAAGCGTTATCAGATTCCCAGAATACATTTTATCATGATGAGCAATTTGTCCTTTTGCCGAAGTATTATATTGATATGCGTTATCAGATTCCCAGAATACATTTTATCATGATGAGCAATTTGTTCTTTTGCCAAAATGCTTCCGACTTGATTCAATTATAATGTGTTCTTTTCATTCATAGAGAGAGTTTCCATATTTCTTTTAAGACGTCGTTTTTTTTTAAACAAGAAATATCTTTAAAAAAGATAAACGTCGAACAATATGTGAAAACACTAAGAAATGCATCATATGCGCATATTATTTAACTTGAATATCACAGAGACATATAAACACTGTGTTTATATGTCTCTGAAAATCAGAAAGGTTTTGCTTAGCTTGAAAAAGGTTTCTACACAAATTTGTGTCATGACAATACGTCACATGTCTGGAGATTATGCGAGGCTACCATGGGGTGTATACGTTTCAATTGACGATAAATAACTGAGAACTTATCATGTTTCAAAAATAATTAATATTTTGCTCTTAAATATCATATTTAATACGTTTTCACTGATTTTTGGGATAGGGGCGTTTCGCGCCTATCCCATACTTATGCTGCTTTCGAAAAGTCGGATTAAAGCTGCAACCACAGTCCACATGTGTATACCTACACCAGAATCGAGTTTTGATTGGTTATAATCTGCCTTTTCAACGATTTCATTGGTTCGACCGAATCACGAAAAACCATCCGCTTGCATTAATTAAATAGACAAAATAGTTCAAACGAGTGAAACACACTCTGAACTATGATTGACCTTAATGTCAGTGGTGTAAGGTAACGTCGACCGTGCTGTGACCCCATTAGTTTACAACAGTCGACTTACATAGAAAAATGTGCAAATCACTGTAAATAAAATTATTGAAAGGAGTGGAAACCATTGTGGCAAAAGTATAAATTGCCTACGATAAGCAATTTCTCCTTTTGTCACAATGTTTCCGATTGTCGTCTGCTGCACATGCGTCTGTAAGCGGGAAATGGTTACATCCTCCCCATGGAAGCGGAACCCTTTCCGTGATAATATAACAGTTCGAATATTGAAATATTGTTGAAAATGGAGCTATTGCTGACAATGAACAATTTCTCCTTTTCACACAATGCTTTCAAACACGTTTCAAATTAATTCTTTTCATATTTAAACGTTTTACTGTGGACATTCTTTTACTCTATCTCCTTTCCAGACACATTTAGAATAACATGCTAGAGATTAATGATAACGAGCAATTTCGCCTTACATCAAGAGGAAAAATATATAGTTTATACATAGCTTTGTGGAAAAAGAGGAAATGGGTCACGAATAACCATTCTGCAGCCGTCTGCTGCACATGCGTCGAAAAGCGACTTTAAACGGGAAAGGATTGAACCGTTTCCGTTATAGCTACTTAGTTACATACGAATGTTGAAGGTATATTTGCCTACTGAGCAACTGCTGACAATGAGCAATTCCTCCTTTCCAAACAATGCTTTGAAACATGAATCAATTTTTTTCTAAAACCTAGATAACGAAAATATTTGTCTACAGTTATTATTTTAACCTTTGCCCCTTTTAGACACATTTGACTAACCTTAACAGATAAATGATAATCAGCAAGTTTGTCTTTTTCCACAATGTTTTAATTACTATTCAAAATAATACTTTCAGGCTTAGTTAAATGTTGTTTGCTATATATTTAGTCTACGTGGTCAAGGGTAAGGACTTGTTATTACATAATCCGTCTAAAGAGAGAGGTCCTACTGTGTATACATGCCATGAAAGAATGGTACTAACGGTCTCACCGCTACTGGAGAATTGTTGGTAAAACAGGTCGCGTGTTGTGTTGAATATTCTCACGTGTCGCTGTATGTCGACCCAACTAGGATATAGGAATTAAATCTACAAATTAGAGATAAGATTTCAACACTGATTGATTGTGGTTTAACGCCGTTTTTAACATTTTCTACGTTATATCACGGCGGCCAGTTCATCTACAAATGTGTTTCCTTGTTTTCTCACACCAGTACTCCACACAACAATCTTCCCAACCAACTGGGTTCTTTTTCACATAGACTTAGCCCATTTGTGAAAGACGAATGACGCATGTCGCATTGACTTATGTCAAACGTCGGAAAGAAAGTTGGCCGAAAATGTCAACATACACACGAGTTATAACCGCAAGGTCATTATTTATTTTATAATTGAGGCTCTTCTACCAATTTTGGAACTAAAATTATAATGTATATGCATTTGCGCTAATTGAAGATTCAACGTTCGGCAACGTGTAATCTAGTCCTAGACGTATCTGTTGACAAATAAACTAGAAATATAGTCTAAATAGGTTTTTGTAAATTAACCTTGTACGGTCCCATTTCGGAGATACAATTAATTTGCAAATACTTTACAAATACCATAATCTAAGCTTTCCTAAGCACAGACGTGTTTTGACGCATCGAACCAGTCTTCTGTAATCAATACTTTATAAGTTGTCTCTGTCTGTAAAGCTTGGAGGTATAATCCGGTGTCCGGCCGGCTGTCTGCCTGAATGTGCATTCGTCCGTCCGTCATGGATTGCATGTATTGGTCAAAACGTTGTTTCTGTATGGCAGATTTATTTGAAAGTGGTCACACTTATACCGTGTGATCAGGAGAAACTTTGTTTCTGTTTCGCGGATCCATTTCAAAGTCGTCACACGTATATATTGGGATTAAGAGATCGATACAATATTTTGAACACAAATCTGATCTGGTTTTTTTAGGTGTAAAACTCATTTTTCATTTCTTCGGTTATTGTCTCAATAGATGTCCAATGTATCAATTTAAGACGTGTTGTATAGGAAACTCAGAGCTACAGATGTGCAGTGCAAAAGAAACATAATCATTTTAATCAAACTTTCATTTATCAGCATGATTACAATATACACTGTGAATCTTTAGTGATTTCTGAACTGGAAATATTTTAATTAAGGGTCGCTGCTCAGTTTTTTGTCAATCTTTTTATTTTGTTTATACAAGAAAAGGGTCAAACTTTGATAAATTAGGTATTTGTATTGTATAGGCAGGAAATATGTGTGCTTCGCACATTTTTGGTTTGGTTTGTTTAAAGGTCATTGTTTCAACAATGTTTGTCTATAGTATCTATGCCATATATTTTCAACTTACATA
>JASEVX010000011.1:34954348-34982647 GCA_031761405.1 Serripes groenlandicus
TACCCCATTAAGTGAATCTGAGATCTGGCCACATTGAAATGAAAGAACTACCCCATTAAGCGAATCTGAGATCTGGTCACATTTAAATGAATAAACTACACCATTAAGCGAATCTGAGACCTTGTCACATTTAAATGAATGAACTACCCCATTAATCGAATCTGAAATCTGGTCACATTTAAATGAATTAACTAACCCATTAATCGAATCTGAAATATGGCCACATTTAAATGAATTAACTACCCTATTAAGCGAATCTGAGATCTGGTCACATTGAAATGAATTAACTACCCCATTAAGCGAATCTGAGATCTGGCCACATTTAAATGAATTAACTACCCTATTAAGCGAATCTGAGATCTGGTCACATTGAAATGAATTATCTACCCTATTAAGCGAACTGAGATCTGGTCACATTGAAATGAATTAACTACCCTATTAAGCGAATCTGAGATATGGCCACATTTAAATGAATTAACTACCCTATTAAGCGAATCTGAGATCTGGTCACATTGAAATGAATTAACTACCCCATTAAGCGAATCTGAGATCTGGCCACATTTAAATGAATTAACTACCCTATAAAGCGAATCTGAGATCTGGCCACATTTAAATGAATGAACTACCCCATTAAGCGAATCTGTCCATGTATATGTTTGCATTTCTGAACAGTGTGGATTTAAATTCCACTGTCCATCTGATGTCCTTTAAAACATAAATACGGAAATTGACAGAATTTGTGAAAAGAAACCAGGTTTATCTTGCCCAGACTGAGCAGAGTCACACCTTTCACACTAAAAATGGTCTACAATTACAACCGCCCGAGCTACCATCTAAGCCAACTCAATTTTAGACACTTTGCAAATGTTCTAGAAAAGGAAGAGTAAACTTGTTTTCATCCAACATTTCCGACAAAACCCTTTATAGTTGGGACTCAAAATAATCGTCTCAGAGAGACATATATTTTAAGTACCCACAGCATAAGGTTTAAGATGCAGATAAGGATTTTAGAACATGAACTATACACCTTAAGCGTCATTCGTCTTCCACTTATGGGCTAACTGTCTTTGTGGAAAAGCAGCCAGTTGCTTGGAAAGATTGTTGTGTGGATTAGTGTTGTGCAAAAGCCAGGAAACACATGAGTAGCTAAACTGGCCGCCGCGATATGACTGAAAAATTGTTGAAAACGGCGTTAAACCCCAAATCAATCAATACATCAATACACCTTATCTATAGCTCTGATGGAATATCTTTTGACACCCTCTTTATGTCACTTTTGCGATTGTAATAATTGAATCCATAAAATGTTTAAGAAACGTAATTTAATTGTTATAGTTTCTATCTTTAATGACAGCCAATTATTCGTCAATTCCATTCTCGAAATGACGTCATTCCAAGCTTTTATTACACTATTTCTAAAATATCTTAACTTAACACACGTGCTCAATAATTTAATAGACTCCTACGGATTTCAACCTGCGATAGAAAGTCTGAACAAAAAAACTGTTACTTTCGACTTAAGTAAACCTTTACAGACGCTTTCTGTTTCTGACACCGCTTCAACAGACACAATTCGAAAACATGTGGCAAAAGAAGAAAACTGCTTATAATGTTTTAGTATTTTATTCTAGGGGCATGGATAATTTTACATCCCCCTCGACCTTCGGTTTCGCGAGATATCAATTGTCCACGACCCTCGTAGTAGAATACTAAAACCAGTATCGTTACTGCAACATGATATTCCCTGTGTGGTAATGATTAGGAAGAGTGATGTTGATAAAGAGCTGAATTCAACGATGGAAAATGGAGATATTGCTCGATTTTCAATATTCACGTGATTCAGAGGAATTTTAAGTATGCATGAAGGAAGTGGTTCGCAATGATCACCGTGGTGTATACATGCATGCCTTTTATTAAGCCTTTGCTTGATGTTGAGTGTTTAAATCAGATACAGTAGACAGGTGCTAGTCCCTGAAAACCCCGTATTCGCCTAGAAAGTATTGTGCAATACTGAATTGCATATATAACAATGAATTTGAATCCATTAAATATGTATAGGATGCGCTATAATATTGATTTGATCATTTGGGGGGTATTTTGACATTGTATGATAGTGAAGACAAAGTATGCGGAAAATCATGTGTGCAAAATGACGGAACTAACATAATAAATTAGCCTGCGCAGTTGAGGGAAACATGTTGATCTACATGGAAATAAAGCAGGTACTTAATTGACATTTTATGTATTATATCACCAGACGACATTGTTCCGCAGTATTCAAGTCTGTATCAAAACGATATGAATACTGTCATGGCTAATTGCTTCTTGTTTTTCCATACTATCGATCAATATATTCAGAACTTATTCAAGCAAAATGCGAAGTTACATTGTTTGTCTAAATATAGTTATAAATCGTCGTATTACAAGGTATATGCAGAGCTTTAGATAAAAGGTGTTTTGCATGTTATAGAATCCTTATAATATCTATTACACTTTCATTTAGACACACATTTTCTTTGAAATGGGCTAATTTAATACTGGATTATCTGGGATTAACAAAGAAGGTTGGAACATTTATGTCCAGTGTTTCATTACAAACTATGTCACAAAACTCCTCTTTGGAAGTTTTTCCAAAAACAAAACACCAACATTTATGTAGTTTTTGCATGTTTTTGGAACGGTTGTCGTTGGCTTTCATATAATAAAATAGCAAACAACAATTCAATTAAGCCTTTCCGACAAACAGTAGCTTTCTGACGCTTCTGCAGCTGACTGTATTGAAAACATTGTTGCAATAGGAAAAACTGCTCATCATGAGCAATTCCGAACTTTGGTACATTGTGTCAACTCTATTCAATCATTAAACTTTTATTTATAGAGGTTGATCTACACTTTAAACCAGATTCAAACTCATCTGCCGTAGATTTGTTTTATGTGGAAAATAGTTTAGCCAAATGATAATTGATGAATCTATGTCAAAATCAAATTTGTTTCAGAATACTTTGGCCTTATTAGCAGAACTGTGTTTCATTTCACAGGCTCATATTTCTCTGAAAAAACTATTGCTTATTTTGATAGCATGCATTTACAAGTATTATTTTGTTTCCATAGTTACCTATAAGGAAGTATAACCTTGGACAGTTTTGGGAAACATGTACATAATATTATCATGTGTCTGATGCAAAGATCAGTTCAGTTACATCCTGCAGATTTTACACACTTAAATTACCATGATGGCTACTTTCCTAGTATGATTTTCAATCGCACCCCGAACACGATCATTGCAACGTTCATTTTTATCTGTGGAAAAGCAGCCAGTTGCTTGGGAAGATTAATGTGTTGAGTACTGGTGTGAGAAAACCAGGAAACACATGAGTAGGTGAACTGGTCGCCGTGATATGACTGAGAAATTGTTAAAAACGGCGTTAAACCCCAATCAATCAATCAATCATTTTTATCGGGTACACATACCCAGTAAGTCAAATTGTGTACCTTTTCTGGATTTTCAACTGACTGTTTTTCCAAATTTACTGCAAAACACAGTTTTGAACTACTTATTACTTACTTAGCTTTCACTATTAGCAATATTTGCCGAAGTTTCAACATTTTAAAATGTTTATCTCCATCTGGTGTTCAGCACCTTTAAAGCATAGAGGTCACTCTTTTCAATGACATACGGTGTTCTACCTGAGAAACACTTAGAAAGTGTGACAAATGAAGGTTGAAACAGGTTGATTTACAGGGTAACAAAGAAGGAATTTATTGCGTGTATTGTAACCTCAACTGGCGTTTTCTGTCTGAAATGCCTGATACTGTCATGGAATGGAGACAAATAAATTGACACAATATTAAGATGTCGAGACGAATCTTGGTGGTTGTGGTTCACAAACCGGGCCAAATTCGACACATTTGATGAATATAATATATCGGACTACATTGCGTTGTTGAATACGACTAAATCTAAATCTCCGAGGCCAAGTATATAAGTATATAAGTTGCTTCAATATTAAGATTGAGATTTAGTCAAAATGTAAAGTTTAGTTAATACGGGCCTGGAAATTGTTTCGTGACCAAAACACTCGTACACAAATCTAAATAAATTCTTGTCACAAACTGTGCGAAAAAGTATTCCAGACCAGGAAAGCATTCGCTATCCTTTATTAGAGAACAGTGACATTTATGACCCTGTATAGATTAACCTAAAACCAGTCCTGTGCTGAGTGAAACAGTTTGTATAGCATACGTTTGTCAATCCACCAATGAAATTTCAGCTACTATTACAGTTCATGTAATTGATTGGTTAAAAGGCAACCGTGAGCTACCAAATTATTTCATAGAACGCCGTGCGAGTCTTCACCGTTCATAAAATCTTCTAAAAAGCTTAACACAACTTACAAGTACAAAAACCTGAAACCAGCCCTATGGTTAGTGTAACAATTTGGTAGCTCACATTTGCCAATCTACCAATCATATTACAGCTACTAATAAAGTACATGTAGTTTGATTGGTTAAAAGGCAACCGTGAGCTACCAAACTGTTTCAAATAGAACGCAGTGCAGGTCTTTATCGTTCATAAACTGGTATATAAGGCTTAACTAAGCTTATAACAATTAAACATTATTTCGTTCTTCGCGACTTTTAACAACATTTGCAGATCCTACTTTACATGACATAACATAACGCACATCCATGCAGTCGAGTCTTGGCCAACACTGTTCACTATTCATTTAATAATATGTTCGAAAATCTAGTTTGTTATTATGTGTAAGAACCATTGAAACTATTAAGTAGTGTAATGGTCGCTGGAATTGAACATGATAAGGGCTAAATGAGGACTTGGTGATCATCTTGGTGGCGGATTGGTTCATTTATGTGATACATTGACACAAATCATTGTAGACTAATGCTTAAACAGTTCTTACATGCGAGGCTAAGACATAAATGTCATTATGTCACAACTAATATTTCGTGTTTACGCTTGTGCTCCGATAGGGTACGTTTCACCAAATTAATATTGATGCAATGGTCACCGACACACGAACCAGCTTTGAAAGAAACATGTCTGTTTTACCATCACCTAATTCTTTATAAACAGTAAATTTATGAAATATTGATCAAGCCAATCCTGCACACTCATTTTCTTTTTTAGGTAAGGTAATTAGAACACATTTTGATACCCTTTCGAGTGCAATTAACGCATCTGCGAAATGTTCAAGAATCGTAGTTTAATTGTTATATTTTCTGTTTTTCATGAAGACGTAATGCTCATCTTATTTTCAAATTAGTTCGCTTATATGATAACACATCACAAACATCTGTAGACTTATATCTGTAGACTTATGAGTATGCCGTTCTCGCATGCTAAGGTTAAATGTCACAATGTATCTTAGTGTTAACGCGCGTGTTCCTATAGGTCAAGTCTCATCAAATTAACCTTGATACAATGATCAAAGACACAAAAAACGTCTTTTGAAAGAAATATATTTTTTATTACACATATAGTTTTTAACGGTTAATTTATATATTTTTTTTTTATCAAATACTGTAGTTCGATTATGTAGACGATGTTGACAACTATATATGCGATACACAAATCAGTTTTTTTTTTAAGGACTTGTTTTTATATACTATGTCGTAAAGACCACTTTTCACTGATGTGAGTCTGAGAAAAATCGTCTCACAAACCGTTTGGATATTATTTCGTCCGATCATTTCCATTGACGGTATATATACAGACAGACGTTCTGACAATCAGACAGCCTTTCATTTATTATTTAACGGCTTTTGTGAAGCAATAATAATATTTTTTTTCAAACGTTTCATTTGATATAATGGATTTTTTTTAAAAGTAAGATGGTCTATCAATTACAGTTAGTATATTTGCTTTACGCATACATGTACTTGCTTTGAAGAATATTTCTTTTTCTTCTTATCACCATCCGAATCTGCAGACGTATTTTGAATTTTCAGCCACGAATCACAGGATCTTGATCAGACTTTTGACACATTTTAATCGGGAATGGTCCTATAAAGGACGACAGTGCAAATCCTAAATGTGTGACTAAGGCTTTAAATCATTATTTCTATTAAACACAAATTACCACAAAACTCACTAAATAATTTCTCTACTGTATTTCTCCAAAACATTTAACAGTGTTAACGGCGTTACTCCTTCTTATTTAATTTAAGATATCATTTGTACGTTACGGTTAAATTGTACGCCGCTTTCAATACTATTTTAGCTAGGTCATTGTGTTTCATGTAGGGATGTCAACGGTTACCGATAGTACTAACCGGTTAATCGTATAATTTTGTAACCGGTTACTCGGTTAACCGTGTAGATTCATAGACAATACATATTCACTTACTTCCGGGTTTTTGTTATTCCAGCCACAATTATTCTATTAACAAACAAACGGTTATAAATCTATTTTCACAGTTATGTAAACACTCCTGAGCAAGTTGTGAATAATTTAACTCTGGTCAGTTACGTGTGACAAAATTGAAAAGAACAAAAGGTGAAACATAACTGTGTATATATTTTATCTATTTTTCCGAGTACTCGGTTACTTAAATTACTAACCGATTAATCGAAAAGCATACGGTTAACCGAGTAACCGATTAATCGTTGACATCCCTAGTTGTATGTGTTTGTTGCCTGTATTGGTGGAACATTTATCCTGACACAAGCGAGTAACGGCGGCCAGGTTACCATCCAATGTGTTTCCGGCTTTTCTCGTACCAGTACTTCACACAACATACTTTTCAAACAACTGGCTGCATTTCCACATTGACTATTAGCCCAAACGTCTGAAAGAATATTGGGCTCGGATTTAAGTCCTTGGAATGACGCGACCGGGGATAAGGCTTAAATATAATACGTGTGAAAGCTTGAGCCGAAGGCTCGAGCGAAGCACGCCTATAGGTTACACGTACGAACACATCATACGAGATCAAAACAACGAGAATTCAGTACAATCTTACTGTTTTTCACATATCAAATCTCAACCCCATAGCACTTTTTTTCGGCCATTTTGCTTCCGGTCTTACTGGTGAATGTAGAGCGCCTATGTAATAGAGAGTGAGAGCGCCTATGTAATAGAGATTGCCAAATGTGACGTCATTGCAACGAAAAGTAACGTCATTGTAAGGCAAGTAATAAATAAATAACAAAAGGAAAACGACAGGAATGGTAGGAAAAGATAGTTTGACTCGTCACAAATGGATTTCATTCACTGGAAGGACTTTATGAAGGCTAAGTCGACTATTCTTTTGTACCTGTCATCATTATTTCATGGATTTTATATCTTTGCAATATAGAGAAGCAATAAATACTTGAAAATGATTGTAAATAATTTCAACGGAAGTTATCGTTCGTTACACTGGCCTCGGATATTATTTTAACTGAAAAGGACGAACAATTCTGTTTCTGTATCGGCATAGCTTCATTTCAAGGTAAGCTATTTATTATATCAATAATTTGCTTAAAAATATAACTTCATTTCTAAATTATTTGTTATATCTGTTGGGAACGATCCACGATGCTTTCGTCACATCGCGTGACGTCACATGGTGTGTATCGTTTATGACTGTATCTGTCATTTGAAGCCGAAGCCGTCTTGTCAAATGTTGACTCCACTCAAGAAAATAGCTATTAAAACTATCATATCTTCGACTGTCTAGTTGTATTGACTTTAAGACGTTTATCTATTTATTGCAGTAAATGTAGCAAACAAACAAAACTACAGTCAATTTCAAATTATTTGCCTTCAATTTACATTATTTTTTTACATTGTACAGTTTAACAGTTTATGTCTATGACCTAGTCTTTGTCAAATCATGAAAGTATGACCAGAATCAGTTCACCCTGATTTTGGGGTATACATAGTAAATGTCTTAATGTCTATATCCTCCAACCTGAAAGAGAGGAAAACACTTTCATGCCTTCAAATGAGTCTATTGTTTTAAAGAAATGATGTTATATGTGGACTATCAGTAAAACACATAACTTTTCTTTCAATAGGCTGAATTTCTAGTAGTTTCATATTTTTTTTTATCCAAAATTTGTTTATTGATCAAACTCAAATGAGTCCATTGTTTTAAACAGGGACACTATATAATATAGTGTCCCTGTTTTAAAGGAATGATGTCATATGTGGGCTATCAATAAAACACATTACTTTTCTTTCATCAGGCTGAATTTCTAGTAGATTTATCTTTTTTTTTATCCAAAATGTGTTTATTGATCAAACTCAAATGAGTCCATTGTTTTAAAGAAATGATGTCATATATATGTGGACTATCAGTAAAACACATTACTTGTCTTTCAACAGCTAGGCTGCATTTCTAGTAGATTCATATTTTTTTTAACCAAAATGTGTTTATTGATCAAACTCAAATGAGTCATGATTGTTTAAAAGAAATGATGTCATATGGGGGCTATCAGTAAAACACTTTACTTTTCTTTCAACAGGCTGAATTTCTAGTAGTTTCCTTCTTTTTTTTTTATCCAAAATGTGTTTATTGATCAGATTGGACAAACTTGGTACTAAGAATTTAAACATTATTTTCACTAGGTTATTTAAAATACTCTGCATGTATGTATTCAAACAATATTTGAAAAAGATTCAACATCTATTGACAGCACTATTTTCATACTTGGGAGCACAACAACCAATGATGTCATAGAACTCTTCAAATTGAAGAGCAAATGCAAAATAAAAGCCTTTTACGGTCACCGATTTAGGTCCGTCTATGAAACAGGGCAATGTACACTAACTATATCAAACTCAAATAAGGTAAAAACAAACTGAGCATTGAAATCTGTAGATAAAGAGGATCAATCTCTTTTTAAATTCAACAAACACTCAAAATACTTTTTATTCAAATAAATTTGTATAAACATTTTGGTTGAACAATAAAGAAAACGTAATCTGTTTTTCAACAGAAAAAGGCTATAAGGCAGTTCATAATTAATGTCAGTTATGTTAGTCACCCAGTGACCTCACATAAGTGTTCTGTCCTCTGATATAACTGAAATACCACAGAAATGTATCTGTTTTCTATGTAATTTATTGTGAAATCCATTTTTCTGTGTGAAATTTTATAATCTATACAATAGAAATGGTAAAATTTAAATTGGTATACATTCATTGTAACAAAAAAAATCTTATACTTTACTGGTAATAAAAGTACACATATTTTCATGAACTGCTGCTCAAAATAAAAACCTATACTGTAGTTTAATGGTAAAACACCTGGTCTAACAAGAGTTCTAAGATCAAATCTCAGCAGGTACATGTTTTGAAAGAGGCAACTAAACTTAACAATGTATACATGAAACAATTATGTTGTGGGGAGTTGTCTTACTTAAACACTTATTACATTTTTATCCAGGCTTCTAGTGAAAATAGTTTACTCCCTGTACCCTTTTCAAAAGCTTTTATAATTGAGCAATAACAATTAAAAAAAGAATGGTTATCAACATTGATAACTCTGAGAATCTGTACATGTTCAAGGATTGATCCAGCTTTGATAACCGTTCTAATATCAAAGTTTTAACGAAATTTATACATCATATTTTTATAATAGAGCAATTTTAACATGATCACTAACAATGTTAAATTATTGCAAATTCTTCTGGAAAATCCATTTCTCTGTTTGTACTTTTTATAATTTCTTTATTTGCTATAAACATAATGTTTATTGTTTTATGCAATAAAATGTATATTGAATATATTGATCAGATCTTATATTATCCATTTTTTTTTCAAACAACATATTTCAGATACATGTATATATATTCAGTAACTGTTGTTGACACTAAGTCTGGTACTTATTAACAAATAATCTGATGCTGTTTTCATGTTTTACAAATTAAAAACCAGAAAAGGAGATAGGTGTTCAAAGTGAAAATGTTGTTGAATAGGAACATATTGTTCATTTTGGATATGTTCATTTTGGATCAATTACACCATTCCGACAATGTATTCTGATTAGTCACAGAAATCAAGTAATTTACATCAGACAAGGCCGGCTAAACTTTAACCTTTCCAACATACATCATTATAAATGGGACTTTTGAAAATATTTGTCAAAAATTACATTTTTCTCAGTCATCTTAAATTGTCTCAAGATTATACATTCAGCCAGATCATGCAAAGTTAGCCATCTGCCTTGTAAGATTGTTGTGTGGAGTAATGTTAAGCGCAAGTCATTCAATCAACCATGGTAAGAGTCAGTTTTCAATTATATGTATTACTAGTTTACAAATAACTGGCATTTGTAAAAATAAATCAGAACATTCTTCAATGCCTTCTAGTGTTGTTTTCCATCAACATCCTTGGAAATCTTACAGTCTATTACAATCCTGACCTAATAAAAAATAAAACAGATATATATGTACAAATTAAACTTAAATGCATGCTAAGTTTCGTTTTTTTCAATATGTTTTTCAAATTCTGTTTTTGTAACTTAAATTTCTACAATTTGCCTATTAATTTGTTTCTTGTTGGGGGACAGACAGTGCTTAATTAATTGTTCTTGCTTTCACACGACCTAGGCTTTGCCTATTAACATATTATAGACATATATATATCTACTGACACAAATATAAATTAATAAAGGTTGACAAATTCCACATCCTTACACTAATGCCGTGATTACGGAAAAGGGATCCCATAAACATTTCAAATAAAAATAAAGTATTTTTACCCTTAATTCATCCAGAAAAAAGATCGCGCCTAGCGTATTCCTCACGCATGTGTGATATACACGGCCACCGGCAAATACCGGCGCACGTGATCAACGTGTCATTTTTAATTTCACAGTTAAGTGTTGGATGACGACGCGGGGTTGGGAGGCGGGAACCTGAAATGACTGGTAAGTATTTTCTAATAAGAATGTATGTCAAAAATACATTACCAGTCATTTAATACGTGATGACTTTGCAGCATTGGTTGGGAGGATCGTCCAATACCACTTGTCAGATGTAGCACCCTGTAGTTATTATTTAAATTTACGTAGTACTTAATGGACACAACAGCTTATTAAAATAGGCATAGGGATTGAAAAATATGATTTCAATCTCTTGTATATTTCATTGTTATGTGATGTTGTAAACTAGCAGACAACTCGCTGAGACGCCACCAGTGGGCCCAGAGGGAAAATATTTTATGTTTGCGCGGACAAAGATCGCAGATACAAGGAGGAGAAAGTCGATTGTGACTTTCAAACCGCCGCACGAAGATTGTCTTCTAGCGGAACATTATTAGAAAATGCCCAAATAGTTGACAGTGCACTAATTTCATTCGGAGAAATCCGCAGAAATTGAAGATCCTTGTAGGCTAATTTAATGGTAGAGGATATCCAGCGGGGAATAGATGCCTCTGAAATATCCTTACCTCCTATGAATGGTAGAAATAATCTCTTCCTACGGACCCTAGTACCTTCAACTCTCTTAAGGTAGTACTTAATAGCTCTGACAGGGCAAAGGAGTCTGTCCGAGTCTAACGGACCACAGCTCGCAGAAAGAACCGTGATTGGCTTCGGAAGGACCGAAGGCAATTGATTTTGGCAAGAAAACCAGGTTGACATAGTATAGTTATAAAGTTATCAGATTCATTGAATATGATAAAACCCGTTTCTACTGAAAGAGCATGTAGCTCACTCCTACGGATCCAGCCACCAGAGGAGGTGTGACTTGAAGAAATCCGTCAGAGCTATCTCCTGTTTCAGTGAGTCCACAGATGGACGCCACCGGGACAGAAACAGATACTGAAGGGGTCGCATGTGTAGCCTGCCTAGACTGACTATGTCGACTGCTGCACTTACAGATCCCAGAAGTGACAGCATGGATCGGGCTGTTACCGTACCCCGATCCAAAGTGAGTCTGATTTTCATGAAAAGATAATCGACTCTGGCCGGAGGTACCCGAATCACCGCTAGGTCGGTGAGAAAGGTCATTCCCACGAACGTGAACCTCTTTGAAGGAAATAAGTCCGACTTCTGCGTATTGGGAATAAGACCCAATCGCAGAATGGTTCGCCAGGTTACAGACAGTTCGTGAGTTAGAAGTAGACGATTTGTCCTGTGAAGTAGCCAGTAGTTGAAGTATTGAAGAAGCTGGGGGCCCTGCATACGTAGAAAGGCTCCCACAGCATTGATTATCTTCGTAAATACTCGCGGGCGGACGTGAGGCCGAAGCGAAGTGCCCTGAATTGGAACACTTCCCAGACAATTAAAATTAATTTGACATGGGGAAAAATCTCTCGTAATGATAATCCCATCCCCTGTTTCAATGCTTCCAATTTATTTTAATCGCTTGTTTACTTGAGTTACAGAGACTTCTCACGTCTCTGCCCGGATGTTTCCATAGCCGCCCGCTGCATTATTGGTGCCTGTAGGAAGTAGTAAGAATGTCTTGCTACAATTCTTTAACATGGTTGAACTCTAATTTATTCTATTTCATATTTAGAATATTTATTTATAATATTTATTTTTAACTAAGTAGGGATTATAACATTTAGCATGACATTTATTTGAAACATACCATAGTTTATTTAGTCTTGATTTGAATGCATTGAGTGTTGGTGCTTCGACTATATGAGGTGAGAGATTATTCCACTCATTTATATTACCCTGTGACTATAGCAATTTTTACGCATCAGTTTGTTAGCTCTGTGTTTGTATATTTTATATTTGTGCCCTCATGTTGCAACAACGTTGCTCATGCATAGTAATTTAACTGATGTGTTATCGATTTCATTTATTAATCTATATGCTTGTACTACATCTGTCCTTGGCGTTCTGTATTCCAGTGTTTGAAGTTCTAGTTCAAATAGTATTTCAGGATAGGATTTTCCTTTTATATTTCCTAGGATCCTGGTGGCTCTTCGTTGAACATTTTCAATTGATTTGGCATATTTTTTGCAAGAGGATCCCCAAATTTCAGACGCATATTCCAGGTGTAGCCTTACTAGAGATTTGCAAAGTTGTAAAAACACTTCTTTATTTATGAATGAGACATTTCGTACTATGAGTCCCAGATTTCGGTTTGCCAAATTAATTTTGGCATTTATGTGGGTTTCGAAATTAAGTTCTGGTCGAATATGACTCCCAGGTCTTTTTCGTGTTTAACATCTTAAATTTTGAGTAGAACGTTTTTCGAGTCTTTCATGAAGTAATCATTTGGCATATTTGGTCCAAGGTGCATAGATTTACATTTGTTCTCATTGAAGATCATTTGCCATTTCTTTGCCGACTCACAAGCTTTGCAGATATTGTTCTGTAATAGTTCTTTTTATTCTCTAGTATTAGTCATAGAGTAAAGTTTTGTGTCGTCAGCAAATAGTGTTACTGTACAGTTTAGAATGTCTGGAATGTCATTAATAAATATTAAAAATAAAACATTTCCAAGAACACTACCTTGGGGTACACTACTTGTAATTCTTGAAAATATTCCATTAATAACCACCCTTTTATGGCGTTCGTTAAGAAAGTCTGTAACCCAATAAACACATTTCTTTTTATACACAGAGTCCAGACCTTTTTTATTATCTCTTGTAGGGGACCTTGTCGAATACTGCTTTGAAATAAAAGTAGACGACATCAAGTTAACTACTTTCATCTAGAGTTGAAGTCCAATATTCTATACATTCCAGTAACTGAGTAGTACAGGATTTGCCCTTTCTGAAACCATGTTGAAATTTGGATAGTAAATTGTTATTTTCTGGATGATTGACTACAGTATATTGAAGTGACGCTGAATGGTCTGTAGTTTTCTACATTATATTTATTTCCCGATTTAAAAATCGGGAAATAGACATTGGCATATTTCCATTGTTTTGGTAATTTTCCTTCTTCAAATGATGTTTTGTAGATTATTTATAACTGTTTGTGTAGTTGGCCTTTGCAATCATACAAGTATTCGATGGATTTCGTCCGGGCCTTGTGATTATGAAGGATTGACTTCGCTTATAGCCGTGAGCGTGGTTTGTTAGTTGATTAAGATGCCCTCTAGGAAATTATTATCGTGTATATGGGCTTCTGGAATAGGTTCTTTTTCTATGGGGAACACTGAGCAGAAATGACGGTTTAATTTATGCGCGATTTCTTGATAATTTGTTGTTTATAATCCATTTATTCCGAGCTTATACCCGATAGTGTTTTTGTGTTTGACCGGAAGAGTTTCCAGAACGTTTTTTGATATTTTCGGATGTCAGTAGCGATTGTCTTCCCATAATTGTACTTCGACTTTCTAATAACGTGGGTAGCATCATTTCGGGCAGTTTTGTGTGTCTTTTTTGCTAAACGCTTGTTTCGTTTCCTGGTCAATATAGCGGTTCAGCCTCTTAAGATTCATTTTACTAATTGGTATGTGTGTTTCTTTATTATTGGTAAGGTTTTCTTTAAAATCATCCAAAGACCGCTGCACTCCCATTTCTTCCCCGTTTTTCCATTTAAGTTCACATAATGGTTTATTGAAGTTGTATTTGGATTTATTTTCATTGTTTTCTTTGTCAAATTGTAATATTAGGTGATCACTTTGACCAAATCCAGGATTGTAATGTAAATTTCCTATCATTTGTTCTTCATTTGTTAAGATCAGATCTGGAAGACATGGAGTATTACCTTGTCTGTATCTCGTAGGGTTTTTGACGTGTTGGTATAAGTATAAGTCATCGATGCATTGGATGAATGCATATTCAGTTCTATTCTCATCTGATTGGATATTAAGTAATTCCCAATTTACCTGTCTGTAGTTAAAGTCTCCAACCAATAAATAGCTAGAGTAACCTACTAATAGCTTTTGGTATATCATATCCAACATTTCTTTGTTGTTATCTATACTACTATTTGTACTTCTGTGTATACATCCCATCAAAAATATGTCACCATTTTGAAGTTTGATTGAAACCAAGACTGCATCATTGTAACTATTTGTTTTGTTTACTATACATGCTCTCGGTTCTTCTTTAACAAAGATAATAACTTCTATTCCTTCGGTGTTACTGACAAAAATGTAATATCCCTTTCTGTCGGAGTCAATTCTAATAATCTATCCTTCGTTAAACAGTCTGCATTAGTATAAGTCACTTTTAGCTTATCTTTTGGTAATAACTCTTTACATGTGTTAATACATCTTGTTTCATCTCTTTTTATTACAGGATTAAAAACTTTATTTTTACATTTAAAACCGTTTTCCTCCTGTTGATGGTTAAAACACGAACTAATCTCACTGCAACAGCGTATTTTGCGGTTTATCCGTTACTGGTGATAGTCTAATACCACCTAACTGTTCTATCTATAACACTATTGTCCAGCAGTGTATTATTATTTATTGAATTAACTAATGTGTCGTTAACAAAGGCTTTTTGGCATGTTGAGAGAGTTATATTAGGTGAAGTGTGATTATTTGCCACAGTTACTTCTTGTTCGTTTGTTTCCATTACAGTTATATGGTTCTGTTTATCATGAACTTCTCGTTTTGTTTTTTCTTTCGATTCTTTGATTTTCAGCCAGGTCCTTAAATATTGCCGAAGTTTTCTTTGATTTCTATCCACTAATACTATTTTGAGAATTTGTTTTCCACCCTTATATCTGTCTTTTTATCCCGAGTATGAAACAAATAACTATTTGGAGATTGCTATATAGGCCTGTATAGGCAATGTAATTCAGCATTTTTCCTTCAGGGAGAATAAAAACTACTATGTTGAGCTCACGTCTACGTCTATCTTCTAGTTCTTTAACCTTTTGACCTACAATTTCGTTGAATTTGCTGTTTACATCCTGCATTATTTCAGTTGTAAGGAATGCAGAATGTAGAATGTAGAAATATTAATATAGAACAATTTTTTTTAACTAATTCAATGTTTTAGCTTCTACACTTCTGTTTTATACATGAGAAAAAGTATGTGTATTACAAAAAGGGAGTATTTGGTGTGATTCGAACCCTCGACGTATTTGCATGGTACTAATAATTGTTGTAACTCGGCAGAGCGTCTAAGCCAACTCGGCTATGTTGTGTTGTTTATATGTAGGGTAAATAAGTATTTTAAAAAAAGAAAATGGCATGACATTAAGAAGGAGGTCATTTTCTATTTTCATTTTTAAATGTGTCTCAAATATAAAACTGTTTTTATATTAAATACAAGAATCACCAATAAATATCAAATATTTAAATGAAATAAGTTTAGGACTCATTTTCTTTTAATTCTTAAAACTTATTTGATTATTACTTGAAGTAATCGGGACTGTTTCGAATTCCTATGTATAGTTATTTAGTGATATAATAAAAGATCAAAGTAAATTATTTAAAAAATAACCAAATTAAGTCACTGATGCATCGCTTAAAATTGTATATGCTCCCATACACGCAGTAGTAGTAGTAGTAGTAGTAGTATCAACAGAAGTTTATGCTATGGTAGTGTTGTGTAATGCAGTTTCTGTAAGTAGTATAGGTTAAGAGAGTAATAGTAGGGGAGACTATGGTAGTAGCAGTGAATAGTGTAGTGTAAGGATAAAGAAGTAGCAGTAAGTAGTATTGGGTATAGAGTGTAGCTCTAGCAGGAACTGAGATAGTAGCGTATGCTGTGGTAGTAGCAGTAAGTACTGTAGTGTGAGGTTGTAGGATAAGGTAGTATATGTTGAGATAGTAGTAGCACTGTTTAAGGTAGGCTATGGTTGTAGGATAACGTAGTAGCAGTATAGGGGAGAGTTGCCAAAAATGAACGTCAAATATATTATAAATCAAACCTGTCTCAGAACTGTTTACTTGTATTTATGTCATTAGACGTAAAGCTTGTAAACAGACTGCAGTTCTAAAATTATTTAAGTGAGGTATGTCAATGACTTTTTAAGCGTTATCTTTTAGTTCTTTGTTTAAACATATAAAACATTCATGATCAATTTAGTGAAAAGTTTCGATAACACAAGGTTGTACATATATGCGTATACTCGTCCCGGTCTTCAGTTAAGACACACACTTTGAAAACAGTGATTTGGCTGATATGATTTCATTCTTTTACTTTATGTAGGTTTTATATCTAAGAGTTGGGTGTTCTTCGAACATATACGTGCGTCAGACAACTTAATTTTATCCCACATTTTCAAAAGACGTTTGCTGCGGATGTGTCAAAAGCTGTCTGTTAACACGCTTTGTGAGAAGTTACGCGTTGGATTTATATGCATCGAGCTTAAAAATGACGTCAAGTTTAATCACGCTTTGTGAGAAGGTATGCGCTGGATTTTATTGCATCGAGCTCGAAAATGACGTCAAGATTAATCACGCATATCTTCGTGAGGAAATAGTTTATTATGAGCAATAATGCGTTTGCAAAGATGTTTTCAAAACGCATATGCGTCAGAAAGTGTCTGTTTATGGGCAAGGCTTAAATATTTCGAGTATACAAACATGACATTAGGCCGTTATTCTCATTAATTACAAATATCTTGGAACGTCTATTTTCGTAAAGGGTTGCTCATATAAGGATTCCAGGAAAGTAGGACGTCCCGACATGGCCGTCGTCAGCACATCAGCTCAGACTGTCCATAACAGACAATAAATCCTGCCAAGACATTCCACACTTTTTGATTCGATTACCCGCCGCTGGCACACCGGAACGTAATTACAGGACTGTGTCTGGAGTACAGTTCAGTAATTACTGAAACAAACCCGATAGTTTTTTGTGTCGGGGTCAGACCATTCAGACATTTTAGAGGAAGTGTTTTAGATGGACTGTGAAAACTGTTTTAATGGTACACCACTTTGTGTGTTCTCATATAAACTGTAGTTAATGTATCGGTCATTCGATAAGACGTGTCGAAATGAAGTCGATTGACGACAAATGATGACCTGCCTATCTGGCCGTATCAGATGCTTTCCCACGATTAATTACACGATGTCCGCAATATAGCACAACTGTTCAAAATCCACATGTAATATAACAAACACGAGTCTTCGTTACACAATAAAGAATGTGTTGCAAAACAGAAAACGCTCTGGAAAAAGGAATCAATGCATACTGTGAACAAAGCCGACCATTTCCAGTGCAGTATCACTATTTCGAACGTGAATAATATTTATAAATACATGTTTAATGCATATCAGTTTACATCAAATAATAGCTTTCAGTTAAGTCCATCAGTATACAGTGTTTTAATCTTGAGGATCGAAAATATTTCTTTATCTTATGGTTATTGTCATATTTGAACAAATAAATTAAATCTCGGAAAACGTTGAACACACGAGATATTGTTTGTATTTTATCTGTATGGTAATTACTAAGACGTATATGAGCCGTCCCGCGAGAAAACCAACAGTGTGGACTCTGCGTAAAGTATCGACCCGGATCAACCTAAGCATGCCGCACAGGCTGACCCGGACGTACACTTTTCGCCTCCTGTGGATTTTCTGTTTCAGGAATCATTACTCTATACCTCTTTCCGCCTATGTCGGCCCGGATTAGCCTACGCGGACTGCGATGCATTACGCAGAGTCAATAATGTTTGTTTTCTCGCGGCTCATATTTACCATTATTCCGAGACTGACATCGAGCACAGACAGCCGTCGCTTTGAAATGTCACTGATTGAAGAAAATCGAAAAATAATCATGTCTTATATCTTGATAAAATAGTTCCTAATTTTGAAAACATTTTGGCAAAAAAAGATACCATTTTCTACGTTTTGCTGATTTCTGGTACTTAGGAATAAAACTTGATTGGTCAGTAACGCTGTGTTTCAAGAGTAATTAGGTTACTACATGCATTTAAAAGTAAAGTTTTTGTTTATCAAGGGTTAACCTAACAGTAAAGTCTAAAGTAGTTACAAAACACATCATTTATTAAATGTTCTTTAACCCTTTCCCACATACAGCAAATCTGCAGCAGACGACTTTGAAAACATCTAGGAAAATAAATGGATAATTCCTATTAATGAGAGTTTAATTATTGAAAAAAAAAATTAAAACATTGTGGCAAAAGGAGAAATTGCTCGTTTGGAGCAATTTCTTCTTTTGTCAGAATGTTTTCAAAAGTCGTCTGCTTCAGAGGATCCAGAAAGCGTCTATATTTGGAAAAGGGTTAATCCTTATGTAAATTTCCTTGTGTAACGGTTCCCTAATTTTCAAAACATACTACGACTCTTGAAACCAAATCAAATCGCCTTCTACATTATGTCAATTCAGGCCCATATGTTTAAACAATTCTCCAGTTTCAGCAGCTTTCTTACCAAAGTCATTTAATTGCAGATCATTTTCAACTAAATGCACTGCTGTGAACGTACCCGCAACCATTTTTAACGATATGTAAATGGTGGGGGAAAATGACTCGCGGACTGAGTGCCGATCTCAAAGGTCCCAGGTTCGAACTCCGTTCGAGCGTGACCGCCTCGGTGGTGTGAGTCAGTCATAAAGATTACCCATCAATCGTAAGCGCTAAGGAGGAAATGTCATTTGTATCATTTCAAAAGTCCCCGCGGTCCCGCAAATCACCCATATCTCACTTACGACCAGCGTACGGCTGAATCTACACTATTCACCAACGTTTCAAGTCTTGACCAAACTCAGTTTCAAGAAACATCTTGACCAAACTCAGTTTCAAGAAACATCTTGACAAATCTCAATGTTATGCCGGATTTTTACATTCATGTTTTAGTAACCATGACATAATATTCGTGCATAAAGTTCGAATACGCATTGGAGTACTTAATGAATCTAAAACGGTGAGGTAAAATGGTAAAGTTCAAAACATGATGATTTTCTGTACATATATGTTTTTAAAATATGAAAATGCCAATGTGTATATGTGTTGCCAATGTTTTGGAATGTTTACGTAACATATGTCTTTTTAATGTATTGAATTATTCCTTTTGATGTACATATGCGCTGCCAACGTACAAATGTATCGGTAATGTAATGACAAGTATGTGTACATATTTTGTTTTCAATGTTTTGAAATGCCTATCTATCTGTTTACATATGTGTTGTATATGCTTTGGCATGCCTATATATATACATATTTGTTGCAAAGTTTTGAAATGTATATCTACATGTATGTACATATTTGTTGTCAATGCTTTGACATGTCTATGTATATACATATCCGTTTGCATTGTTTTGACATGTCTATCCTTATATACTCGTTTGTTGTCTGTGTTTTGACATGTCTATATATATATATATACACACATATTTTCAATGTTATGACATGTCTATGTAAATGTTTGTTGTAAATGTTTTGACTTGTCAATATACATATTCATTGTCAATGTTATGACATGTCTATGTATAAACATATTCATTGTCAATGTTATGACATGTTCATGTACATATGTGTTGTACATGTTTTGACATGTCAAAAAACATTTATAATTTGGTAACAAAGTTGCATGTGAATGTACTTATTTGTTGACAATGCTTTTGTATAGCAATATCCATATTTTGTTGGCAATGGTTTGACATATCAATGTTGTTGTCAATGTTTTGACATATCAATGTTCATGGACCTAGTCAATGAAAATATTTGATTTCAATGTTTGTACATGCCTTTGTACATATTTATTGGAAAGTTTTGAATTCTTCTTTAAATACATGCATGTGTTGGCAACTTTTTGAAATGTCTATGGAAAACAATGCAGATTACAACCGTGTAGATGCGTCTCTGATCTGATCACTCCCTGGTTACAGCTGCCCTTATGGGAGGTTATCTTGATCACCCATTCATATGTGCAAACAATAATTCACAGGAAAATAGTGTTCTTAGCAACATTTTCCTCATGCATACACATTTTGATACATCTGCAGCAGATGGTTTTTGATGAAATTGCGGCAAAGGTAGAACTTTCTCTTTTTCGACTTTTGCCACAATGTTTCCTATATCTATTCATGAATTATAATATCTTTTAGTGGTATTTCACATATTTTACCTCTCTGCTATTTTTGAAAAATTGTATGCTGTAGATGTGTTTTATGTGGAAAAGTATTGAGAAATATGGCGTCCCTTTCTAGACGGCCCTAGGCGTTCCTAGGTCGTCCTTTTTTTTCTTCTAAAAACCACTTTACACTTTGAATGCATTCTGTTGCTATCGTGACGATTATAGTAATCAAAGTCCATTTAACGCTCAACGCAAACTATCATTATAACGAACATCGAAATCTTCTTAAATTTACTGATCCATCGAGTTTTGATTCATGTATCGCTCGATCGGCGTCATACAAAAAGGGTCATTTACATATCTTTGGGGTATTCATTGGTCGTATTCAGATTGTCCGTTCACGTATAGAACTTTTGCATGTGCTAGCCAATTCAAACCACCAAATAAGAGTTTTGATTATCATTCACCACTCAATGGGTGTGTTATAACACTATGAATATTAACACATCTAGCAATCGGCGTGTGTGATAAAAAGAAGTATACTATACTGAAGAAGTTTTTTCTTTGATGTTTAGAGAATGACAGTAACGTTAAATGTTCTAGATTGCAATAAATACATGTATACGGCTTCACATACTAGTAATCATTCACATAGCCATACCGGTCTGAACAATTCACCGACCGGTCATAACTAATTAAGCAAAGAGACAGGCGCTCATCACCTAATCACACCCTATACTGTTAATGGTACTAGTTAATGAATTGACCTTTGATATCGATTGTTTTTTATGTTCATACCTAAAGTGTACTTATTTCAGTGGTTTATATTACTTGCGTCTTTTTTTTTTTTGCCCTTTTTCGACACCGTTTTCGTCTGACACGGGTGTATACAGATTTTTAAAAACCAAACAGAGCACTCGGACGTGTGATCGTTTAAAGCTATCATAAAATTGTTGGATTCGGCTGACACTCTCCTAAACATATTTATGAAAGGTAAATCTGAATACATCTAAGCTCATTCTTAATACACCTCCAAGGTATTTGAATACATCTGAATACATCCAGGTTAAATCTTAATACACCCCCAAGGCATTTGAATACATCTGAATACATCCAGACTAGATCCTAATATACACCCAGGCTCAATCTTAATACACATCGAATGTATTTGAATACATCCAGGCTAAATCTGATTACACCCCAGATTATTTGAATACATCTGAATACATCCAGACTGGATCTAAAAACACCTCAGGGTATTTGAATACATCTTAATTCATCCGGGCTAAATCTAAATACACCCCAGGGTAATTGAATACATCTGGTACATCCGGGCTAAATATATATACACCCCAGGGATATTTGAATACATCTGGTACATCCGGACTCAATCCAAATAAACTTAAAGGGTATTTGAATACATCTGGTATATCCGGGCTAAATCTAAATACACCCCAGGGTATTTGAATACATCTGAATACATCCAGACTTAATCTTAATACACCTCAAGAATATTTGAATACATCCATGGTTAATCTGAATGCACCCCAGGAAAGCAACTTATAATCATCGGGTAAGACTTTGAAAAAAATGTGGCTAAAGTAGAAATTGCTAGTAGTGAACAATTTGCCCTTTTTTCACAATGATTTTAATTCTTTTTATTAAATTATACTATCATTTGTAGATATTTTGCCTTCATGTTTTAAAAGTCGTCTGCTGCAGGATTAGTTGAATAAGGAAAAGGGGTAGGTAATTGATTCTTCCCGTCATATTTACAAAAGTCGTCTATATTGCAGAGCTAGAACAGTCGCTCGGATAAGGACAATGCACTTGGGTCTTACCAAACAGAAATGGCTGCACTTCTTGGTGCGTACAAAGTATGACTGATTTACTGGTTTCAGGATAAACGGACCAGAAGTACTGATAACTTTACCAAGGAAACTCCGTGATATAACTGAAAAATTGTAGAAAGCGGCGTTAAACACCAAACAATCAAAAGGACAATGTACTTAATCTATATTAAGATTACCTTTGTCGTCCTCAATGATGTAGGTATAGACGATGATCATCCAGGCAGCCACGCATATCCAGAAGAATCCTAATCCGGACACTGCAAGACATAACTTATTACGTCTCGCAGACCGGTGACAGGATTTCATTACCCCACCCACACACATCACCGTTCGTCAACGCGCATGAATTCAAATCTATCAAATTCATGTTCCATTATACATTATGATTCACTGACTTCCGCAGTATCTCTGGAACTATGTTTTGTTTGTGAAATAAAACACCTACCAGATGTTCTTTAATTACAGTTTTATGAAGGCAATGTCTTTCGACGCACTTTTATTCTAGAGAAAAACGACACTTTTTATCCTGTAATTGTTTGTGTATTTCTGTTTTTACATAGTGTAGAAGTATGCCCTTTTGGAAATAAACATTATGTTAACGACGCGTTCATATTTAGCACTAACCTTGTTTACATTTTCCCACATACAGACGCGTTCTGACGCCTCTGCAGGAGGCATCATTTGAAAACATATATGGCAAAAAGTGAAATTGCTCATGATGAGCTTTTTTTCTTCTTTACCCACACTATTTTCAACATTATTTAACATGTGTTCTTTCATTTATATATATATGTCCGTATGTTGTCTAAATGTTTTCAAAGTCGTCTGCTGCAGATTTTATGCATGCTGGGAAAATGTAAAAGTAAGCATCAAGCTAAAGTTAGATTTCATATGTGCAATAAAAAAAATTTGTTCAAGACGTCAGATCAATGCAAGTAACATACTTGGAATAGCTCTTTAAACTGCCGTATAAGAACACGATTTTTTTTTAGAAAAATCATTTGGAAATCAAAACACATGCTGTGTATGTTGAATTAAGACCTTAAAAGTTCGGATTATTTCGATGTTGCACGGTTCTTTAAAATCAGTTGGAGAATGACAATTTTCCGGTTTTTAAATTCATCACATTGAAAAAAACACACCAACTCAACTAACTACACTTAAATTATTAATTCAAACTCGTTTATCCTTTCCCATATACAGCAACGTTACAGCAGACAACTTTGATAGTGTTTTTGTAATGTATGAAACAGCAGTATTATAATTGAATGGGGTCAACAAACATTATGGCAATATGAGAAAATGTTCATCATGAGCAATTTATCCTTTTGTCACACTGTTTTTCTCAAAAGTCGTCTGCTGCAGAAGCGTCACAAGGTGTCTGTATGAGGGAATGGATTTAGCCTTCCTGATTATTTTCGCTTAGGTACTAGATATCTAAATTATTACACGACTATGAGCAGCGCTCTTCGAAAAACAACAACCATAAGGCATTTGCGGCCAGTGTAGATCCAGATAAGCCAGTGCAGACGCGGAGTCTAATTGGGCTCTGTATGTTCGCCAATTAGTGAGAGAAATTCAAGAATCTTTTGTAGATTAGTATCCACTTTGGATCCTTAACCCATTCCTTCATATGACAATTCTGCAGCAGACGACTTTGAACATATTTTGTCAAAAAATAGAAAATCTCGTTAATTGAATGGATAACCTATGACTAAAAGTGGAAAACATTGTGTCAAAAGAAGAAATTGCTCGTTTTGAGCAATTTCTTCTTTTGTGACTATGTTTTCAAAAAGCCGTCTGCTGCAGAGGCTTCAGAAAGCGTCTATATGAGGGAAAGGGTTAACCATGGATGCCTAGACAGGTCTTTCTCCATACACGTAATCCAGGCATTAGCGACCAATGTAGATCCGGATCAGCCAGAGCATCCGTGCAGTCTGATCGGGCTCTGCACTTTTCGCCAATACATCATATAGAAGGTTTCAAGAAGCAGGATCCCGTTTGGATTCGTAAGCATGGCTGAATAGGCAGAGATATATTCCACGCGTGTAAAACGCCGCTAACTCTTACAGCGCCGAATTGTTTTAAGTAGACTATTCCATGTTAAAAATTGGGCATCTCCATTTCTAATGTAAAACAAGTTTTGGAATATGTTGATAACTAAAATGCAAACAATGCTGATTTCAGGTGAGACAGCGTGTTACGAGCTGACTCATCTGGGTCTGTATTGTTTGCCAAAACCTCAATTTTTCCATTGGGGCTTAAAGAGTTATTTTTTGATTTCCTGGAGTAGTGCTCGTAAACAATGTGATGATTTATTTATTCACTAGTCCTTCTTTGGTACCGTAACCATCGTGTATAAAATTTAGCCCTTTCCAACATACAAATGTGTAGCAGGCGACTTTGAAAATATATACCGTGATCCGTAAAAACGTATAGAGTTTGTGTAGATTGAAAAATAATTATTCAAAATAGTTGATTACATTGCGGCAGAAGGAGAAATTGCTCATCATTTTGTCACAATGTTTTTATGCTGCAGATTCGTCAAAATGCGTCTGTAGGTGGGAAACCGTTAACTTAGTCGCTACTGGTAGATCCAAAAATCACATAACTATCGCTTTTTGATCCTTATAAATCCGTTTACATGCATCTATGGTATAGCTTTAATTACACTCGCACGTCTGCATTTCACTGAAATTCCATGAGAGAGAGAAAAATTAATCTATTAAGAGCTATTTTGAGAATTTGTGACCATTCTCTAAAAACCACTAATTCCCAATCAAGCGTTCTCAATCCCTGTTTTCATTCTATCGTAAAGCGTTGACCAACCAAGATCAAGGCGTTGAGCGGGACGTTACTACCTGACAGGAAATTCGTCTGCCTTAACGTTTCTTGGAGAATAATTAGTCTAAGACTACCCTTTACTACTTTCATCTGATTTTTGGTTGTGCGCAGAAACGGGAATCAGGAAACAAAATCTGATACCCCCCCAAATTGCAAATATGAACCATTAATTGTGAAATGTCGAGCGAACGATACCTTCGTATGTCATAATGAGTCCTGGTGGCATGATTTCTCAACTCAAACTGTCAATTTATTTTGCAAATAAGATCATAAAGGATTATATGTGCCTATCGAATTTATATTATCACTCGTGGAACCGCCAATGGATTGCTATATATATATACAGATATTGTTGAAGATTACGTATTGTCAATCTTTCGATTGATCGATTCTTTGTATAGCCCTTTCCCTCATACGACAAATCTGCAGCAGACGACTTTGAACGTATTTTGTCAATAAATAGAAAATCTCCATAATTGAATGGATAACCTATGACAAAAAGTGGAAAACATTGTGGCAAAAGGAGAAATTGCACGTTTTGTGCAATTTCTTCTTTTGTCACTATGTTTTCAAAAAGCCGTCTGCTGCAGAGGCGTCAGAAAGCGTCTATATGAGGGAAAGGGATAATTACGGACAAAAAGTGTACATTTGTGTTTGCCTTGTGTTTTTTTTTTATCCATTCTTGCAATTCTTCCGTAGATTTGGACTTATTGACAACTAGGAAACAAGTTCAAGAGAGTGTGTCTTTTAATTTTGATGGCTGGCTGCTTCTAAAAAGACCATACAAGAGCATTTTCCCGAAGCGTATCTCAATACCGATCTTGTCCACGTACCAAAGAAAGCTTTGTCAAATTGTGGGTGCACTTCACCTGATCTAATGGGTTGAACATGTAAAAAGGATATGCATTTAATCAAAGATCAAAATTACAGATTCTGTCATCTATGAAAAACAAGGTTGTGTGTAATTGAAGACGTTTTACTATTTACATCCTGTGGTCTATTCTACTCACATCAAAGTCTCCAAAAGACCCCCAAAAAATAAACCAAAAAGCTTTGTTGTCACATTTATCTAGTAGTTTCAAAATAAGTATGTACATGTACCTTGAAATAGCTATCTAAATTGTCCACTGGATATATCATTATAAAGTTGTCATATTCGTAGTAAACATCGTGAAAGTGGAAGCATCCACACACCATTGTGCTCTCTCTCCCCTAACGATTAGAATACCCCTGCTGGATAACCCTTTCCCCTCATATAGACGCTTTCTGACGCCTCTGCAGCAGAGGGCTTTTGGAAAACATAGTGAACGAGCAATTTCTTCTTTTGCCACAATGTTTTCCACTTTAAGTCATAGGCTATCTATTCAATTATAGAGATTTTCTACTTTTTGACAAAATATGTTCAAAGTCGTCTGCTGCAGAATTGTCGTATGAGGGAAAGGGTTAAGGCAGCCGCTTCGGGATGTCGAAAGTGGGGTCCGTTCTGATTTGTTAGCCGCCAGCTTGTTAAATAATTGAAACCGAAAGCCTGATAAAAGACAGCTTCGGGAAGAAAAAATGTGTTCGGGACAAAGGTGGTGTCAATGGCTGATCCTTTCTATAGGGGTGACACTACAATAAACAAACACCTTTATTTACGTAGCACCCATTATTATACATGTTATTGTTTTCATAAACAAATGTGTCTATTTCCATAAACAATGAACCTATTATTAATCATGTACTTATGTCCATGCACATTTCACCAATATATTACCAATATAGTATACATGTACTTATATTATTTTCATAAACAGTGAACCCATTAGTAATACATGTTCTGAAGTCAATACACAGTTCACCAATATAGTATACATGTACTTATTTTATTTTCATACACAGTTCACCAATAGAGTATGCATGCATTTATGTTCATAAACAGTACATCCATTAAGTAGGCATGTACTTATTTCTATAAACAGTGCACCAATATAGTATGTATGTACTTATTTCTATAAACAGTGCACCAATATAGTAGGTATGTACTTATTTTTCATCCTCGGTACCCAGGCTATTCATAAAATATATGATACATGTATATGTTATGAATATCCTGGGTACCGAGGATGTATGTTTCATAAACAGTGGACACATACTAGTACATTATGTATACAAGAGACACTCTTCTTATCCCACACACTCATTAATGGCTTAATACTGGATTACCACGTGTAGGTCTTGTTACTCGATGCTGGCACGCTCATTTCGCAGGTTAACCCTCTCCCACAAATATACGCAATTTGCCACATCTGCCGCAGCCGACTTTTAATAACATTTTGACAAAGTTAAAAACTTCTCATAATGTGCATATTTCCCCTTTGTCACTTTGTTTTCAACTCATATTTATTCTATCAACTTTATAGAGTTCCCATAATTTTTGCATGGATATGTTTTAAGTAATCTATACTACATATGTGTTGTATGTGGGAAGGGGTTAAGTACGATTTTCCGTTGACATTACGCACACACACAACGTTTGGCTAATATAATACGTATCCATTCATTGCACGTTCACTGCTAAAATAATCCGCAGAGGGAGACTGAATAATAGACATGATTAATAAAACGGAGATGAAAGGGTTACCGTGGATACTGCTTAACATAACTTTCTTGTTACCTTCTACGACTTATAATTCGAACAGTTCAGAGCCAGATTGGTAGACTGTGCGGATGCCCTTTCTGATCTGGATC
>JASEVX010000011.1:34982847-35025526 GCA_031761405.1 Serripes groenlandicus
AAAGTATGTTACACCCCGAGGCATCTGTTGTAATTCGTAACTACATTTAGCTACAGGATGGTGTTGCAATTGATTTGTAAATGCAATCGATTTGTGGTTTCCGGTACATGTCACATTTGTATATCGAAACAAAATTGTAAAATTGGAAACCGTTTGGTAATTCTTTGCTATCTTTTTTATGTGTACAGAACCGTATTATTTACACATACTCACATTTTGAAAGATGTGTTTTATGAATTGATTGATTGATTAATTGGATACGTCGCCGATTTAAACAATTGTCGGTCATATGATTGGCATGGTGGTCTAGTGGTTAACACGCTGGACCGTCAATCCAGAGGTCTGGGGTTCAAATCCCGGTCCGGGTTCTGGATTTTTTCTGAGGTGCTTTAAGTGGCTCTCACTCAACTAGAGGTCAAGTACTGGTCCATTCCAGGAAAAAGTGCCTCGCGTGTATCGGTGCTTTACACTGAGCACGTTAAAGAAGAGCTAGGGTATTGCACCGGACTCCCTTGTATCTAATTATGTCTCTTGAATTTATCTGCACCTGTCAGATGTTTGTACAATATATAGTGTACACTACGAAATGGGCCTATAGAAGCTAGAAAGCTTATGCTCGACCAGAGCAATTGGTCTCTATAATTACATTACATATCACAACGGGCAGTGCACATACGCATGTGTTTCCATATTTCTCAAATCAGTTTTCCACCTAACGTCTTTTAAAGCAATTGGACGTTGTTGTTTTTTTCAGATAGACTGTTAGGTCATTGGTTGAAGACGAATGACGCTTGGGTCGCATTGACTTCTAACGCATGATAGAAAGAATGGTTTCCGAACTGGGTCTCGAACTCACATCACCCAGTTTGAGAGTCTGTGTTGCTACTGTTCCATTTAGGCTGACACCAGTGAAAGCCCAGGTGGGAAAGCCAATAATACCATTTGAAATGTGTTTGGTATGACTATGCCGTGGATCCAACCCGCTCTACCCTATTGTAGCGAGGCGTCCGAAGCCTAGGTTTAAAAAAAGCTTACTATTTTAGTACATTGCACTGCAAGTACTTACATAGCAACACATTAGAAACGCTGACAGACTTTCGGGTTATCTTATATAAGAGCTTGCTGAGATATGAGTTCCCAATATCAATATACATGAAACATTTTACTGGGTAATTGGCAACGTTATTGCAATTAACCCTTTCCCACATGCATACGCATTTTGAAGCCGCACAGCAGAGGACTTTAGACAAACATTGTTGTTAAAATAGAAATGTCTCATGATGAGGTATTTATCCATTTGCCAAACTGTTTCAGCTATATTCAATAAGTAGACTCTCAATATTATAGATATCAAATATTTAGCCTAGATGTTTTTCAAAGTCGTCAGCTGCAGATTCCGTGTATATAGAAAAGGGTTTAAACCGTAGTCCAAAAAGAATTGATGTCTATCTACATGGATCAAAGTACCCGGGGAATGGTATCAAAGCAGTGGGGATCTTTATTTTTTTTCCCAAATTAATGGCCACTAAAATATGGTAGCCTTCTTCAAAGTATAAAGTTAGCCACACTCATTCGTTTGGTTGTAAGATATAAATTAAACTGCATGATTTCTCGGCCGAAATAAATTAAAGAGTAGAAAATGATCAGAACATGTCTTTGATACACGGAGAGTAGTCTCGATCGACACTTATATAAAATACACAAGGACGCCTTTATCAGAGACGTGTCTATTCCACAAGGCAGATAGGCCGTACCGGGGACAGTTTAATTGGTATTTAGCCCCTGTGACCTATCCAGGAGCTCATTAATTATTAAAGCTGGTTCATTATTATGCCACTAATGGAGTAAATCACGGCAGGTCTAATTTAATTCCTGATATTTGACATTGGTATAAAAGGTATCTACTTGCAAGTAAGCCTACGAATTGTATTTAAATTTACAAAACTGATTAATATAACGAATCAAAAAAACATAACATAACTTGCCTTTTTATTTGAAGTTTGTTTTTAATCTGAGAAACCATTTGATTTCAATTACGAATAACTGGTATATTTATGTGATGTTTTTTCGTCATATGAAATAGTTATCTTCAGAATACGAGGTTTTTTTCCTAATAGAATACCATTTTATTATTCATATATGTGAACAATAATTGTATCCAATTGTTGGCCACCTTAAAAATATATTTGGACCTAAATTTACAAAAAAATAAATATCCAAGGAGTAGTTAGTTAGTAGCATATATAAGACACTACATTTTGCACACTAAGCTTATATGCCTGTGTTGTAAATTAATTTATATATAAAAGTTCTGCTCTATGTTACTTGTCAAGAAAAGTTAAAACGATTTATACCAGCAAACAAATTATGTGCAATTACATTATCCATACCTTATGCAGGATTTTATTGGCGCTTCTATAGCAAGATTCACTATATGTATTTCGTATTTTAGGTCACTGACTCACAATGAAGCATGGTTTATACAACAAATAGTGATGAAATACCTCTTAAAACTGAGATATAAAGCTGAATTACATTAATATTTTGATATTGTATAACAATTGATTGTTTTACGCTGTTTTCAACAATATTTCAGTTATATACCGGCGATATGCATGATCTCTGGGAAAACAAACCAGAACTAGGCTAAGAAATGGCACTCCACCATGACCGGCCAGCCGCGACTGGGGATCGAACCGGGTACGCCCGGTTTCAAACCCCCGACGCTAAACACTCGAGCATGGCGAATTGAAACTTATATTCAATGATGTAAATATTTTGTATCAAGACAAAAAAAGCATAAATCATCATTTTTTGGATGAATTGGATAGGTTTTTGGACACCTAGTATATGTAAGCATTGTACATGAATATAATAAATGAATATAGGATATATATAGGTGTTTGGACACCTAGTATTATATGTAAGCACTGTACACGAATAGAATATATAAATATAGGATATCTATAGATTTTAGGACACTTTAAATAGTGTACAATTAAAACATCTATTTTAGACCGGGGTAACCCTGTGTCCCAGGTGTGAATCAAAACGTCTAAAACTACTAATTACATTTAATAAGACACGCTGGCCCGAAAAGTACTCACATACCGCATACATTACATTTGCAGCAGACGTTTTTGAAAGAAATCTCAATACACACAAATATGAAATATATCGAAACATGAAAATAAAACTTTATAAATGGATTCGAAAACAATGTGTCAAAAGGAGACACTATTCAGCCTGAACAATTTCTCGTTTTCTCAAAAAGTTTCAAAAGTTGCCAGCTGCATATGCGTCCAGAATGCGTATGCAAGTGGGAAAGGGTTAAACTATCGTCTAGCGATTATGAACCAGGCGACCAGTACAGGCATACCAATGATTATTTAGCTCGTCTGCACACCCTTATCATATTAAAAGCTGTCTTTTAAACAAACCAATATGTTTTTGAACACTCTTGGCAGATTGTCAAACACTATCTATTTATATTGACTTCCAAAATATCATATGATTATTATACCATCTTGTTATTGTGCGGGTGCATCAGCACCAGCGCATATATTGGTTGTGTTTAGAAATATCACTGGTGCAATGGGCTTGCGCATGCGCCATGTTAATCGTCTTGATCGCGCATGCAACGTATTTTACCGTCAGCTCTCGGATATTTCCGTAGCAGTTCATCACTAGACTGGTTCTCGTTCGAGTTTGAAATAGATGATTTAATAAAAAAAAAGTGCTTACATAACATATGGGAAATAAGCTCCGTCCCTGGTGGTCATGGATTTTAATATATCAAGATGACTTGGGTAAGTATGAGTCGACCGAGGAACATTAGTGTGAAATTATATTGACATTGATCAGTTAGTTTCAGAGGCACTGGCTTTCTACAATTCAAGGAATGTATTTCCTTGTACAACAATAGTACGTACATTCCTCAACTCTTTCCCTGCCGAATTTCACAAAGTTGACTCCACTCAATTTTCCGTCCAACAGGACATTTTGTCATTTTTAAAGTTTAAGTGGCAAACAATGCAGATTTTTGTTAAGAAGAGACAACTATTCATGAGCTGTCTCACACGAATCTACATTGATTGCAAAAGCATTTAGTTGCCTTTGGCAGCGAAAGGGTTAATATAAGGCCACTCATCCGAATCAATTTCGTATGTGGCTAGTACATTGGGACTAGACGTAAATCAAGATGTCTACATCTAATTTAATAGCACAATGGCCCCAACGTTATTAACGTGTGGATGTATTGTTCATATCAAGTTTAATAGCTCAATGGCCTTAACGTTATTAACGTGTGGATGTATTGTTCATATTAAGTTTAATAGCGCAATGACTCTAACGTTATAAACGTGGATTCATTGTTTACATCAAATTGATATTTAATAAAGCAAAAAAAAAAAAAAATCTAAAAACAAGTTTGCCACGTCTATATTTTGGTGAAATTACGAAAATGGTAAAACGACAAATGTAATCCTTTCTCACATGCGGATAACGTGGTCGCGTCTGCAGCGGACAACGTTTGAAAACATTGTGAAAAAAGGAAAATTGCTGAGGATGAGAAAGGGCTCTTTCTGCCAAAATGTTGTCAGCTTTGTTCAATAATCATTCTTTTATTTAAAAAAATTATTTCCATAAATTGCAATATATTTTTCAAGTCGTCTCCAACAGATTTATATCATGTTGGCAATGGTTAATATCACATCCGGATGACTCTATTGCTCCCACTAGCAGACCGGTTTTGCCGCAAATGCAGCACACAACATTTGAAAACAGTCGAGAGTATTCAAGATGAGTAGTTTCTCCTTTTAACGCAATGTTTTAAACCCTACATGTATTTAATGAATACACTTTCCATGTTAGGGAGTTTTCAATATTTGTTCCTAAATGTTATCAATGTCGTCTGCTGTAGAATTACCGTATGATGGAAATGGTTAAGATACAATTTAGTGAAGAGAGAAATAAAACACTTTTATAAAAGAACAAGAGGCCCATGAGGGCTTATGCTCTACTGGCATTTATCTGGCTGGTTTTCGAAAGGAAGCGAGCAGTCATCAATATTTAACTACCATACAAGTTTGGTGAAGATCGGATAGTAAATGGAAGCTCTATTGTGTTCACAAGCTTTATTATAGCAATTTTGACAATTTCAAGGGCCATAATCCAGTCATGCATTGGCGGATCTGGCTGGTTTTCGAAAGGAACCAACCTCTCCTCAATATTTAACTACTTTCTTAGTTTGGCGAAGGTCAGATAGTACATGGAGGCTCTATTGTGTTCACAAGCTGTATTATAGCAATTTTGACAATTTCAAGGGCCATAATCCAGTCATGCAAGGGCAAATCTGGCTGGTTTTCGAAAGGAATCGAGCTCTCATCAATATTTAACTACGATCTAAGTTTGTCGAAGATCAGATAGTAAATGGAGCCTGTATTGTGTTCACAAGCTCTATTATAGCAATTTTGCAAATTTCAAGGGCCATAATCCAGTTTCGCATGGGCGGATCTGGCTGGTTTGCGAAAGGAACCGAGCTCTTATGGATATCTAACTACTGTATACGTTTGATTGCGATACAATCAAAACTGAAGACATACTCGCGTTCACAAGCAATTGTTTACGGACGCACGGACGCACGCACGCGCGGAACAACACCATGGCATAAGCTATTCTGGCATTTGGCCAGTAGAGCTAAACACTGTCCAATAACGTTTTTAGGCGAAATGAAGCAAATGGCAAAACGATACATTTAAGACAATCGAAACGCGCAGCGGCGGCTAGGAGACTGGTTACGGTAATCAACATGTCTATAACTAATTAGATAAAAGTTTCTTAGAACGTGTACTTTTATACTCGGCAGTTTAACCCTTTTCCATCTGCAGACGCATTTTGTCGAATCTGTAGGAGGTGCATTCTTAAAAGATTGTGGCAAAATGGGATATTGCTCATATGAACAATTTCCCATTTTGCCACAATGTTTTCAACTCTATTCAATAATTATACTTTCATTTATGTAGAGATTTTCGATATTGTCATATGAATGTTTTTGAAGTCATCTGCTGCAGATGTGTTGTGTGTGGGAAAGGGTTAGAAGCCAAAATTAGAAGGCACACTATTAAAGCAGACTGCTAGCTCGATAGAACGTTTTTAAGAATTATTTTCCAAACGAATGTAATAAAATTCAACAAAAGACGAAAATAGACAATGACAAACTGAACAATGGGTTATGAGGGTGCCCTTTCCCACATATAATATGTCCGCGGCAGACGATTTCACAGCAATGTTGGAATTAAAATACAATACAATACAATACAATACAATAGTTTTTATTTCGATGCTGATTATGTACATAATACATAAATGACAGCTCTGCAATATATTATACAATGTGATCAGAGGGCAACAACAGGCGTAGTAATTAAATCAATATGAGAGAGAAATTGAGAATAAGAAAAAAAAGAAAGGAAGTATATAGAGAAAAACAAGAAAGAATGTACAGAATGGAGCATAGAAGCATGTTTTGTAGTTCAAATATGTTTGTTAAGCATGTTTATTTGAAAGCTCAACAAGCTTGTTTTCGTCATGTTTCCATATTTAATTAGAAAATAGAAAACTCTTGATATATAAAAGTTTGATCATTAAAAAGCGTTGAAAACATTGTGGCATTATGATAAGTCTTTCAATATGACAAGTTTTTCCTTTTGCCACAATATTGACACACGTCGTCTGCAGCAGAAGCTTTGAATTGTGTCGTCTGCATGTGGGCCGAATTGTTTAAAGTAGACTCTTCCATGTTCAAAATCGGTTGTGTCCATTTCTCAATTTATGAAAGTTTTGGACTATTTTGGTAACTGTAATGCAAACAATGCTGATTTCAGGTGAGACGCTCGTTACGAGCTGACTCACCTGAATTTGCATTGTTTGCAAAAACATTAATATTGCCTGTGGCACTGAAAGAGTTAATGCCGTTTTCAACAATTATTTAGCCATATCACGGCGAACGGTTCAACATTTCATCTGTGTCCTGTTTTTCTCACACCGGTGCTCAAAGCAACTGTTTCCACATTCAGCTGTTAGCTCTTTGATTGGATACGAATGACACGTGGTGCCTTCACTCATTGTAAAATGGCGGAAGGATTGTTAGGCGAACTGGGGTTTAAACTCAAAACCCATTGCTTGACAGTATGCGTCGCTTCCAATTGAGCTACCGGGACTCGGCGAGAAAGGGTTAGAATAAGCGGAAATGTTTTCCGAGTTTGTGCCTCAACGGAAATTCCAATACGTTCCATGGTAGGTACTGCATGGTTGATCAACGTAAGGGAGATAAGACAGAGTCGACATCTACAAGAAGAACATAGATTTATCATAAATGAGCCGACACGCGAGAAAACCAACATTATGGCCTATGCGTAATGTATCGACCCAGACCACCTTGCGCAAGCTAAACCGGGCCGACACAGGTGGATAGAGGTATAAGTAATGATTCATGGAACAGAAACTCCACAGAAGGAAAACAGTGTCTGTCCGGGTTAGCCTGCACGGCATGCTTATGCTGGTCCGGGTCGATACTTTACGCAGAGTCAACATCGTTGGTTCTTCTCGTGGGACGGCTCATATCATCTGCGTAATGTATCGACCAGATCAGCCTGCGCTGTCCGCGCAGACTGATCCGGCCGACACATTCCGTCTTAGGGGGAAAGATGTATAGAGTAGTGATTCCTGAAACAGAAAATCCACAGGAGGCGAAAAGTGTCCATCCGGGTTAGCCTGCGCGGCATGCTAAGGCTGATCCGGGTCGATACTTTACGCAGAGTCCACATCGTTGGTTTTTCTCGTGGGACGGCTCAAATAGCCTAACAAGTCCAAAAATTGCTGCAGAGCGAAACCGTCTCCGGACGAAATTTACACGATTAACTGGTTCCACAAATTTCCGAAAGTATTAGAGACCAGTATTTATAGCATGTTATCGCAAAATTTAAGAAGAGAATTAATAAAAGAAATACTTAAAACATTGGAAATATGTTATTCAATTTAAAATGTCTCATAATTAGAAAATATTGTTATTTTTATGAGATTGCCGTAAATTATCTAAGGCATTTACATTTAGTATAAACTATATAATGATAATAATGTATTTCTTATTTTTCTTCTGCGCAATTTAACGTCAATGTTTAAGTTAATATGAGACGTTCCACGAGAAAAACAACAGTATGGCCTCTGCGTAATATATCGACCTAGATCAGCCTGCGCAGTCCGCGCAGACTTATCTGACCGACACATTTCGTCCGAGGGAGATGTTCTGTCTCAGGAATGATTACTCTATACCTGTATGCCCCCTGAGACGGAATGTGTCGGCCCGGATCAGTCTTCGCGGACTGCGCAGGCTGATTTTGGTCGATTCATTACGCAGAAGCCAAAATGTTGGTTTTCTCGCGGGACGGCTCATTTGTATTGTATTTGCACCGGGAAATGTGCAGGTATAAATCAGGAAATGTGTATAAATCAGGAAATGTGCAGGTATAAATCAGGAAATGTGCATGTATAAATCAGGAAATGTGCTATAAATCAGGAAATGTGCAGGTATAAATCAGGAAATGTGCATGTATAAATCAGGAAATGTGCAGGTATAAATCAGGAAATGTGCAGAAATAAATCAGGAAATGTGCAGGTATAAATCAGGATATTCATTTTGTTTCATATCGAGGGCTTGGCGTGAAACGGTTGTAACTAAAATCGGTATTTTTTTTACCAAGGTTAATCACCTCGCCATAAAGTCTTTATAAGCGTTAAATCATTTTTCTTTGTAAACAATGGAAATTTAGGTGCCATTGCTCGTTCCGAGCAATGGCACCTAAATTTGCATTGTTTACAAAGGGGTCAAAATTGCCCCTAAACCAGGGTTTTTAAAATAGGTTTTTTGTTACAACCGTTTAACGCCAAGCCCTCGATATAATGTCAGCCCTGTTTTATGGATGTAACTTTAATGCAATACTTTATCTTAATGATTAAAACACTATCGAGTATGCTTCTAGCGCTAATCACTTTTAAAGAGAGAACTATTCAGTAGTACGTCCTTTAAATGACTGACGATGAAAGCTTCAGGGGATCATTTCTACAATTGTTTATAAGGTCGAACAGTTCTCAATCGATTCCAAAGGGACAATAAAGTCTAATTATTAGCTTAAGGCCAGGACCTGATTCCAGCTACAGACAGCAAAACAATTCCATTACCAGTAATTAATTGCTACCAATTCGTGTCAGACACAATGCTGTAATTAGCCTATTTTTGCTAGAAATATAGGTCGCGTTTTGAAAATAACCCGAATACAAATATCTGGCTTTTACCGTTTTTTTACCGGTATATATACTCACACGAAAAAGAAAGTGTGCACTTGGTTATAGGACATTTTGTTATACTTATAGAAGCAAAATATAGGCAAATTTGGTATCAAAATGCGCAAATATGTATTGGCTATACGATGTTTTACTTTTAATTGAAATTTGATAATTATCAGAACATTGTTTTACGTGTGAATAACGTAGGGTGAAAAGTAAAAGTTGCATATTTGTAATGTTTTGTAACTGCTTTTTTGTCTTCGGATATTTGTCAAGTTACGTGACAATTTATCAGTAGCTGTTGTGGCCTCCTCGTCTACGGATCAACGCAAGTATTCTAGATCGTTATTTTCTTCACTCATGATGATAACTCCGTATATATCTAAACTTTGTAAAAGTTATGCCCAATTCAAAACTGCACACTTTCTTTTTCGTGTGAGTATAGTATCCAAATATAATATCACTTTAACATATTTTAAGCAACTACGACAAAAGTTACAAGACACGCAGTAGACGACTTTGAAAGTGCATTGTCAAGTCAATGACGTCAACACACCTACGGTCACAGATTATGCGACTATAGACGAAAATAGTACCACAATTGATATTCATCTGTTTGGTTATTCGAAAATCACCCCGCCTACTTGCCAAGGGTGATTAACCCTATTCCCCCATACGACGATTCTGCAGCAGACAACTTTGAACATATTTTGTCAAAAAATAGAAAATCTCTATAATTTGATGGATAACCTATGACTAAAAATGGTAAACATTGTGGCAAAAGGAGAAATTGCTCGTTTTGAGCAATTTCTTTTTTTGTCACTATGTTTTTCCAAAAGGCGTCTGCTGCAGAGGCGTCGGAAAGCGTCTGTATGAGGGAAATGATTAACAAATCCTTCTGTCCCTCTTCGTTCGATAGATAAACTTAAATAATCGTTTGACGATTTAATCTTATTAAAAACCAGACCTAAATCGAGCCTATCGTAGAAATAAAATAGCATCGACCTCGAAACATGCACCAAACATGCCTGTTCAAACATGCACCGACATGCTGACAGATAACGGTATTTAACGATTTCTAATGGCGTAATTGGTTAAAGTATTTATTTCTTTTTTATTTCCTTATTGAGACAGCACATCAATAACCCAGGAAATGCATTCCGACAATTTCCTCCCCATGCTGTAACTGACCCTCTTACATAATACATTTAATCAATATGGTATATTTGCAAGTAGTTCCGGACGACAGACACTTTCTCCTCTCAAAGGTCTACATAAGGAGGGGGTTTTACAGCTCCTTATCCCGTAATACATTACGCAGAGGCCATAAGGTAGGTTGTATTGCGTGACGGCTCAAATCTCAATATTGCCATAGGCGCTGAAACAGTTAAACAATGGAATAGGGATTTTAGAACATACAAAAACATCCCTTATCTATAGCCGTGTAAAATATCAGGTTCCTAGTTCGCAGATGCATATTTATGGAATACCTCAAAGTGCAGGACAAATAAATACACGTACAAAACATCTGTTTCAAAATCTGATATTAACGATGTAATCCGAATGAACACGCGTGATCTTGGTAGCGCCAATTTAAAAGTGCTCCCCCAAGTGCATATTTAAGATATATCTGAAAGTGCAGGGTGAACAACTGCTTGCTTTACTCTCACATTTCGACATCGTGCTTCAAGGATTGTGTCCACAGGAATATGTGCAATCGTGGTTGCATCAATTGTTGTTCAATAAGGCAACTACTTATCAGACACATCAGACTCGAGACATGCAATTAATAACTTCAGTTCATTTCCAAGTCATATATCATTTTTAGCAAACTATTTCGACCTAAAAAATGATATTTATCTGCGAGGACGAAGTAGGAATTTGGTCTGATGTTATTAGGTTTAGGTACTTCACTTTGTTGGATTTCAATAATAATAAAGTTTCAATAAAGTAAAATTCGATTTGTCCAAGAATTTTCAGATTATTTGGTCGTAAGACAAAGTATGTCTGAATTCATTGTATTGTGCATGTCCTAAATCACATATATTCTTGACTTAATCATGATAAATGATCAGGGTTTGTGACCGAGGAAAATACAATTTGCGTTCATTAATAACAATTTACAATACAGAACCGTATATGATGCACCATAATGACGCCAAAATATCTCGTAAAGAATTACTGCCAATATAGTTTTGATATCGTTAAACGTCCTTTTGCCGTTTCGATGTCATTTATTTGTTGTACCGCCTATGTTGTGTAGTAGTGGTAGAATGTCCGCATCGGTTGCGGGAGGTCGTGGGTTCGATCCCCGACCGGGTCATACCAAAGATTTTTAAAATGGTAGTAATAGTTGCCCTCCTTGGCGCTCAGGGTTGCACGGTAAACATTACGACTGACTGGATGTTGTCAGGATAAATGGACCAGTATAACTGGTAACTTACCCAGGAAACGCCGTGATATAATTCAGAATGTGTTGAAAGCGGCGTAAAACACCAAACAATCAATCAATCAGTCATTTAATAGTAACATATAAGAAAGCAGACAAGTATTTGTCCTAATCCGTCTCAGGGTATATTAAGATTCTACTTAACATATACTTGGAAGGAGGTCGTTAGCTGAATCAACCAATCAAATTACAACTTCTATCAACTAGCACACGCCCGGGTGGTTCGATATATAAGTGTATTTGGAATACACCCCTAGCGAATACACCTCGATCCTATGTCAAAATGCTTATCAAAACTCAGCAGACGACTCAAGTAAACAGTGAAGCAAAGGAAGAAACTTCTCATGATCTGCAATGTCTCCTTTCGTCAAAATGAATTCAAATTCTAATCAATAATCGTATTTTCACTTATAGATAATTCCATAAACATTTCATTATGTTTAATGAAATCTGCTATAGAATGAATGTGTGTGGGTAATTTCTTATACGAGAGGACTACGGTGGCTTTGCAACGTTGACATGAATACGCTGACCCTGTATGCCAAGGTTATCATAACAAATGCATTAAGAAGTAATTCGTTTATAAAGTGTCCACAATATTTGTCTTTTATGTTATTCGACCCTGACATTAATGTTATCAAGACAAACATTCAAACAAAGATTCAACATGTTCAAGTCAAAAATGCGCTTTCTATAGACTTACTTTCAATTAAGATTATTCTCAAAATAGGCTTTTTGATTTAGTTTTTGACCCTTGATGACCAATATTTATATTATATATTTAGCCTTTGAATCGCAAAGACAAACATTAGAATGTTGTTAAGATTTCATTAAGATAAATAGACTGAAAAAGTTCCGTAAATATTGAATGAAAACAGCATCCTTTGAAATGTTTTCACACAGATGGTTAACTATTGATGTCAAGCGAACGAAGGACAAAGACACAATCACAATAGCTCATCTTGAGACACTTTAGGGAATAGAAATAAAGACATCGAAATGTGCCTTAGTTTCTAGTTATTCTGTGATCGATGTTTGATATAAACTATAATGCGTGTGGCAGGTGCTAGTTTATTTAATTCCATTTTCCAATTGTTGCCCCCTACAACATTTATTGTCCACGTCTGATAGGCCCCTCGTAAGTAAAGATAATGGGAAAGGAAAGGATCATTGCAAGACTTTAGCCGATATAGGAGTCCAACCAGTACAGTCTTAGGACCAAACTGCGAATCTACAACAGCAATGTAAACACAATTCTACCGTACAGTTCAGAAAGTTGGCGTGTGATAGTAAGTGACCTGTGAAAAATTAGAAGTATTCTCTACTTGCTGCCTCAGAAAGATTAATTTAATATTCTGACCAAACACGAGCCTTTTGGAGAAAGGTAATGCTACGAGCATAACATTAGAAATCAAACAACGATAATTTAGATGATTAGGTCATGTACTGATAATAACACAACACCGCACACCAAAAACAGCTTTGTATTGGACTCAATAAGGGAAAGCAATGAGAGCACGAATCGCCTGGCGAAAAACGGTATAACCGCAGAGTAAGTAAGGAGAACTGTATTACACTTTAGACCAAGCCAAATACATGGCTAATTATATCACGGAGTTTTCTGTTTAAATTTTCAGTACTACCGGTATGATTTATCTGGATTTATACTATCCCCGCAACCCTCGAGCGCTAAGGAGGGAAGCGATTACTACAATTTTAAAGAACATGTATTTGGTATGACCTGACTTGGAATCTAACTCTGGCCATTAGTTCCCACTTCAACATGGAGACAGACATCTGACAGGGCTAACATATATACACAGAGCTCCAAATAAATTTACTTCCTGGTCTGTAATGCTTAATTGACCCACACACCCTATGATGTTTGTACTGAAAAGAAGCATCTCAGTGAGACCATTCTTTTAAGCACCAATGACACTGGGTTTACTTTGATAATCATTTATATTGTGGGGGGAAATCATCCCCCCTTTTCTAGACCTCTGTAAACTGACACATAACTGTTTGAAAATATCCATCGCACTAACACTGAGTGGAAGATAATTGGACAAAGAAGAATATTCTTGCTTCCTAACTTCTGTTGCATTACCTTACATATGAACAGAAACATATAATTACGATTAATGTTTTCTTATTCAAATATTAGCCGATTCATAAACTTGCTGTCTCTCAAATAATGTTATATATCTGATTACAATGCTGCTTTCATGTGCTTGGCTATCCAAATCGCCAATATAAAAAAAAACCATATGTTACCTCTCTTTCCAACATACAGTGCTTTTGCTGCAGATGACAACTTTTTAAAAATATTGTCGCAAAAAGGCGAAATAGCTCAAAAGGACAACGTCCCCTTGTGCCACAATACTTTAATAAACTTTCATTTATAGGGATCAGCACTATTTCAGCAGATGGTTTCAAAGGCGTTTGATGCATATTTTTCTATGTGGGAAAGGTTTCAAGCTCTTTTAACAGACGGGAGAGGAATGTTTAGCTATTTATTTTAGATTTTCCGATAACAACAGAAGAAAGACGAAAAGGAAATGCAAATCTAAAAGCCCAAGAGGAGAATAAAAGAAACAAGCCCAGCAGCCGCATTACAAACTATTTCCTATACGTCTTGAGAACCAGAGTGACTCGCTGACTGATTGATTAACAAACATCATGTACTGGCATCTCTTCTAGTTTTGTTTTCGATACCAAAAGTACAGACTCTTTATTAAGACAACTCATCTCAGACATGACCGCGGTACAAGAAAGTTAAACAATTGATGTAAGCATAGTTCTATAACCATTTATTGTCCGGTACTTTTGAGCTGAATATCAAACAATAAGGACAAGAAATCTGCATAATCATTTTAAGTTGCTTTATAGGGATCATGTCTCGTTCAGTGCGACAGCTATGGAACTACGTGAATTTGCAAGTATAATCTGTGTTTGTTCTTTGTCTAGAAGATGCTGACAATATATGAGTAGAATTTTGAAAAGAATTCTGATTAGAAGTTTTTGTTGACAACAGCGATGATGTTGGGTTCAGTGCTGAGAATATCTGTGTGAAATAAATTCCTTCTGCTGGGATCCCCATCCTCGGTACCCAGGCTATTCATAACATATATATGATATCATATAGTTTATGAATAGCCTGGGTACCGAAGATGCAGATACCTGCGGAAGTCACTGAGTTACAGCACTTATTCAACATTTTTGGAACCTGCACTTGACGAGGCCACATTGGAGCAAGGTTATTGGAGGTGAGTGCCGTTTGTAACAGTTTGCGCTTCACTCGACGCGACCCGACCATCTAACCATGTAAGTAGGTAAGTATTTTATTATAGTGGCATGTGTATGTACATCAACAAAACAATAGTGCAAACAATAATAAATAAGTCACTTTCAAAAGAAATATAATCAAGATAACATATAAAATAAAAAAATATATAAAATGGAAAACATGTTGATTTGGTATTATTCTACTTTATAACGACAATATTAGAAAGGCAGATATGGGCAATACCATTCCAAAACTACCTTTTGCTTCTTAGTGTTCTCGCACCAGTACTCCACACAACCTTCCAATATTGACTCTCTTTAGCCAGTTGGTGGACGCTATTCACAATGACTGTCATCATGTATTCGAAATTATTAACGACAGAGCATCGGGTCGAACTCACGACCAATGAAGTGATAGACCTCGTCATTAGCTACTGTCTGAGCCTAACGATGTTAGTCAAATAGACAGAACAGAATATAAGCCTATTTACAACACAAGCATATACGCTAAGTGTGCTTAACATACATAATAAACAAACATGGTAACTAAAATGCTTTTCTTTTTTCTGGCATCAGTACTCCACTCATCACTGGCTATTTTCTCATATTTACTTGTTAGCCCATTTGTGAAAGACTTCTAACGCTTGTCACAATAACAACGGCCACTGGATTGCTAGCCCTCGTCGTTACCGACTGGGCTATAGGGGCTCGACACCGTCCAACTACCTTATATAAATGTAATATCGAAAACGGAGAGACGTACACAGCCTTTTTTTGGTCAGATAAGGATAAATTAAATATGAGCCTCGACAGGCAAATTGGAAACAAATTGTATCTGCAGCGGTGACTCAGATGAACCTGTGTAAGTCTCGTCATGCCTTCCGAGGATTTATGAGAGTTTGCACTTCCGGGTACAAGCAAAAGTTATGGCACTTTAAGTTTTATATCGGGCTAAGTATGTCGAAGGACATTCTAAGCTATCACGGACGAGCAAATCTACGGTAGAGAGCGGATGAGTTTTACGAGTCATTAAAATCAAAGCAGTACACCATTTTATATTATGGCGTACGATGAACCCGGAAGTTGAAATACTAACAGATTCACCAGACTCTTCACTGTAACCTACATGATGAATCAATTTAATTATATGTCTATATGTAATTTTTTGTTGTTGAGGTCAAATTACGCTAAATACATCCGCTGACTAGGTTAAAATACATCAACAAAAATCCTTCTTTGTTTCCATGTAAATCGATCAGTTTCAGTGCTCAATTGTCACAGTTTCCAAGCGTTTCTCACGTAGAACACCATATATCATTGAAAAGAGTTACCTCCTAGCTTTAAAACAATCCAAAGAAAATGTGGGGTCATGCATTATGCAAGAACTCGCCAGGCGAAAATGGTAACCGTCATTTTGTCCCAAATCGGGCCCGGACAAAACCGGTACTTAGCATTCTCTACTTTCACTTTCAAACAAGGTCAAACTACTAAAATTGATCAAATCAATAATTGCCAGTGCATATTATACACATTCACAATGCATTTAAACTCAATGTCATATATTCAATACATTCTGGTGATGGTATACACTAATTTCTACGCAAACAAAGTTTTTTTTTAGGGACTATAGTACTGTATATTAGCAAGTCAGCGGATGTATTTAGCGTAATTTGACCTTTAAGACAAAAAACTGTACTTAAGTATATGTTTTTTCTAATTATTTACAAAGTATGATATAAAATAAAATCACAAAAGCAAGTATTAGGTCAATGAAGTAGTTATTATCAAAGAGAATTAATTTTTTCTATACCACCCAAATTTATGTTTTTCGGTTAAATCGGCCAAGTTTTATGCTTTCGCGCTATACATAGGTCTTCGCAACGGAAAAATAAGAAAAGACATCACATATTTGGTTTTACTGTGTCAACTGTTCATAGAGATGATCACATTTTAGATGTATGCATTATTTTCAGACATTTTAGGCAACCAGTATCCTCATTTTCAACCAGTTTGACTGTATCCAAACATTTTTGCAGACGACACAAAACTGACCTGTCATTTTCATGGACTCTGACTTGAAAATAACCCGAATACAAATATCTGGCTTTTACCATTTTTTTTACCGGTATATAGTATCCAAATATAGTATCGCTTTAACATATTTTAAGCAACTACGACAAGAGTTACAATACACGCAATAGACGACTTTGAAAGTGCATTGTCAAGTCAATGACGTCAACACACCTACGGTCACAGATTATGCGTCTATAGACAGGAGGTACAATTTACTAGCGAAAATAGTACCACAATTGATATTCATCTGAATCACCCCGCCTACTTGCCAAGGGTGATTTGTTGTAGATTAACCCTTTCCCTCATACGACGATTCTGCAGCAGACGACTTTGAACACATTTTGACAAAAAAATAGAAAATCTCTATAATTGGATGGATACCTATGACTAAAAATGGAAAACATTGTGGCAAAAGGAGAACTTGCTCGTTTTGAGCAATTTCTTCTTTTGTCACTATGTTTTTCAAAAAGCCGTCTGCTGCAGAGGCGTCAGAAAGCGTATATATGAGGGAACGGATTAACAACTCCTTCTGTTCCTCTTCGTTCGATAGATAAACTGAAATAATCGTTTTGATGATTTTAATCTTATTAAAACCAGACCTAAATCGAGCCTATCGTAGAAATAGCATCGACCTCGAAAAAAAGTGCCTGTTCAAACATGCACAGACATGCTGACAGATAACGGTATTTAACGATTTCTAATGGCGTTATTGGTTAAAGTATTTATTTATTTTGTATTTCCTTATTGAGACAGCACATCAATAACCTAGGAAATGCATTCCGATAATTTCCTCCCCATGCTGTAACTGACCCTCTTACATAATGCATTTAATCAATATGGTATCTTTGCAAGTAGTTCCGGACAACGGACACTTTCTCCTCTCATAAGGTCTACATAAGGAGTTTTTTTTTTACAGCTCCTTATCCCGTAATACATTACGCAGAGGCCATAAGGTAGGTTGTATTGCGTGACGGCTCAAATCTCAATATTGCCATAGGCGCTGAAACAGTTAAACAATGGAATAGGGATTTTAGAACATACAAAACATCCCTTATCTATAGCTGTGTACAATCTCAGGTTCCTAGTTCGCAGATGCAAATTTATGGAATATCTCAAAGTGCAGGACAAATAAATACACGTACAAAACATCTGTTTCAAAATCTGATATCAACGATGAAATCTGAATGAACACGCGTGATATTGGTTGCGCCAATTTAAAGTTCTCCCCAAGTGCATATTTAAGATATATCTGAAAGTGCAGGGTAAACAACTGCTTGCTTTACTCTCACATTTCGACATCGTGCTTCAAGGATTGTGTCCCCAGGAATATGTGCAATCGTGGTTGCATCAATTGTTGTTCAATAAGGCAACAAATTTTAAGAAACATAAAGACTCGAGACATGCAATTAATAACTTCAGTTCATTTCCAAGTCATATATCATTGTTAGCAAACTATTTCGACCTAAAGAATGATATTTATCTGCGAGGACAAAGTAGAAATTTGGTCTGATGTTGTTAGGTTTAGGTACTTCACTTTGTTGGATTTCAATAATAATAAAGTTTCAATGAAGTAAAATTCGATTTGTCCAAGAATTTTCAGATTATTTGGAAGTAAGACAAAGTATGTCTGAATTCATTGCATTGTGCATGTCCTAAATCACATATATTCTTGACTTAATCATGATAAATGATCAGGGTTTGTGACCGAGGAAAATACAATTTGCGTTCATTAATAACAATTTACAATACAGAACCGTATATGATGCACCATAAAGACGCCAACATATATCGTAAAAAATTACTGCCAATATAGTTTTGATATCGTTAAACGTCCTATTGCCGTTTCGATGTCATTTACTTGTTGTACCGCATCTGTGGTGTAGTGGTAGAATGTCCGCCTCGGTTGCGGAAGGCCGCGGGTTCGACCACCGACCGGGTCATACTAACGACTTTAAAAATAGTATTAATGGTTGCCCACCTTGGCGCTCAGCGTTGCAGGGTTAGCATTACGACTGACTGGCTGTTGTCAGGATAAATGGACCAGTAGTATAGGTAACTTACCAAAGATACGCCGTGATATAATTAAAAATATGCTGAAAGCGGCGTAAAACACCAAACAATCAATCAATCAGTCATTTAATAGTAACATATAAGAAAGCAGACAAGTATTTTTCCTAATCCGTCTCAGGGTATATTAAGATTCTACCTTACACATAACTTTGAAGGAGGTCATTAGTTGAATCAACCAATCAAATTACAACTTCTATCAACTAGCACACGCCCGGGTGTTCGATGTATAAGTTTACTCGGAATACACCCCTAGCGAATACACCTCGATCCTATGTCACAAAACTTACCAAAACTCAGCAGACGACTCCTGTAAACAGTGAAGCAAAGAAAGTGAAACTCTCTCATGATCTGCAATGTCTCCTTTCGTCAAAATGGTTTCAAATTCTAATCAATAATCGTACTTTCACTTATAGATAATTCCACAAACATTTCACTATGTTTAATGAAATCTGCTATAGAATGAATGTGTGTGGGTAATCTCTTATACGAGAGGACCATGGTGGCTCTGCAACGTTGACCTGAATACGCTGACCCTGTATGCCAAGGTTATCATAACAAATGCATTAAGAAGTAATTCGTTAATGAAGTGTCCACAGTATTTGTCTTTTATTTTTATTCGACCCTGACATTAATGTTATCAAGACAAACATTCAAACAAGGATTCAACATGTTCAAGTCAAAAATGCGCTTTCTATAGACTTACTTATCAATTAAGATTATTCTCAAAATAGGCTTTTTGATTTAGTTTTTGACCCTTGATGACCAATATTTATATTTTATACTTAGCCTTTGAATCACAAAGACAAACATATTAGAATTTTGTTTAGATTTCATTAAGATAAATAGACTGAAAAAGTTCCGTAAATATTGAATGAAAACAGCATCCTCTTGAATGTTTACACGAAGATGGTTAACTATTGACGTTAAGCGAACGAAGGACAAAGACACGATCACAATAGATCATCTAGAGACACTTTAGGGAATAGAAATAAAGACATTGAAATGTGCCTTAGTTTCTAGTTATTCTGTGATCTATGTTTGACATGAACTATAATGCGTGTGGCAGGTGCTAGTGTATTTAATTCCATTTTCCAATTGTTGCCCCCTACAACACTTACTGTCCACGTCTGATAGGCCCCTAGTAAGTAAAGATAATTGGACAGGAAAGGGTCATTGCAAGACTTTAGCCAATATGGAAGTCCAACCAGTACAGTCTTATGACCAAACTGCGAATCTACAACAGCAATGTAAACAAAATTCTACCCTAAAGTTCAAAAAGTTGGTGTGTGATAGTAAGTGACCTGTGAAAAAATAGAAGTATTCACTATTTGCTGCCTCAGAAAGATTAATCGAATATTCTGGCCAAACAAGAGCCTTTTGGAGAAAGGTAATGCTACGAAATCAAACAACGAGAATTTAGATGATTAGGTCGTGTACTGATAATAACACAACACCGCACACCAACAACAGCTTTGTATTGGACTCCATAAGGGAAAGCAATGAGAGCACGAATCGCCTGGCGAAGAACGGTATAACCGCAGAGTAAGTAAGGAGAACTGTATTACACTTTGGACCAAGCCCAATATCACGGAGTTTTCCGTTTGAATTTTCAGTACTACCGGTATTATTTATCTGGATTTATACCATCCCCGCAACCCTCGAGCGCTAAGGAGGGAAACGATTACTACAATTGTAAAGAACATGTATTTGGTATGACCTGACTTGGAATCGAACCCTGGTCATTAGTTCCCACTTCAACATGGAGACAGACATCTGACAGGGCTAACATATATAAACAGAGCTCCAAATAAGAGACGTATTTACTTCCTGGTCTTTAATGCTTATTTGACCCACAAATCCTATGATGTTTTTACTGAAAAGAAACATCTCAGTGAGACCATTCTTTTAAGCACCAATGACACTGGTTTTACTTTGATAATCATTTATTTCACCAGATGGTTTCAAAGGCGTTTGATGCAGGTTTTTCTATGTCGGAAATGTTTCAAGCTCTTTTAACAGACGGGAGAGGAATGTTTAGCTATTTATTTTAGATTTTCCGATAACAACAGAAGAAAGACGAAAAGGAAATGCAAATCTAAAAGCCCAAGAGGAGAATAAAATAAACAAGCCCAGCAGCCGCATTACAAACTATTTCCTATACGTCTTGAGAACCAGAGTGACTCGCTGACTGATTGATTAACAAACATCATGTACTGGCATCTCTTCTAGTTTTGTTTTCGATACCAAAAGTACAGACTCTTTATTAAGACAACTCATCTCAGACATGACCGCGGTACAAGAAAGTTAAACAATTGATGTAAGCATAGTTCTATAACCATTTATTGTCCGGTACTTTTGGGCTGAATATCAAACAATAAGGACAAGAAATCTGCATAATCATTTTAAGTTGCTTTATAGGGATCATGTCTCGTTCAGTGCGACAGCTATGGAACTACGTGAATTTGCAAGTATAATCTGTGTTTGTGCTTTGTCTAGAAGATGCTGACAATATATGAGTAGAATTTTGAAAAGAATTCTGATTAGAAGTTTTTGTTGACAACAGCGATGATGTTGGGTTCAGTGCTGAGAATATCTGTGTGAAATAAATTCCTTCTCCTGGGTCCACAGATCCCCATCCTCGGTACCCAGGCTATTCATAACAGATATCATATATAGTTTATGAATAGCCTGGGTACCGAAGATGCAGATACCTTGCCTGCGGAAGTCACTGAGTTACAGCACTTATTCAACATTTTTGGAACCTGCACTTGACGAGGCCACATTGGAGCAAGTTTATTGGAGGTGAATGCCGTTTGTAACGGTTTGCAGTTCACCCGACGCGACCCGATCATCTAACCATGTAAGTAGGTAAGTATTTTATTATAGTGACATGTGTATGTACATCAAAAAAACAATAATGCAAACAATAATAAATAAGTCACTTTCAAATAATTATCAAATGGAAAACATGTTGTTTTGGTATTGTTTTACTTTATAACGACACTATTAGAAAGGCAGATATGGGCAGTACCATTCCAAAACTACCATTTGCTTCTTAGTGTTCTCGCACCAGTACTCCACACAACCTTCCAATATTGACTATGTTAAGCCAGTTGGTGGACGCTAGTCACAATGACTGTCATCATTCATTCGAAATTATTAACAACAGAGCATCGGGTCGAACTCACGACCAATGAAGTGATAGACCTCGTTATTAGCTACTGTCTGAGCCTTCTGATGTTTGTCAAATAGACAGAACAGAACATAAGCCTATCTACAACACAAGCATATACGCTAATTGTGCTTAACATACATATAAACAAACATGGTAACTAAAATGCTTTTCTTTTTTCTGGCATCAGTACTCCACTCATCACTGGCTATTTTCTCATATTTTCTTGTTAGCCTATTTGTAAACAGTTTAACAGTTTATTGATTTCTAGTATTCAGAGGCCACCGGCCCACAATACAATAATTTAGAGCAGTGAAAATATAGTTAATATTATATAACACAAATACAATGCAATACACAATATTATAATAGCAAAAAAATGAATGTGAAAATATCGAACTTGGCATAAACATACATAATACATACATATTATGATTGTAGATAGCGTTAAACATGTATATGACCCATGACATTCAGCTTAATATAAATGATATGACGATGAATTGAAAATTAGCCCATTTGTGAAAGACTTCTAACGCTTGTCACAATAACAACGGCCACTGGATTGCTAGCCCTCGTCGTTACCGACTGGGCTATAGGGGCTCGACACCGTCCAACTACCATATATAAATGTAATATCGAAACGGAGACGTACACATCCTAATTTTGTCAGATAAGGATAAATTCAATATGAGCCTCGACAGACAAATTGGAAACAAATTGTATCTACAGCGGTGACTCAGATGAAACTGTGTAAGTCTCGTCATGTGACTTCTGAGGATGTATGAGAGTTTGTATTTCCGGGTACAAGCAAAAGTTATGGCACTTTAAGTTTTATACCGGGCTAAGTATGTCGAAGGTCATTCTAAGCTATCACGGACGAGCAAATCTGCGGTAGAGAGCGGAATTGTTTTACGAGTCATTAAAATCAAAGCAGTCCACCATTTTAAATTATGGCGGACGATGAACCCGGAAGTTGAAATACTCACAGATTCACCAGACTCTTTACTGTAACCTACATGATGAATAAACTTAAATGCATCTTCTGACAACAATCTAGAATTGGAGCTTCACTATTTGTGCGCCAGTGTAACTTTAAATGATGCCCAATCGGAGATTCAATTAAGGAACTTAAAACGTTATATGTGTCTAATTTAATAATACAAACTGAGTGATTGCTCATGAGAAATCATAAAATGTAAGACAAATATATGAACTTGAATTCAACAAAGAAGTTAATTTTGTACGTTGCAAATGATTAAACATAAAAGCGTCTAAAGTGTTTGGAAAAGACGGAACACAATGCCCCGAGGAGACTTTATGTACAAAGTATTTCTAAAGATCGGATAGACCGAAACCAATCAATAGGTGATGGATTAACAAAGATCACGTGATGACATGTTGAATCTACTAGTCTATGATCATAAAAGTACAGACTTTGTTAGTAGGGTATCAATCATTTAGGGGGTCCTAATTATATGTCTATTTGAAGAAATGGAATCAATGTAAGATAAGGTCATAGTATGGCTATTTTAAACATCAAGCTATATCCAACTAAAGTACTTTATTCCAGGAATATTATGTTTGTCTATTCAGATAACTGCATGTATATATATTGTTTGTAAACAATAACATAAAAGTTGGTCGTTCTATATTCTGTTATGTATATATGTCATTTTGTTTCACCGTTTATATTGCTAGAATGTATAGATCTATATAGAATTTAGGTCATCTTATGTACAATCAATGCGACAGTCGACATTCGTATTGCACCAATTGGCTAACAGTCTATGTGGAAAAGCAGCTACATGTAGCTGCTTGGAATAACGGATGTGATAAGTACTGGTGTGAGGAAAGCCATGAAACATATGGGTTGGTGATTTGGCTGCCTTGATATGAGGAGAAAAATGAAAACGGCGTTAAAGCTCTATCAATCAATCAATTGAAATCAAGAATTCCTCCAATCTAAGTGAATTAATTATACAGGAAAATCACAGTCCAAGTTGAATACCTGTCATGAAAATACTGATATCCTCCCAACTTGTTTTGTGTCTATAGCACAGTGGGAAACTGCTAATCTTAACTCTTTCAGCGCCAAAGGCAATATTGAGCTTTTTGCAAACAATGCAGATTCAGGTGAGTCAGCTCGTAACGAGCTGTCTCACCTGAAATCTGCATTGTTTGGCTGTGTTTACAAAAATATTCCAAAAATCCTATAACATGAAAATAGAGTCGTCCGAGTTTGAACATGGAAGAGACTACTTTAAACAATTCGGCGCTGAAAGGGTTAAATTTCAAGTTTTATGCACAATAGACAAACTGTCCATGTTGTATATATGTATATAATCATTCAAACTTATGCAATGCCTATGCTTATACATATATAAAACACTTTATATCATTAATACTATTTAAAAAATAATTATAACAGAGTATTAACGATATAAAGTGTTTTACTGACTTTCTTCCCTTTTGAAGACCTAATATACAAAGTTTATAAATATATATTTTGTCCTATATTTATTTCCTGGTTAATTGTAGATATTTAAAGAAATGAAAACAAAATGATAAGGAACGTCAATGGAGAAAAGCGACGATTACTATAAATAATTTAAAATGAACATATTTTTTGTTGTTGAGGTCAAATTACGCTAAATACATCCGCTGACTTGCTGATCTACATAGGTTAAAATACATCTACAAAAATCCTTCTTTGTTTCCATGTAAATCGACCAGTTTCAGTGCTCAATTGTCACACTTTCCAAGCGTTTCTCACGTAGAACACCATATATCATTGAAAAGAGTTACCTCCTAGCTTTAAAACAATCCAAAGAAAATGTGGGGTCATGCATTATGCAAGAACTCGCCAGGCGAAAATGGTAACCGTCATTTTGTCCCAAATCGGGCCCGGACAAAACCGGTATTTAGCATTCTCTACTTTCACTTTCAAACAAGGTCAAACTACTAAAATTTATCAAATCAATAATTGCCAGTGCATCCTATACACATTCATAATGCATTTAAACTCAATGTCATATATTCAATACATTCTGGTGATGGTATACACTATTTTCTACGCAAACAAAGTTTCTTTTAGGTACTATAGTACTGTAGATCAGCAAGTCAGGGGATGTATTTAGCGTAATTTGGCCTTTAAGACAAAACACTGTACTTAAGTATATGTTTTTTCTAATTATTTACAAAGTATGATATAAAATAAAATCACAAAAGCAAGTATAAGGTCAATGAAGTAGTTATTATCAAAGAGAATCATTTTTTTCTATACCACCCAAATTTATGTTTTTCGGCTAAATCGGCCAAGTTTTATGCTTTCGCGCTAAACATAGGTCTTCGCAAAGGAAAAATAAGAAAAACCATCACATATTTGGTTTTACTGTGTCAACTGTTCATGAATAGAGATGATCAAACTTTAGATGTATGCACTATTTTCAGACATTTTAGGCAACATTTTTAGGCAACCAGTATCCTCATTTTCAACCAGTTTGACTGTATCCAAACATTTTTGCAGACGACACAAAAATGACCTGTCATTTTCATGGACTCTGAAGCTCCTTTAGACACTTTATTTGCCCTAAGAGATCTGGTTTGTGTGTAAATTTACAGAATGATATAAAATGAAAGCAAAATAGCAAATATTAGGACAATTAGACAATTATTTTCAAAGAAATTTCAAATTTCCTATGCAACCCAAACCTAGGTTTCGCGACATGAGTCCGGCAAGTTTTCTACGCTCGCGCATCATACAGGTCTCCAAGACAAAAAAAAGCATAAACACATAATATTTTTAGGTTTTACTGTGCCCCATGTTTAAAGAAATGACTAAACTTCATGTGTATGCCTGTTTAAGGCAATTAACCAATTAAAAAACATTTTAAATAGCTGGATAAACATCATTATTTGTGGAAAAATGTCAAAAAGGCTATTACCGAATGGCTGGATACCTCCATGAGCCTAAATTACATTCCAGGCACCCAGTTTCATCATTTTTCAAGCAATTCGACTGAATCCCACCCCGTCAAGTACCCTAGAATGTTTCAAAATGTGCAGCTGACACAAACTTGACTTTTGATACATTCCACTCAATAGCTCTAAAAGCTTTTAGTGAGAGATGATATTCATCAACCGCAGAAATATTGGATTTTGATTGTTATATTTTAAAATGTATAAAAAGCATAAGATGTAGTGTAAACGTCTCTTATTTTTGCAGCTATCTAATGGGATTTGAATGGATAAATAAATCTTGCTTTGATTAATAGGTCTGTTTACGCCGCTTTCAACATGTTAATGTTATGTCGCGGCGTTTCCGGGGTAAATTACCAGTTCTACCGGTCCAGTTATTCTAAATAATTCGAGTCAGTTGCAATGCTAAGCCTTAAATCCTGAGTGACACGCAGGGAACGCCATTACTACCATATTTAAAGTCAATTTAGAATGTCCCACGTATAAGAAGCATTTTGTCTTATTCCTCTACTGCATTTTAAGCGATTCCTCGTTTTGTCGCAATGTGTTCTACTCTAATCGATGACTTTACGCCGTTTTGATAGAGATTTTAAATATTATTGTCTTGAAGTTTAGAAGTATTCTGCTGCAAATTTATTGCATGTTAGAAAGGATTAAAATAAACAGTTTCAATATGAGCCGCCTCGTGTGATTTCCAACAATGTGGCAAATATTACGTCACGCAGAAAAGCGTGAATAATCTTGACGTCATTTTCGAGCTCGATACAATAAAATCTAGCGCACACATACCTTCTCACAAAGCGTGATTAAACATGACGTCATTTGTAAGCTCGATGCATATAAATCCAACGCGTACCTTCTCACAAAACGTCTTTATTGACAGCTTTTAACACATCCGCAGCAAACGTCTTTTGAAAATGTGGGATAAGGAGAAGTTGCTCATAATGATCAATTTCTCCTTTTCCCATAACATTAAGTTGTCTGACGCAACGTATGTTCGAATAACACCCAAATATTAATATAAGTAACCAGAATGAAATCATTTCAGCTAAATCACCGTTTTCAAAGTGTGTGTGTTAACTATAGCCCGGACGAGTATGCGCATATATGTGCAACCTTGTTTTCATCGAAACTTTTCACTGAATTGATCATGAATGTTTTATATGCTTAAACAAAGATCAATAACTAAGATAACGCTGGAACAGTCGTTAACATACCTAAATTATATAATTTCTGCACTGCAGACTATTTAAAAGTTAGCAAGCTTTACGTCTGTTGACAATTTTAAATATGTATATGCTTCCACATTGAAAACCTTAAATGTATACAGTTCTCCAGACAGGTTTGATTTATAATATATTTGTTTTGTTTTGGCAACTTTACCCTATACAGTGCTACTACTATCTTACAAAATATACTACTTACTACCACAGCATACCCTACTTTCTCACTTACTGCAACAGCCTACCCTTCTAACTATCTTATCCTATACTACTTACTGCTACTACATGTACCATAGCTTACCCTATACGACTTACATAAACTACATTATATTACACTACTGACTGCTACTACATGTACCATAGCTTACCCTATACGACTTACATAAACTACATTATAGTACACTTCTTACTGCTACTACATGTACCATAGCTTACCCTATACGACTTACATAACCTACATTATAGTACACTACTTACTGCTACTACATGTACCATAGCTTACCCTATACGACTTATATAAACTACATTATATTACACTACTTACTGCTACTACATGTACCATAGCTTACCCTATACGACTTACATAAACTACATTATAGTACACTACTTACTGCTACTACATGTACCATAGCTTACCCTATACGACTTACATAACCTACATTATAGTACACTACTTACTGCTACTACATGTACCATAGCTTACCCTATACGACTTACATAAACTACATTATATTACACTAATTACTGCTACTACATGTACCATAGCTTACCCTATACGACTTATATAAACTACATTATATTACACTACTTACTGCTACTACATGTACCATAGCTTACCCTGTACGACTTACATAAACTACATTATATAACACTACTTACTGATACTACATGTACCATAGCTTACCCTATACGACTTACATAAACTACATTATATTACACTACTTACTGCTACTACATGTACCATAGCTTACCCTATACGACTTACATAAACTACATTATATTACACTAATTACTGCTACTACATGTACCATAGCTTACCCTATACGACTTATATAAACTACATTATATTACACTAATTACTGCTACTACATGTACCATAGCTTACCCTATACGACTTACATAAACTACATTATAGTACACTACTTACTGCTACTACATGTACCATAGCTTACCCTATACGACTTATATAAACTACATTATATTACACTACTTACTGCTACTACATGTACCATAGCTTACCCTATACGACTTACATAAACTACATTATAGTACACTACTTACTGCTACTACATGTACCATAGCTTACCCTATACGACTTACATAAACTACATTATAGTACACTTCTTACTGCTACTACATGTACCATAGCTTACCCTATACGACTTACATAAACTACATTATAGTACACTTCTTACTGCTACTACATGTACCATAGCTTACCCTATACGACTTACATAAACTACATTATATTACACTTCTTACTGCTACTACATGTACCATAGCTTACCCTATACGACTTACATAAACTACATTATAGTACACTTCTTACTGCTACTACATGTACCATAGCTTACCCTATACGACTTATATAAACTACATTATATTACACTAATTACTGCTACTACATGTACCATAGCTTACCCTATACGACTTACATAAACTACATTATATTACACTTCTTACTGCTACTACATGTACCATAGCTTACCCTATACGACTTACATAACCTACATTATATTACACTACTTACTGCTACTACATGTACCATAACTTACCCTATACGACTTACATAAACTACATTATAGTACACTTCTTACTGCTACTACCATAGCTTACCCTATACGACTTACATAAACTACATTATATTACACTACTTACTGCTACTACATGTACCATAGCTTACCCTATACGACTTACATAAACTACATTATAGTACACTACTTACTGCTACTACATGTACCATAGCTAACCCTATACGACTTACATAAACTACATTATATTACACTACTTACTGCTACTACCATAGCTTACCCTATACGACTTACATAAACTACATTATATTACACTACTTACTGCTACTACATGTACCATAGCTTACCCTATACGACTTACATAAACTACATTATATTACACTTCTTACTGCTACTACATGTACCATAGCTTACCCTATACGACTTACATAAACTACATTATATTACACTTCTTACTGCTACTACATGTACCATAGCTTACCCTATACGACTTACATAAACTACATTATAGTACACTAATTACTGCTACTACATGTACCATAGCTTACCCTATACGACTTACATAAACTACATTATAGTACACTTCTTACTGCTACTACATGTACCATAGCTTACCCTATACGACTTACATAAACTACATTATAGTACACTTCTTACTGCTACTACCATAGCTTACCCTATACGACTTACATAAACTACATTATAGTACACTACTTACTGCTACTACATGTACCATAACTTACCCTATACGACTTACATAACCTACATTATATTACACTACTTACTGCTACTACCATAGCTTAGCCTATACGACTTACATAAACTACATTATAGTACACTTCTTACTGCTACTACATGTACCATAGCTTACCCTATACGACTTACATAAACTACATTATATTACACTACTTACTGCTACTACATGTACCATAGCTTACCCTATACGACTTACATAAACTACATTATAGTACACTTCTTACTGCTACTACCATAGCTTACCCTATACGACTTACATAAACTATATTATAGTACACTTCTTACTGCTACTACATGTACCATAGCTTACCCTATACGACTTACATAAACTACATTATATTACACTTCTTACTGCTACTACATGTACCATAGCTTACCCTATACGACTTACATAAACTACATTATATTACACTACTTACTGCTACTACATGTACCATAGCTTACCCTATACGACTTACATAAACTACATTATAGCACACTTCTTACTGCTACTACCATAGCTTACCCTATACGACTTACATAAACTACATTATAGTACACTTCTTACTGCTACTACATGTACCATAGCTTACCCTATACGACTTACATAAACTACATTATAGTACACTAATTACTGCTACTACATGTACCATAGCTTACCCTATACGACTTACATAAAATACATTATATTACACTACTTACTGCTACTACATGTACCATAGCTTACCCTATACGACTTACATAAACTACATTATAGTACACTTCTTACTGCTACTACATGTACCATAGCTTACCCTATACGACTTATATAAACTACATTATATTACACTTCTTACTGCTACTACATGTACCATAGCTTACCCTATACGACTTACATAAACTACATTATATTACACTACTTACTGCTACTACATGTACCATAGCTTACCCTATACGACTTACATAAACTACATTATAGTACACTTCTTACTGCTACTACATGTACCATAGCTTACCCTATACGACTTACATAAACTACATTATATTACACTACTTACTGCTACTACATGTACCATAGCTTACCCTATACGACTTACATAAACTACATTATAGTACACTAATTACTGCTACTACATGTACCATAGCTTACCCTATACGACTTACATAAACTACATTATATTACACTTCTTACTGCTACTACATGTACCATAGCTTACCCTATACGACTTACATAAACTACATTATAGTACACTTCTTACTGCTACTACATGTACCATAGCTTACCCTATACGACTTACATAAACTACATTATATTACACTTCTTACTGCTACTACATGTACCATAGCTTACCCTATACGACTTACATAAACTACATTATATTACACTACTTACTGCTACTACATGTACCATAGCTTACCCTATACGACTTACATAAACTACATTATAGTACACTTCTTACTGCTACTACCATAGCTTACCCTATACGACTTACATAAACTACATTATAGTACACTTCTTACTGCTACTACATGTACCATAGCTTACCCTATACGACTTACATAACCTACATTATATTACACTACTTACTGCTACTACCATAGCTTACCCTATACGACTTACATAAACTACATTATATTACACTACTTACTGCTACTACATGTACCATAGCTTACCCTATACGACTTACATAAACTACATTATAGTACACTTCTTACTGCTACTACATGTACCATAGCTTACCCTATACGACTTACATAAACTACATTATATTACACTAATTACTGCTACTACATGTACCATAGCTTACCCTATACGACTTACATAAACTACATTATATTACACTTCTTACTGCTACTACCATAGCTAACCCTATACGACTTACATAAACTACATTATATTACACTACTTACTGCTACTACATGTACCATAGCTTACCCTATACGACTTACATAAACTACATTATAGTACACTTCTTACTGCTACTACATGTACCATAGCTTACCCTATACGACTTACATAAACTACATTATATTACACCTCTTACTGCTACTACCATAGCTTACCCTATACGACTTACATAAACTACATTATAGTACACTACTTACTGCTACTACATGTACCATAACTTACCCTATACGACTTACATAACCTACATTATAGTACACTTCTTACTGCTACTACATGTACCATAACTTACCCTATACGACTTACATAAACTACATTATAGTACACTACTTACTGCTACTACATGTACCATAGCTTACCCTATACGACTTACATAAACTACATTATATTACACTTCTTACTGCTACTACATGTACCATAGCTTACCCTATACGACTTACATAAACTACATTATATAACACTTCTTACTGCTACTACATGTACCATAGCTTACCCTATACGACTTACATAAACAACATTATATTACACTTCTTACTGCTACTACATGTACCATAGCTTACCCTATACGACTTACATAAACTACATTATATAACACTTCTTACTGCTACTACATGTACCATAGCTTACCCTATACGACTTACATAAACTACATTATATTACACTTCTTACTGCTACTACATGTACCATAGCTTACCCTATACGACTTACATAAACTACATTATATTACACTTCTTACTGCTACTACATGTACCATAGCTTACCCTATACGACTTACATAAACTACATTATAGTACACTTCTTACTGCTACTACATGTACCATAGCTTACCCTATACGACTTACATAAACTACATTATATTACACTACTTACTGCTACTACATGTACCATAACTTACCCTATACGACTTACATAACCTACATTATAGTACACTTCTTACTGCTACTACATGTACCATAGCTTACCCTATACGACATACATAAACTACATTATAGTACACTTCTTACTGCTACTACATGTACCATAGCTTACCCTATACGACTTACATAAACTACATTATATTACACTTCTTACTGCTACTACATGTACCATAGCTTACCCTATACGACTTACATAAACTACATTATAGTACACTTCTTACTGCTACTACATGTACCATAGCTTACCCTATACGACTTACATAAACTACATTATATTACACTACTTACTGCTACTACATGTACCATAACTTACCCTATACGACTTACATAACCTACATTATAGTACACTTCTTACTGCTACTACATGTACCATGACTTACCCTATACGACTTACATAACCTACATTATAGTACACTTCTTACTGCTACTACATGTACCATAGCTTACCCTATACGACTTACATAAACTACATTATAGTACACTACTTACTGCTACTACATGTACCATAGCTTACCCTATACGACTTACATAAACTACATTATAGTACACTACTTACTGCTACTACATGTACCATAGCTTACCCTATACGACTTACATAAACTACATTATAGTACACTACTTACTGCTACTACATGTACCATAGCTTACCCTATACGACTTACATAAACTACATTATATTACACTAATTACTGCTACTACATGTACCATAGCTTACCCTATACGACTTACATAAACTACATTATATAACACTTCTTACTGCTACTACATGTACCATAGCTTACCCTATACGACTTACATAAACTACATTATAGTACACTACTTACTGCTACTACATGTACCATAACTTACCCTATACGACTTACATAACCTACATTATAGTACACTTCTTACTGCTACTACATGTACCATAACTTACCCTATACGACTTACATAAACTACATTATATTACACTTCTTACTGCTACTACATGTACCATAGCTTACCCTATACGACTTACATAAACTACATTATATTACACTTCTTACTGCTACTACGTGTACCATAACTTACCCTGTACGACTTACATAAACTACATTATATAACACTACTTACTGATACTACATGTACCATAGCTTACCCTATACGACTTACATAACCTACATTATATTACACTAATTACTGCTACTACATGTACCATAGCTTACCCTATACGACTTACATAAACTACATTATATTACACTTCTTACTGCTACTACATGTACCATAGCTTACCCTATACGACTTACATAAACTACATTATAGTACACTACTTACTGCTACTACATGTACCATAACTTACCCTATACGACTTACATAACCTACATTATAGTACACTTCTTACTGCTACTACATGTACCATAACTTACCCTATACGACTTACATAAACTACATTATATTACACTTCTTACTGCTACTACATGTACCATAGCTTACCCTATACGACTTACATAAACTACATTATATTACACTTCTTACTGCTACTACATGTACCATAACTTACCCTGTACGACTTACATAAACTACATTATATAACACTACTTACTGATACTACATGTACCATAGCTTACCCTATACGACTTACATAAACTACATTATAGTACACTTCTTACTGCTACTACCATAGCTTACCCTATACGACTTACATAAACTACATTATAGTACACTAATTACTGCTACTACATGTACCATAGCTTACCCTATACGACTTACATAAACTACATTATAGTACACTTCTTACTGCTACTACATGCACCATAGCTTACCCTATACGACTTACATAAACTACATTATAGTACACTAATTACTGCTACTACATGTACCATAGCTTACCCTATACGACTTACATAAACTACATTATAGTACACTTCTTACTGCTACTACATGTACCATAGCTTACCCTATACGACTTACATAAACTACATTATAGTACACTTCTTACTGCTACTACCATAGCTTACCCTATACGACTTACATAAACTACATTATAGTACACTACTTACTGCTACTACATGTACCATAACTTACCCTATACGACTTACATAACCTACATTATATTACACTACTTACTGCTACTACGATGCTTGAACTACTACCTTATTAACTGCTACAACCTACGCTATTAGCTTATCCTATCGTTCTATCTTACGCTACCCTACACTTCTATGACTTGTACCTTACCATATCCGACCAAATTGCACTGCTACTTCTGCTGATGCTACTAATACTGATACTACTGCTGCTGCTGCTACTACTACTACCTGGATGGGCCTATACAATAGTAAGCGTACATCAGTGACTTGACGCGTTCGCTTCATAATTATTTATTTTTTTAAATCATTTACTTTGATCTTTTATTATATCACTGAATAACTATACACAGGAATTCGAAACCGTCCCGATTAAACAATTACTTCAAGTAATAAATCAAATAAGTTTAAAGAATTAAACAAAAATGAGTCCTAAACTTCTTTCATTCAAATAATTTATATTTATTGGTGAGTCTTGTATTCATTTTTTTTTTTTGAGACACATTTAAAAAGGAAAATAAAAAATGACCTCCCTCTTAAAGTCATGCCATTTTCTTTTTTAATTACTTATTAACACCTACATATAAACAACAAAACATGGCCGAGACGCTCGGCCGAGGTCAAACAATTCTTAATACCATGCAAATACGTTGAGTGTTCGAATCACACCAAATACTCCCTTTTTGTAATACACATACTTTTTCTCATGTTTTAAATGCAAGTGTATAAGGTAAAACTTTAAATTAGTTAATATATTTGTGTTCTAATTTATTATTTCTAACATTACTGGAACGTAAATAACTCCGTTTAGTTGTGCACTTTCTGCAGTAGGAATTGCTCGTTTCGATCTGATAACTTCTTTTATTTTGTCGTCTTATATCGATTTGATATACGTACAGCGAAGTATTTTTGTCCGAATTCGTGTAGCTTCAGCGACCGTATAACTCTGACCCATCTCGTCTCACAATTGCTCTGTTGGCAATACTCGAGGGAAAATACGTCGACGTTGTTTTGTCGCATAAAACTGATAACATTATCATGATAAAAGCTTATAGATTCAGAATATGCAAAGAAGTGAAAAAGTCAAATTTGACCACAGTGTTGGTTTTCCCATGGGTTGGCTCATATGTTATCTTTCCAACTAAATCTCCAATGTTGATTAAACTAGATATAATTCCAAGAGAGTATTTAACCCAATACTGGGTTTCATAGTATTTTGATTTACATATATATACATTAATAATTATTTCGAAATAAAAATGGGTGAATCAATGAAAAATGGAGAACATATGTATATTTCAAGAAAATGTGAAGAAGAAAAGTCTATGAATAATTTCAATTAGTTTGCTTTGAAAACAAGTCCAGTCAGTTACATCTCACTTCTTAGTTTAATCTCCCTCGATCTGTTTGACAAGTTATTCCATCTCGTTGCTCAATTGATTTCAATGAATCAGGTGGGAGGAGGGTTGGTTAATTGACGGCACTAGAGTTTACGTGAGACCTAATAACCGTCAATTGTCAGTCTGTGTTCAATCGATGTATTTAATTACGATCGCATGATATGATGCACGGTGAACAATCACAATCTCCCCGAAAGAGGAAGAAGGGATTTGATAAGCCTATGTAAAACTACGAACCGGAATTGTGGGGAACCATCCAGTCAATTTTCAAAGAAAGGGAGTTCTGGTTGAGGTGACTTTCATATCTCCTCCTTCTTCTACCACGACTAATGGTCATATCCAACACTTTGATTCTGTTGTCAGAGATAATGCATAGTGATACCAAAGAAGGATATAACAAGGAATATAAAACAAAACAGAGAGAGTATGAACAGAGTGGGGGAAAACCCCAGATCAAAACGTTTGATACAGTTGTTGGCTAGTCGGGCTTTGAAAGCACCGACCATCTGACGTAATGTTATTTGGAAGTGTGCGGGTTGTTCTAATGAAGAAGGAATGTTGTCTCAGGATGGTACTGTCATACAGGAGTGCGTAAACATCTGGAATGTTTTGGGACGGGATGATTGTCCATCTCTTCTATGTAGGTGCAGGTGTGGGTCAATAGCTAGAATGTGTGTTGCGCTCCTAGAACATCAACATTATCGCAATCATTTCAAACGTAGACAAATTTCTGCCTACATTCCCATGTAATTTAATCCGAATAAAAGGTGCTTGTCGGATATGTCTAAGAACATGTGACTAACTTGAGAACAATGCAGAGCAAGATTAAACTGCGAGAATACACACGTTGATCTAGATCTTCATTGGTCTTAAATACCAGAGCTAGAATCACATACACACATGATAGATTCAGACTGTCGTTTTCATCGTTGAAGAACCTTGCAACAGCTTTATTTCTTATCCGGAATAATAGATATGAGCCGTTCCACGAGAAAACAAACATTATGGACTATGCGTAAAGTATCAATCCAGATCAGCCTAGGCATGCCGCGCAATTCAACCCGGACAGACACTTTTCACCTCCTGTGGATTTTCTGTTTCAGGAATTATAACTCTTTACTTCTATCCCCCTAAGACGGAATGCGTCGGCCCGGATAAGCCTTGCGGACTGCACAGGCTGATCTGGATCGATACATTACACATATACCATAACGTTGGTTATCTTTTATGAATCATTTGGGAAGCTGTAACCAGATTCGGCCAACAACTAAGAAGAAAAGTATTGATCTGAAATCACAATGTCAACTATTTGTAATAAATGTGTGTATTTTAAAGTGATCTGAAGTTGTCCTTTGTACATTCAAAACCGTGTAAAGGGACTGTGCATAACTTATCCTGTTTCTTTTAGTTGCATGCATTGTTGTTAATTCAAAAATGTATTCCTTTTCGTTAATAAAATGCGTTAAGGCAATCTTTCTTTCCAATTTTTTGAAAAACAGTGAGGGTTCAAATCAGAGACATACAAGAGAAAGTTGATGCAAGGCATCAATGTCGCCGGAAAAGACTGCATTGATTTATCTTTTAACACACATGTATTCTTGACTTTCATTAGTCTAAACATACACATAATGTTTTCATAAGGACTAATTCCAGGATTTTTGAAATTCCACATAGATCTACGAATTTCAGGATTTCTTTTGGTCAGGATTTTGGATGTTTTGTATTTGTCAATAAAACCACAACAAATTAATACATTTTGGGATTTAAATCTACATGCAATAAAAAGCTATTAAACCCTTTCCATGTCTGAAGCAACAATGAAAACCTTTAAACGCTTAAAACATTGAGAAAACGGTTAAATTGCTGAAGACATGAACTTCCTCCTTTTTAATAATAATTATAATAAATATTTCACAGATGTTAAAATTTATCCTCATATGTTTAAAAAGTAGATCACACTTGTAACAACATATCAGCTAAATTGTTTATCTAAATCGTTGATGCATACAATATATGTTTGGCGCAAGAGAAATGCCAGTTGCAAGTCCCATTACTATTTAATAGGTGGCAAGTATGAAATTAATTGGGTGCGAAAGAGCAGATTTTCTTTATTTCTAAATCTATTGTTTATCAGAATTTGTTCTTCTCTTAATTTGTTTCAAGCCAAATAAACATTTAATATCACATATATTTAATCATTTAAGTGTGTAATATTAGCTATCTATCTGTAATAAGGTGTTTGAGCATTCTTTCGAAATGTTGACCCTCGTGTCAGGCTTCATCGAGTCGTAGTGTCAGACATCGAAGAAAGTGAATAAAAAATCAGGCAAAGCTTTAGTGCATGTTTTATTCCACTGCATTCGAGAGAAAAAAGCATTTCTATATTATCTTTCTTTCTCCTACATTCGACCCATGCACTCGTTTCGTGACGTTTAAGAAATCAATTTGTCCTGCGACATTTTTTGTCTGCATAAACAAGTCACTTTTCTAAGTTTACATTTTACTTCCGGTTACTTCGCTTTGTTTACATTTTGGCAATATGAAACTAGGTCACGAACTGAGGAAAAGGCGTTTCGACGTTCACGACCGATAAACAGGCTTATATTTGAGACATATTTTCACAAATTATTTCTTATTTTTGTTTCTGTTACCAGTTTATGTTGATACTTATCTATTAAAAGGAGAATTCGACGTGATTTTTCATATCGATAGTCTACTGCAAGCAGGTGCGCGTATGTAAACAAATTATAGACTGTGCGACGTAAAGGTTTGTAGTTATCGCCTTTTGATTACATAGTTTATGAAAATAAAGTATCGCAGTCTAGCTAATAGGGACTCATTTATCTTCGTAAATAAAACACAAAAACGTAAATGCCAGTAAAAATAAAGAAACTGCACATACTTAAAACATCGGAATATTTATTTCATTTTAGATGTGTCATAACTTAGTGTTTTTAAACAAACGCAATTGTAATATGTTCAAGACATTTAAAAAAAAAAATCTAATAATAACCCCCCCTCCCATGTCATTTCCGAAAACCTATTAAAAATAGAAGTCGCGGGCTTCTGCCCGGCGACTAATAAATGCGTAGTTATATGTCTCTGTTCAAATCAACTCTCTTTGAAAGTGATGGAAATCATTTCATATCTTTGTACAAAAAAATCCACCACTCCAACCCTCTCTCTGGTATCATGTCATAACGTTATGAATTAGTTTCGTTTCAGGCTGGTAGAGTGGTTTCCACGAGCGTCACTGAAGTTGGATAACGGGGAATGCCTACACGAGTAGTGTTTTTCATTCGGTAATACTCTGTTATTAAATCGGACTTTAAATAAGCAGTTACAGACTCTGTCACCAGGGCTCATCTATTGCTAACATGTCATGGAGAATTTTTGGGAATCTGTGGCCAGATTCCGCCAACAACTAAGAAGAATTGTATCGGATCTGAATTTACATTTAAGTGATCTGTATTTGTCCCCTGTAAACAAAAAACTGGCTATCGTCACACCAAACCGTCGTACTTCGAGGTTTAATCAAATTCCCGAAAATGAGTTTAAACACTGACACGCGTGATATTTATTTTGTTTGTACTTTCGTTTGCTTAACTCTTTCAGCGCCAAAGGCAATATTGTTGTTTTTGCAAACAATACTGATTCAGGTGAGTCAGCTCGTAACGAGCTGTCTCACCTGAAATCAGCATTGTTTGCCTTTTAGTTACCAAAATAGTCCAAAACTTTCATAAATTGAGAAATGGACACACCCGATTTTGAACATGGAAGAGTATACTTTAAACAATTCGGCGCTGAAAGAGTTAAGAAAGAAATCTCTAATATAGCATCCCTTCTATTGGTCAATTAATTTTCTCTCGTTAATTACTGTATTATACACTGAATATAGGGGTTCCGATTGATTAATTGACCAGAATGTAATTATTGCTATATAACCTACTTCATTAAACTTCATATTGTCATATATCACCGACCACTCGGGAATAAGCCAGCAAAATTTACCAACTAAATTACAGCGTTTAACATGCATTCGCCTAGCACTCGGTTTGTTAGGATCCTTACATACGTGCGTACATGTAATTTAATTAATAACATAACATATGCACAATAACTTTTAAAATATATGAACAATATGAACAAATCTTGCGATAATGTTCTTATTTACTTGAGTTTAAAACATTATGGCCAAAGGATAAAACGCTCATTATGAGCAATTTATCCTTTTAGACAATGTATTCATAAGTCGTCTGCTGCAGATGCGTCAAAATGCATCTTCATGGTTTGGTAAAATATAAAGGATAAATTGCACATGTTCATGTTTTAAGTTGAGGCTTTTTGCATATATTTATAAAAATCTGTAATTATTTATCCATTAAAAACAAAAATTGGTGGCCGAAACGCAAACTAATCACGTTTTGGATTTGGTTCCGTGATGGACTTCCGACAACAAGCCAATAAACTCCGCTTATTTATGGACGTAATTAAAAGAAATCAATTACCGTGTTTGTACGTAATTATAGAAGCTTGCAGATCAATGGAACAAAATGTCCTTAGGTGTCTGAAGATGCCACTAAGATATTGACTCATTAATCCCCCATTCCCACATGCAGACGTCTTTTGACGAATCTCTCTGCAATTGACAACTTTTTAAAATAGTGTGACAAACGGTTAAATTGATCTATGTGAGCAATTTCTCAGTTAGCACGATTTGTGTTCAAGTATACCCAATAAGACTTAGTATACGTTCATTTTTAAAGAGCTTTTTCCTAGATATTGACCGATTCATATGTGGGTAAAAGTTACCTGTTATTCAGTGTGAAGACCTCTCCAAAATGGAATGTGCGTAATCCAGGGGTATGAATGATATTCACTGGTAAAGGTCTGACTTTCAAGTAATCAAGTACACACAGTGTGACGACTTCCACAATACTTTTATTTTATTACCACTGTGACATGTAAATCGTTTATATCAACCTTATCTTGATATAGTAAATAGTGAAACATTTAGAAATTCAATAACACATCTAAAAGTATCGTCACATAGACTGTCTATAGCAACGGGTAGGTGGGAAAAGCAAAATAGTGTTCCATTGCATTTAAGAATTTGTAGTGTTTGTAATGCTCTGGAGGATGAGTTTCACTTTGTTTGTGAATGCAAATTGTATAATCAACTAAGAAATTGTTATATCCCAGATTATTACAACGCATGACCAAATACGCATTAATTTATACAGTTGTTAACATGACCAAATATGCATTTATTTATACAGTTTGTTACATCATGATCAAATATGCACTAATTTATACAGTTGTTAACACGTGAAAATTACACTTTTTTGAAAATCCTTAGTGTTTATATCTATTAGAGGCATTTGAATTCATTTGAAACCAATTATCAACCTTTAACGTCTGTATAGCCTTTACAAACAATATCATGTTTTATTATTAAAATGTGTATTATTTCAAAACTTTGTTACGTAAACTTATGTTTTAAATACGGCCGCACGGCGATGCATATGTTTGAAAAATCTCCATTAAATAATTCACTTAAAAGAATCTCTTATAAATTAAATTTCACTATCCTCATGTCTTTCTTGTTGTTCTGATAAAGCAAGAATGACATATCTGGAATAAATCAAGACGCATAACATATACTAGGTTTCCATGTGTTGTGTCCTGTTCTGTGTCAATAGAACAAGAATACACGGAGGTGGAGGCCTTATACTGTTTTTGTTATTTTTTCCCGCTCATATGTTTTGCCATGTATATTATGGCAAATGGTTTGCCATGTATTTGCCATATTGTTTGCCATGTATTTGCCATATGTTTGAATGTATGTTGTGCAAATTGCTTTATGCAACGAAAAATTGCTTTTGTAACCAGTTAAAGGTTGCCATTAATAAATTATATTGTTCATTTTGAGAAAAATAACCTACTCACTTTGTGTTTGAACATGTAATTTGTAATTTTTGTAACCGTTTAAAGGTGCCATTATTGTATTACTTTGTTAGTATTGAAAAAATGACATACCTGCTATGTTTTACATGTAATTTATAAGTTTGTATTTTATCTGTAGTAGTTGCCACATGGGTCGTTGACCTTTTTGGTTAATATAAATAAACTACCATATACTGATTGAAAGGATTAACACTTATGCCGCTGAATTCCATTTACTGCTGTGTCACCAATCTTGATTTTAGATCAAAGTCGTGGATATTAAAAGTGACTGAACTCCAGATTATAGAGGTATAGTCAAGAGTTTGAATACTGGTCATAAGCTGACTTGGAATATTAGAATCATAAGTTTCTGGATAAAATTAGAGTATACCTTCAGCTCTCCAG
>JASEVX010000011.1:35025726-35135225 GCA_031761405.1 Serripes groenlandicus
ACAGTTAAAGGTTGCCATTATTATATTATATGTTATTTGAGAAAAATAACCTACTACTTTGTTTGACATGTAATTTGTAATTTTTGTAACCGTTAAAGGTTGCCATTATTGTATTACTTTGTTAGTATTGAAAAAATTACATACTGCTATGTTTTACATGTAATTTATAAGTTTGTATTTTATCTGTAAGTTGTTGCCACATGGGTCGTTGACCTTTTGGTTAATTAAATAAACTACATATATGATTGAAAGGATTAACACTTATGCCGCTGAATTCCATTTACTGGTGTCACCAATCTTGATTTTAATCAAAGTCGTGGATTTAAAAGTTACTGAACTCCAGATTATAGATAGTATAGTCAAAGTTTAATACTGTTCAAAAGTTGACTTGGAATATTAGAATCATAATTCTGGGATAAAATTAGAGTAATACCTTCACTCTCCAGTACAATAAACATATACATATTGGTCGTTTATGTTTCATTTTATCTGGGTAGACACCCACTAAGCTAAATTGGGTACATTTTCATGACTTTCAATTGACTGTTTTTCAACATTTACCTCCAAAATAATTCTGAAATATTTATTACTGACTTTGTTGCCACAATTAGTAATATTTGCAGAAGTTTCAACATTTCAATATGTTGATCTTCATCTGGAGATCAGCACCTTTAATGAACCTATTTTAAACTGTGAAGTGACAATTGAACAGCGGACAATGTAGACCAAGATTATACTACACGAATGTTCAGACTGCTCTGGATTTACTTCGTTTGCTCTGTTGTTGGTAAACCATTTCGTATATACATAAGACGCTTTTTGAGGACTCCACAGAAGCCGACTTATGCATACTTTGCTCAAAACGACAATTTATCATTTTGACACAATGTGTTTGATTCTTTTTTCACTAATTATACCTTCATTTTTAATAGATTTTTACACACTTTTGAGTAAATGTTTTCGAAAGTAGTCTCTTTCAGATGTTGCTGTATTCGGGGAAGGGTTTATGTTTTACATGCTATGATAGGCAAATCATGTGTACATTTTACCACATACAACAATTCTGCAGAAGACGACTTTGAAAACATCTAGGCAAACACATGGAAAATCCCCATTAATAAAGGTTGAAATTATTGAAAAAAGTTTAAAATATTGTGAAAAAAGGAGAAATTGCAAAGACATTAGGAAGCGTCTATATGTGGGAAAGGGTTAAAAGTCGCGTAAAACAGGTCGAAGGTTACCAAACACTCCGGGCGGTTTCTATTCCAAACTATGTGTTGATTGTCGAAACACATTTTGTGAACATTAACACCGAAGACAGATAAAACAATGGATGTGTCATTTAACTGTGTTAAACGCTTCTTAAAAATGCGACTCTTTTCTGTGTTTGTATATTTGTTTTTGTATTAAAAACATATAAGGCAGAAGCAATGTTATACATAATTGTAATTAACCCGTTTGGATATACATCACATTTGAAGCAGACATTTTTGAAAAAAGGTTAGGAAAAATTATAAACAAGAGCACCGCGTACGGCACAGACGCTCGACTGATAGAAAACAGAAAAAAAGCTGAGCTGAACAAAAAACCTTACCCGGACGACCACGCCGCCGCCGCCGCCGCCTCCGACGCCAGAGTCATGACAATAGCTCTCGTTTTTTTCAAAAGTCGAGCTAAAAACTACATAAAAATAAACCTCTAATGTTAAAAATTTACTTATAGATTTTTGTTAATACATTGTGGCAAAAGGAGAAATACCCAAAGATGAGCGAGCTCTTCTTTTGCCACAATGTTATCAACAGTCGTCTGCTGCGTATGCGTACAAAACCGTCTGCGTGTGGGAAATAGTTTATGAACGCAAGACGCATCTCAGATTATCCTACTACCAACTGTCTTTTGATTAGATTACTGGGATTAATCTCGAAGATATTGGAGATGTAGGCCAATATATGTTTATTGGACATTAATGCACATTCATTACAAAAACATATTCATGGATGAAAAGTTCCAATTTGCTTTCGGTCGGAAAGGATACATTTGACTAGAAAAGCATGCAATACACCGGCGCCTTGAGGCCACAAGCGTAATGCATCGGTAATGACATTTGCGTAATTTGATGTCGGTAGCATAAGGATTGCTAATTATTCGTATGTTCCAATTGTTTTCTGAATATTGTCTTACTTCCAAACTGGGTCTTTTCTATCTTATTGAACCTTTGCAGCAAACAGGTTAGTAATGGCTGCCCTTCGACTGACTGGCTGGTGACAGGATAAATGGACCAGAAGTACTGGTAACTAACCCAGTAAACGCCGTGACATAACTGATTCTTTTTAAAAACGGCGTAAAACACCAATCAATCAATCAAACAATCAATATATCTATATATCAATCAATCAATCAATCAATCAATCTATCAATCAATAAAACAATCAATCAATCAATCAATGAACCAGGACAAATTAAAAATATATATTCTGAGGTTTTTAAATTAATGGCAATTATGACAAAGTTACATGTACATACTGTTTGGTTATGAGTGTTCGCCCAAATACTTTCAGGGGGAGATATCATATCGAACAGGGAAGACTTAAGAAAGATTTATTTAATCCCGTGTGGAATGTTACGGAAATGTAGTGGCCTGTACTGTGTTACCGATGGTTCGGTCCGATATGATGGATATGTACTGTCAATCGCGATGCAGGTTTATGGTCCCTGGACACGGAAATTGGTGATTATCCACGTTTCACTGAGCTTTGTGTGTTACATGGTTAGATGTGAGCAGCGTTACATGAATAACGAGTCCTGTGTGCAATTGACAATTAGTTGAGTCCCCGGTTGTTCAGGTTGTAGCGACGCGGGCTGTCAATTTTACGGATTGTGAGTTCAATTCCCAACTCGGCCAACATTCAATTTCAATGCGACATGCGTCATTCATCTTCCACAAATGGCCTGACGGTCTATGTGGAAACGCATCTACTTGTTCTGAAAGACTGTTGTGTGGAGGACAGGTTTGAGAAAGCTAGGTAATACATGGGTTGATAGGCTGGCAGCCGTGATATGACTGAACAATATGTTGAAAACGGCGATCAACCAATCAATAGACAATAAAACAAAATCGTGTTTCGTGCAAGCGCTTTATGTTGCAGAAATATTTCGTGAATATCGCAGTCGTTATGTCGTAAAGAAATGGGGATTCCCGTTTAACGGGGCGATTTAGAGTCTACAGAACGCATCCTATCGGCTGCAATGAGCGGTTAAAACACCGCAATCGCGATATAATTTCCCAGGTTCGAAACGGATCGGAATGGTGTATACGAAGAAACCTTTAATATTTTCCTGCATAAAACCAGTTAAGACAGTTAACATCGAGTGTGACGCAAAGGAACGCATTAGCCTACATGCACATACTCGTTTCAAAATGCAAGGGCGTAGCTTTGTAATAATCAATGTGTAGACCGTCTCGTGAGAAAATCAACATTGTGGACTCTGCGTAAAGTATAGAACCGGATCAGCTTAATCATGCCACACAGGCCTACCTGGATAGACACTTTTCGCCTCCTGTGGATTTTCTGTTTCAGGAATAACTACTCTATACATCTATCCCCCTAAGACGGAATGTGTCGGCCGGATCAGTCTGCGCGGACAGTGAAGGCTGATCTGGTCAATACATTACGCAGATGTCTATCGCCGCAGCTTTATTTTGGGGCATTTGAGAAAAAATGTGTATGTACGCCCCTGAAATGCATGTATAATGGTTGATTTTCTGTTTCAGGAATAACTACTCTATACATCTATCCCCCTAAGACGGAATGTGTCGGCCGGATCAGTCTGCGCGGACAGCGCAGGCTGATCTGGTCGATACATTACGCAGATGTCTATCGCCGCAGCTTTATTTTGGGGGCATTTGAGAAAAAATGTGTAGGTAAGCCCCTGAAATGCATGTATAATGGTTGATTTTTAACCTGACCTGATAACATTCTTGGAAGGAATATACGTGCTAGGTTTGAAGAACCTGCATAGAATGCATACGATTCCGAGTATAACTATGTTGCCAGCTTATATTTCCTAAGATCGCATGACTGCCGCTGTTCTAGGACAAGACAATCCCGCTTTTCTTATCACGTATATATTGGGTTAAACAGTTTCTGAGGTATATGTGGTGTATCACTTATGATAACGTTATTGAGATGGATCTTAAAAAGTTATCGGAAATAAAAATTCTGAGCAATTTTACCGTCCCTCAAAATGTGTTCAATACAATGTCTGGTTCAGAAGCGACAACCACTGTCGACACCATTTGGGGGGTAAAGGGATGGTAATTAAACTCTGATAGATTCCTCCTTTTATCGAGATTGGTCTTTTTTGTTCATTCTGGAAGGTAATAAAACGGGGTGTCCTATCAATATGCTGATTGAGATGGATCTGCCGCGGGCCCATTTGTGGCCTTAAATTAGGTGAATGGAACTTACACAAATTGCAATCCATATCACTTTCCACATACAAGACTGCTACAACAGGCGGCCTAGAAAACATTTATAAACAAGCAAATTTATGAAATTTATATCCCCCGCTTGCAGGAAATATTGCAGGAAAATGTTGAGAATAGGTTTAAACATGTCAGCAGACTTTTTATTGAACATGTATTACAGGGTAGATTAAACGAACTTGGCCTAGGTTGTTACCAAGTTTGAAAAAAAGCCGGTTCACATTTGTGGCAGTTATTGCACGGAAACAGCAAAACACGACATTTTTTGTTAAATAAGGGGCCATAACTCCACCGAATAAAGTTTGCTGAAAGTGACGATCGAACTTGTCCTAGCCCTTAAGACATTTAACCTTTTTACTAAGTTTGAATAAAAAAGGTTCACATTTGTGGCAATTATTGCACGGAAACAGCAACAAACGACATTTTTTGTTGAATAAGGTGCCATAACTCCACCGAATAAAGTCCGCCGAAAGTGATGATCGAACTTGGCCTAGCCCTTAAGGCATTTAACCTTGTTACCAAGTTTGAAAAAAAACCGGTTGACATTTGTGGCAGTTATTGCACGGATACAGCAAGAAACGACATTTTTTGTTAAATAAGGGTCATAACTCCACCGAATAAAGTCCGCCGAAAGTCACGATCGAACTTGGCCTAGCCCTTAATGCATTTAACCTTGTTACCAAGTTTCGAAAAAAAACCGGTTAACATTTGTGGCAGTTATTGTGCGGAAATGAAGTGTGACAGACAGACAAACCGAAAAAAATAACCCCACTTTTTTTTCTTCGAAAAGGCGGGGGATAATAAAAGAACAAATATTGAATAAAGCTGCACATTTTCAGGCAAAAGGAGAACATGCTCATTATGAAGGGTAAAAATGAACGTTGTTAATGCAGTTTCAACAATATTGCTGCTACATCATGACAACCTGTTCATCTTACTATGTACACATTCTCTGGCACCAGTACTTCACATAACGTCCTACCCAGGCACCCGAGGTTCGAATGCACGGCCTATGCTTCGATAGGAGTCGTCGTTACCAAGTGAGCTGTTATTGCTCGACATAAAAATGTAAAAATTGTGTTTTGTCTCTTAAGAACAGTTTAAATACTAATTTTAAAAATCCTAATTGCATAGAAATATGCGTGCTTGAAATTCTGTATCGCAAATATGATCTTAATTGTACTTCCCATAGAACAGTATAACGTGCATGTTAACAGGATATATAACCTGTTTATCAATGATTTAACATGATGAGTGTACGTTTGTTTAATTACTTCATTGTTCCCCTGTAGATCGGATATTTACTGAAAAATGCTTGAAGCGAATTGCAGGATCAAATAATCATCGTCACTATAGGAATTTGGCTTGGGTTACAACGTGAATACATGCATTCACTATGACACTAGATGCAACGACGTTAGAACACAGATTCTCTATAGAAGATGGAAGAATAATCTTAAACTCTTATCACAGAGATTTAATTATCTTTCAATGGTAGACCTAATTGAATGAATCTGCATAAGACAACTTATGAAAACATTCAAGGCCAATGATGAATTATTCGCCAGTTTCTCTTTTTGCTGAATGCTTTCAGCTTAATTATATATTTATTTAAATAAATGTTCAGTAATTTGCTGAGATAAATGCAGAGTCAGAGAAGACGGTGATGCCATCTAAATGTCCTGTAATGTTTGCAAATAATTGTTTGAAGTTACAGTTGTTTTTAAATGAACTGATTTGTTTATAGACTCTGCGCTTGTTAAGCCCAAGATAATCAACTGTTTGAAAAAGTAACACACGTATTTAACCTAGAAAAGAGTTTTAATACAGTGTACCACCACGCCGACCGAACCTACATGTTTGCCAATAAAAAGGCATTTTAATATTTTAACAGGTGCATTATTCTGGAAGAACAACATTTTCATGTTTAACCAAACAATCAAATTTCAGAACACTAGCATGTGCAGTTTATAAGTAATGCCATATGTGTATAAAACGTGACGAGCAAGCTCTTATATTCACGTACGCACGCACAAACAATCATACGAGCGAGCACACAAACCAACACAAAGTAATATGCCCCACAAACATATATACACATGTAACTATAACGTTTTTACAAGCGTCCGAAGCGAATGTTTGTCGACTTAATTCCTAAAAGAGAGCGTGGAAACCGGAAATAACGTCGACTTGCTTTATTCATATAACTGTTTCGGACACATGCTCTCACCGCCGGAAACTAATTCGACAACCTTTCAGCAATTACAGGCCAATTCTCCGCTAAATGTCAGCAAGTATCATGCCTCGAAGTCTAGCAAATAAAACGTTTTTTGGGATTCACCCTTTGCACTTTTATTGAGAGGTCTTTAACCCTTTCCCTAATATAGACGCTTTCTGACGCCTCTGCAGCAGACGGCTTTTTGAAAACATAGTGACAAAAGAAGAAATTGCACAAAACGTGCAATTTCTCCTTTTGCCACAATGTTTTCCACTTTTCGTCGTAGGTTTTGACAGAATAAGTTCAAAGTCGTCTGCTGCAGAAGTGTCGTATGAGGGAAAGGGTTAAGGCTTTAGCATTAATTCCCATGTCAATATGTGGGAGAGGGCTAAGTGGAGGTTGTGTCTAAATAGCTTGATGGACATCTATTGAAATAGCTAATAGCCAAACTATTCATCCCATTTTACAACATGTCAATTAAATACACAAGCAATAGGAACTTTGCAAACAAAGAGTGAGACATACAAAATGAAATTATCGAACAGTGCATCTCTTTATAAAGTACAGACATCCCGTGGGGGAACTATTATGTCATTCTGCACTGTATCAATGACCTGCCTTACTTTGTTACATCTATGTGATTGATTAATTTTATATCAAGTGGTTTTCACAAGCTCGGATAAATATTTGGACGACGTTTATAATTGTATTTATAGCATTTATTGATACATACTTCGAATTCAACTGCAAATGATGAACGAATATTCTGGTGGTGTTTGAAGGTTCACACTCTACCTTACATATTCCTCTATTTCTTCGTTTAATACATAACACAATGTTTAAATCTATATAGCAGTATGGGCCTCTGTTATTCATTTACATCTGTATTATGTATAAGGAACGTTGACCAAAGTAATATACAGCTGTCTTGCAATAACTCCAAACACTGAAGTCTGAAGGGCAAATTTACACTTTCTTTGGAAACAACACAATCCGTGTACTGTCAAACCTTTGTTAAGGACCACATTGGAATAGCGATTCCATATCTCTAGCAACCACAATTTTAGTTTCCAAGTTTCTAAAATCCCGCAATTCAAGACCACCCCCTGTAAACAAAGAGCGAATTGTTGTGTTCCCATGGATGGTCTTTATAAACAGGTTCCACTGTATTCATATTCATAAATTATATTGTATTGTGGATCTGAGTCCTTTATTTAAAAAACATAACTTCTGTATTCTGAATTTCAATTATAGTAAAACTTAAATAGTCTCACGATAGCTCGAACTCTAAAAGGTCCCATAATTGACTTTGAGTTAACGACGTCTTCGAGTGATCGCAGGAGTTCTATCAATGTCCTTAGATGATTTTGTTAGCTTCGTGATTCATTTGTCTAAGTGATGATTTTGAAAGGCAAGGCAGTGATAACATCGTATGAAAGAAAACAGCACTGCGTCAATTTTGATTGATCACCTCCGCAATCCAAAACGATACTACACTTTCGTTTAATCACAGTTCCGTTTCTTGAAATTGTTTGAATAACACGATATATTCGACGATCATTTGAGTAAACCGATATATAAGAGTTATCGTATACACGTGTTATCGTATACACGAGTAATCGTATGCTCGAGTTATCGTATACTTGAGTTATCGTATACACGAGTTATCGTATACTCGAGTTCTCGTATGCATGAGTTATCGTATACTTGAGTTATCGTATACTCGAGTTATCGTATACTTGAGTTATCGTATGCTCGAGTTATCGTATACTTGAGTTATCGTATACTTGAATTATCGTATACTCAAGTTATCGTATGCTCGAGTTATCGTGTACTCGAGTTATCGTATACATGAGTTATCGTATGCTCGAGTTATCGTATACTTGAGTTATCGTATAAACGAGTTATCGTATACTTGAGTTATCTTATGCTCGAGTTATCGTATACTTGAGTTATCGTATACACGAGTTATCGTATACTCGAGTTCTCGTATGCATGAGTTATCGTATACTTGAGTTATCGTATACTCGAGTTATCGTATACTTGAGTTATCGTATGCTCGAGTTATCGTATACTTGAGTTATCGTATACTTGAATTATCGTATACTCAAGTTATCGTATGCTCGAGTTATCGTGTACTCGAGTTATCGTATACATGAGTTATCGTATGCTCGAGTTATCGTATACTTGAGTTATCGTATAAACGAGTTATCGTATACTTGAGTTATCTTATGCTCGAGTTATCGTATACTTGAGTTATCGTATGCTCGAGTATGCTCGAGTTATTATACTTGAGTTATCGTATACTCGAGTTATCGTATACTCGAGTTATCGTATACTTGAGTTATCCTATGCTCGAGTTATCGTATACTGCTGGAGTTATCGTATACTCGAGTTTTCGTATACTCAAGTTATCATATACTCGAGTTATCGTATACTCAAGTTATCGTATACTCAAGTTATCGTATACATGAGTTATCCTATACTTGAGTTATCGTATACATGAGTTATCGTATACACGAGTTATCGTATACTCTAGTTATCGTATACACGAGTTATCGTATACTCGAGTTATCGTATACTCGAGTTATCGTATGCATGAGTTATCGTATACTCGAGTTATCGTATACATGAGTTATTGTATACTCGAGTTATCGTATACTCGAGTTATCGTATACTCAAGTTATCGTATACATGAGTTATCGTATACTCGAGTTATCGTATACTCGAGTTATCGTATACTCGAGTTATCGTATACTCGAGTTATCGTATACATGAGTTATCGTATACTCTAGTTATCGTATACATGAGTTATCATATACTCTAGTTATCGTATACTTGAGTTATCGTATACTTGAGTTATCGTATACTCGAGTTATCGTATACTCAAGTTATCGTATACATGAGTTATCGTATACTCTAGTTATCGTATACATGAGTTATCGTATACTCTAGTTATCGTATACTTGAGTTATCGTATACTTGAGTTATCGTATACTCGAGTTATCGTATACTTGAGTTATCGTATACTCGAGTTATCGTATACTCGAGTTATCGTATACTCGAGTCATCGTATACTCGAGTTATCGTATGCTCGAGTTATCGTATACTGATCGAGTTATCGTATACTGATCGAGTTATCGTATACTGGAGTTATCGTATACTCAAGTTATCATATACTCGAGTTATCGTATACTCAAGTTCTCGTATACTCTAGTTCTCGTATAATCGAGTTATCTTATACTCGAGTTATCGTATACCCAAGTTATCGTATACTCTAGTTATCGTATACTCGAGTTATCGTTTACCCAAGTTATCGTATACTTGAGTTATCGTATACTCGAGTTATCGTTTACCCAAGTTATCGTATACCCAAGTTATCGTATACTTAAGTTATCGTTTACTTAAGTTATCGTATACCCAAGTTATCGTATGCTTGAGTTATCGTTTACCCAAGTTATCGTATACCCAAGTTATCGTATACCCAAGGTATCGTATACCCAAATTATCGTATACCCAAGTTATCGTTTACCCAAGTTATCGTATACCCAATTTATCGTATACCCAATTTATCGTATACCCAAGTCATCGTATACCCAATTTATCGTATACTTGAGTTATCGTATACTCAAGTTATCGTATACCCAAGTTACCGTATGCTCAAGGTATCACATACTTGACCGTATGCTTGATTTATCACGGTTCCATTTCTAAAATGTTCATCTTTTCTCATATTTTTGCACAAATGTCGATATTCCATTTTGTTTAATATACTTTCTTTAAGAGAACAATATGGTCTTTAAACGCATGTGGTCTTTAATAATAGGGTCATTATGCAGACAATTAGTAATTCGGAAATATATATAGATAGTGAATCGTTTAACAAAGGTGGTCTTTATAGCACAGGTTTGACTGTATATATATAATATGCAATGATCCTCTTTGATAACAGACTTCAGAGGGTATTTATTTAGCCTTACACATTATTTTCAGTGGACATTCTAAATAAAGAACGTCGTATTTGTTTTACCTGAGCATAAATGACGTCAGCCATTTATATCAGACGTAAGCTATAACATCATTGAAGCAGACTACAAGTTGTCGTGAATATTTCGTTAAATATGAATGCGTCGCGGACGCGTTGTATCCATTTTTGATTGAGTGTAAGCACATTATTTTTGTGTATAATTGTATCGCAGAAATAAGACAAAATATTGAGTATATTCAATATGAGCTCCAACATGCTCGATGGTCCGAGAAGGCTATGAAACACAGAAGGTCAAGTAGAACGATGCGTTTTGCGGTGGTCTGAGAAGGCTATGAAACGGAAGGTCAAGTAGAACGACACGTTTTGCGATGGTCCGAGAAGACTATGAAGCACAGAAGGTCAAGTAGAACGACGCGTGTTGCGATGGTCCGAGAAGGCTATGAAACACAGAAGGTCAGCTGACCGACGTACTATAACTGATAGACTGTTTAAATCGGCAATAAACTCCATTCAGTCAACTACCACCGTAATTGCTAACAATACACACTAGACGCGTTCGCTGCCAAAGGTAATTAAAGGATTTTGCAAACAATGCAGATTCAGGGGAGACAGTTCGTAACGAGCTGTCTCACCTGAAATCTGCATTGTTTGCCACTTTTCTACTTGGATAATTCTTATTATTAATAAAAAATAGTACCTATTTACCCTTTCGCTGCCAAAGGCAATTAAAAGATTTTGCAAATAATTCAGATTCAGGTGAGACAGTTTATAACGAGCTGTCTCTCCTGAAATCTGCATTGTTTGCCACTTTTCGACTTGGATAATTCTTATCATTAACACAAAGAGTACCTATTTACCCTTTCGCTGCCAAAGGCAATTAAAGGCTTTTGCAAATAATTCATATTCATGTGAGACAGTTTATAACGAGCTGTCTCTTCTGAAATCTGCATTGTTTGCCACTTAGACATTAAATTTTACAAAGAAATCCTGTTGGACGAAAAAGGGAGTAGTCCAATTTTCAACTTGGAAGGGTCGACTTTATGAAATTCGGCAGTGAAAAAATTGAATAATGGCTGCTAATAAAGTACTGTTTTTATAAATGTTTCTCACTGCCACTGTTTCGACTACATGTCATATTTGATTTTTAATTAAGTTTTATGGACGGATATACATCCTTGAAACATAACGTAATAACGCCGTAGACCTTGTATTAGCCAATGCTATAGAGTTTAATTAACATTGTTTTCATGATACGGGATTTAAATCCCAAGTGGAAGAGATTCTAGCGATATAAAAACGAGTGCGCCATAGCGCACGAGTTTTTATACGCAACAATCTCTTTCACGAGGGATTTAATTCCCAAATCATGAAAACAATGTTTATTAAACTATATATTATATACTCGGCGATAATTTTCGTTTTTAAACGACAATACCCCTGTGCAGATAATTTATTTTTAGCTCAGAAGCGGAGAGATCTGAATGACGTAATCTGCCAGTTTTGCAGTGACGTCACTACGCGCGCACCGACAAATGTGTACATTGATTGAAATAAATGTGTCATGTCGATTCAAGCTCTTATTTGCGGATTTAAAAGTGCAATTGTGGATTATTTAACTGTTCATCATGGAAATAAAGTGTGAAGTAGTGAAAACGGAGCTTAAAAGTGTTTAACGATGAGTTTATTTTTTTATCTTGAGGCAATAATTAGAGATTAAAAAAAGTAGTTCCGAAAATCCGGCTAGTGAGCTATATCGCACACTAGGCAATATTGCTCAGCAGACAAAAAGCATAACATGTAGGTTTTCTCAAGTTGGGAAATCTCTATATTTTATCATTGAGTATATAATATTTATAAGTTGCAACCCTTAGCATAGCTCGTTTTACGACATCATGTCTAGACAATGTGCACACTAGGTACATAAACCGTCGGTCGATAGTACGGAACATGTAATAAAAATAAAAAACAAAAGCTAACATCGACAAACTGTGATCCACGAACACTTCTATTAACATGAAGAATGTATTTAAACAAGCATACACATAAATCAGAATAGACACATATACGACATGACTTTGCCATTACGAGACTAAAATGTCAGTTATTTGTAAGATATGTAATTAAATCAATGCGTTTAATGAAAAATATATATTGATGCTTTTACGGTTAAACATATGAGCCGTCCCTACAGAAAAACCAACATTATGGCCACTGCGTAATGTATCGATCCAGATCAGCAGTGTAAAATGTTCTCCATCGATACGAAATAAGATTATGAGAAATTATAACACTTTCATTTGTAGAGGTTTTTTATTTTTATTTTAACAAAGCCTGATGTTTTCAAGTCGTATGCTGCAGAGTTGTTGCATGATGGCATGAATATGGTTAACATACAACAAATCAGCAAAAGGTTAGTTTGAGAATATCTAAGCAAAAAAAATAGAAACTCTCTGATATTGACACTTTCGATATAGAATAGTGTTCAAAACATTGTGGAAAGAGAATAAAAATTGCTCATCATGAGCAATTTCTACTATTGTCAAAATGTTCTCAAACGTCGTCTGTTGCAGTTGAATCAAACTGCGTCTACAAGTTGGTTAAGAAGATGATTCGATTCTCTATCTTAAAAGAACACTGTTACTGTGCCGGGCTTTTTATTTTCACAATGTCTAGAAATAATCTCGTAAAGAGCATGTTTAAGGAAAAATGTAACAGAATATGTATCAGTAGTAGCCCTTTCCCACAAACCCATTCTGACGCATTTGTAGCAAAAGATGTTTGGCAAAAGGAAAAAATGCTCATAATGAGTAATTCCTAATTTTGTCACAATGTTTTCAACTATATTGTACAACTATCATTTATAGAATGAAGTTTTCCAAACAAATTTCACCAGATGATTTTAAAGTCGCTTGGTGCCGATTTTTCAAATGGGGGAAAGGGTTAAAAGACTAGGAGAACCAAATAATGGCATTTTATTGGCTTGGTATGACATTAAAGGGCTTCTTTTAGGACATATCGGTACTTTCATGTGTTTTAATAGTTCGCTTATACACGGTAGTCAAAATTAACCTGTGGTGCAGAGCTTCGGCCTCTCGTACCAAAGGAACAGGGTTCGAGTCCCGTGATGAGCGGATTTTGACTATGGGATTTGTCCACACAAACGGCGCGAGTACTGGCTAAGTCTCCAGGAAGCAGACATCGAGCGTGATTAATTTAAGCCAAAAGCTTGTTTCGCAATCGATGAAAAATAAATAAGTTTAAAGTAAAATTAACTTAATACTTTCGTTGCTTGAAACGATTTTATGCTGTCTGTGCCACCAATATAGAACCGTCGCTATACTATTGGCTGCTCAACTCAATATATTTGTCGTGATATATCTAATTGTGGCCACCACCTCTTGAATGGACAAGTCCATGTAATCCTTTCGCTGCCAAAGGCAATGAAAGGCTTTTACAAACAATGCAGATTCATGTGAGACAGCTCATAACAAGATATCTCTCCTGAAATCTGCATTTGTTTTATTTAGACATTGACTAACTTTCCTGTTGAACGAACAACGGTGTGGTCCATTTTTGTGGGGATTGGTTTGACAATCGCCACAATGCTAACAGAAACAACAACGACGAAAACTATTTACATAGTCGGTTTTGAACAATCGGTTGGTATTTTTTTTCCTTACTGCAAACTAATTTACTCACATCCGTTATAGTTCCATCATTGATGCAGAGACGTGATTAATAATAATTATGTCAGTGCTACTTTGGTACCGGATTGTTACTAATATTTGAGTTTTATCGAGACATTATCTACGTAGAGTTAAAATATGTAAATATTATCTTCGTCATGATTGGACAGATAATAATAAATATCATTGCGCGTTCTATCTGCCTTGCAATAACTCTGATGATACTCAAATCTGGAAATTCCAAAAGGTTCTATAAATAGCTCGCGAGCCCGTTATCTCAATATTATAAACGCTTTATTGTGTAGTTGTTTAAATATATGAAAGCGTTTAGATGATAAGACTGGTTTACAAAGGTTTAAAGGACACACGATGTCAGCGTGTACACACGTTATGTATACACGTCTGCACGTTCTAGAGTCACTTAGCAATCAATGGTGAAAGTGTAGCCTAATTTAGTTTGGAGATCGAGCATTATAATATATGCCTATATTTTTATAAATTGAACAGTTTGGCAAATAGTGAAATTGTGCTTTTTGAGCATATTTTGTGTTTGTTTTTGCACTCGCATTATTCGAAGCAGTTTAACAACCTCAGATACATATAAATACACTGTGTTTATATGTCTCTGACAACCCTCAATCATGCAATGTGAAGGGACTAAATTGAACAGACCTGTTTAATATCGAACATCATTGAAACAAACACCAAACTAATGGATACTGTTTTCTCTCCTTTCTTGATAATTTAGTCATTTCTAAAGTGTAAAAAATATTTTATCTTAATATGGCCTAGCGACCTGGTGATGAACATGTGATTACCCGAACAATTTAGATTACAAATAGCCATTCTAATGAGCTAAAACGGTAGTCTATCGCATACTTACTAAATTTTTCATAACTTTGGAATGGCCTAATTTTCAACACATGGTGACCAATTTCAGAACGTAACTAAAAAAATCACCAAGACAACATTCTGGCAAACTAACATTATTCTACTGTCAAAAGATGCAGGGTTGATACATTCTCAAATTTACTCGCACCAGAGTCATCGCAAGCCCTACATCGATATACTGCTTGTTACTTTGCAGGATTTTCCATACGATCGCCAGTACAGTGCCATTGGCGCTTTGATTCAATATGGAACAGTCGATTTCGTGAAATTCGGCAGTGAAAGAGTAATAAGCATTGGAAGAGTTAATGACAAATAAGCATTGAAAGATTTAAACAAATATTGTTTTGGTAGGAAAGAGGTGTTACAGATATTAATTACGGTCTATGTAATGCTAATACGGAAATACAATGGCCTTTATCAGACTGTGTACTTGCACTGTATCATTCAAACGAAATTATAAGAAATACCTTCTGGAAAAGGTTCCATACTAATACTATCTTGATTACTTGCCGATATTATGTTAAGAATTGTGTTTGGAGTAGTTGGAGTGTCTGTCTTAACATGATTGAAAATTAATTATATTTGTACTTCATGCCATAATTTTTCATTGAAATTTGCATGTTGTTAAATGTAATGTTTGTGTGTGTTATATTATTGAAGGCCATATGAAAATAAGATATGTATAGCCATAGTTAAATTGTCTGTATGTGTCCTAGATGTTACCTTAAAAAAATAAAGATATTATTATAATTATTATTATTACTCATTTGTCCATCTTTTGAAATGTAAGACATTATCGACTGCGTCAAGGGAAACTAGGTTGATATCGCATCTGCTTACAATTAATACTCGAATGTGACTGTGAAAATATACAGTCTTTCAGAATATATACGGCTGGATTGCATTTAAAATGGTCATTGATTGAAACCGGAAATCTTGTGATAACAAAATGGATCTGAAATAAGATACCTGTTTGTGATGCCAATACTTAAATGAAACTATATCCTTTTTCACCAGACGCAACATAAATATTTTCATTTCTATTGTTATTTCGACAATTATTGACATGTTCTCACTTGCAGACGTATGTTTAGGGCATTGTATCAGATGTCTTTTAACTCTTTCAGCGCCAAAGGCAATATTGAGTATTTTGCAAACAATGCAGATTCAGGTGAGTCAGCTCGTAACGAGCTGTCTCACCTGAAATCTGCATTGTTTGGCTGTGAGTTATAAACATATTAAAAAAATCCTATGACATGAAAATAGAGTCGGCCGAGTTTGTGAACATGGAAGAGTCTACTTTAAACAATTCGGCGCTGAAAGGGTTAAAACACACTGTAACCAACGGCGAAATGAGGTCGCCATTTGCCACAACACAAAGTGTTCTTCTCTATTTGAAAATCATAGAAAATTAGTCATACATATAAAAGTTCTGACGAAGTCGTCTCTCGCCGATTTGTTGTATGATGCCGGGCAAGGGTTATGAATCAGGTGCGTGTCTGCAATCTTGATCAATTGTGTAAACATCCCGTCTCGCTGAGACACTATTTTCTGTAAACCCTGGGGAACTAAGCAAGACCGAAATGTATCATTATAGAATATGTCCACAATATTTACCGACGCTTCAATGAGTAATGCCCTTACTCACTTTAGGAACCGTTTTAAGTATATTAGACGAGTTTGATTGATTGATTGATTGATTGATTGATTGGTGTTTTACGCCGCTTTCAACAATTTTTCAGTTATATCACGGCTTTTCCTGGGTAAGTTACCAGTACTACTGATCCATTTATCCTGACACCAGTCAGTCAGTCGTAATGATAACCCCGCAACCCTGAGCGCCATGGATGGCAGCCATTACTACCCAATATTTGGTTTGACCCGGTCTGGGATCGAACCCGCGAATCTCCCGCACCCGGGACGCTCTACCACTACAACCCTGAGGCGATTATAAAACGTTAAGGTTACCCAGTTATGGGTAACGTTGGGGTTTGCATAACTTCAACTATTTTTAAAAAACTTCACGATTTGTATTCACTGTCAATATCTGAGTAAATCACAAATTTAAATAAAAAAGATTTATTTAAACGTGTTCTGAAAATGATAAACTGTAATGAGATTGCGTTGTGGAAATTACGTGAGTATGTGAGGATGTCGGTCTGAAACGAGTTGATGAAAACAAATTAAATATATCGAACACCCCATTACCAGAAGAGTAATGCCCTTACTCACTTTAGGAACCGTTTTAAGTATATTAGACGAGTTTGATTGATTGATTGATTGATTGATTGATTGGTGTTTTACGCCGCTTTCAACAATTTTTCAGTTATATCACGGCTTTTCCTGGGTAAGTTACCAGTACTACTGATCCATTTATCCTGACACCAGTCAGTCAGTCGTAATGATAACCCCGCAACCCTGAGCGCCATGGATGGCAGCCATTACTACCCAATATTTGGTTTGACCCGGTCTGGGATCGAACCCGCGAATCTCCCGCACCCGGGACGCTCTACCACTACAACCCTGAGGCGATTATAAAACGTTAAGGTTACCCAGTTATGGGTAACGTTGGGGTTTGCATAACTTCAACTATTTTTTAAAAACTTCACGATTTGTATTCACTGTCAATATCTGAGTAAATCACAAATTTAAATAAAAAAGATTTATTTAAACGTGTTCTGAAAATGATAAACTGTAATGAGATTGCGTTGTGGAAATTACGTGAGTATGTGAGGATGTCGGTCTGAAACGAGTTGATGAAAACAAATTAAATATATCGAACACCCCATTACCAGAAAAGGCGCAAAAAATTCAACATAGAAAATAAATACAAGTTTAAGCAATATTGAAATCTAAACTTAGAAGATAAATTGCAAAATAGTTTCTTTTGCTGGTGCAGAAAACATTGTTCCGTCGTAATCCATTCTGTGTTATTATTATGTCAAGGACTTGGCGTGAAACGGTTGTAACTCAAAACCTATTTTGAAAACCCTGGATTAGGGGCAATTTTGACCCTTTTGTAAACAATGCAAATTTATGTGCAATTGCTCAGAACGAGCAATGGCACCTAAATTTCCATTGTTTATAAAGAAAAATGATTTAACGCTTATAAAGACTTTATAGCGAGGTAATTAACCTTGGTAAGAAAATACAAATTTTAGTCCGAACTGTTTTACGCCAAGCCCTCGATTTGTGTACTGGTGTCGCTGAGACAAAAGAAGGCTCAAGTTTCCGAGAAAAGGGTGTATTCCGAGAAAAGAAAACAGAACTCTTATTCCACAACAGGGATAAGTGGGATTGTGTTTCCATGCATACTAAACAGGAACGTGAGCTCCTATAATGAATACTACGATTACATCTTAGCATTGTTTTCAAGTAAGTTTCGTTTAGCCTGTCAATCACAGGGAGACTCTGTCGTTTGTCCTAGATTGACAGAATTTGCATTGGACGCTATTATTTCCGTAAATCAGTTTGGAATATTTGAAGTGTTTGCAATGTATGTTATGGCTAGAGCACATGGACGTACTCCACTAAAAATAAATATGACCCTTTGCATAAATATCAACAAGGGTGGTTGACAAAGTTTTGGGAGGTTACCCCGCTTCAACTCATTTTTTTTCAAATTGTTCGAACACAAATATCTGTCCACCCTGGTTGATATTTATGCATAGGGTCATATCTATTTTTAGAGGAGCACTTACCTGTGGCTAGAGCGTACGCCTCGGATGCGGGAGACTAGTTTGATTCAAAACAAATGCTGTATTAATGGTAGTAGTTCCTTGCCTCCTTGGCGCGCAGGGTTGCGGAGATAAGATAACGGCTAATGTCGGTGTCGTTACGAAACAGCAGTCCTGGTAACGTATCCAACAACACTCCGTGATTTAACTGAAACATTGTTTATACATTGATTTACGTATAGACCAGGTCTATCGCTGACTTTACTATTTATAATCTGGAGCTCAGCTACCCTCAATGCATACGCGTACAAGTGAATACTCAGGTGATCCTGTGATTTCGTCTGTCCGTCGAAATGTTTTCTTTCGTCCTATTTGGCTCCTAGAAATGTAACTCCAATAGTTTAACGCCAATTTACCTTCAGATGATCCGCTACGGTCAATAAAACGCTCAAAACAAACCAACCGTGTATCCTTTACGAAAAGTGTATACCCCGAGCAACCTTAGCGAAATATTGCTCTACTTTGTTCTCCAATTAGTAAAAAAGTGTTTCAAGGTTATTTTGACAAGCAGTATCCATTTGCCACTTGGAACAGATTGCATGTATGCGTAGACGGATCTATATATACTATTGTTATAAATACACTTATACTGTTATCCTGATGTTCGACTGTTATTATCATTGTTTACAAACTTCTCAAGTACTTGGATTTTATGTAACAATATTAATATGCTAGTAAAATTTACCTTCACTGAAAGGATCGGCATTTGGGCATGTTGGCAGGTTTACAAGAAAAATGACATATGCAAATGTGTCACCAGACGTCTTTTGATTACATTATAAGGATAGGAAAAGATGCAAATCTATGTCTCGACTGATTTTGTTCTTCAAAATAAGTAATCCTAACCATTTCCCACTTACAAACGCATTTTGCCGCATCTTCATCAGATGAATTCTGAAAGCATTTGGGCAAAAGGAGAAATCTCTCATAATTTCCGTCAGTGTTTTAAATGCTTTTCAATATGTACTTTGTTAAAAAGATATTTTCTATATTTTGGCCTTGATGTTTTCAAACGTGTTTCCTGCAAGTTTGATGTATAAAGGAAAGGGTTTAGAAAACAAATATAAGTTGAAACGCTAACATAAGTGCACAGCTTTATCCTACATTAGATGTTGTCACAGCCAATAACTACATGCACTATGACGAGTGTCTTGAATCATTAAATTCTTTGTAACTTTGATAGATTGGAAACCGAGAAACAACAGAATTCGGTCATTTCGCCGTTTGTGTAATACCCCTGTCTGTGTTTAATACTATGTTAGCTGCTGTAAGCAATAGTACTTCCTAACATTTAGATTGATTGCTTGATTGTTTGGTTTTTTAAGCCGACTTCTACGATTTTTTCAGCTATACCACGGCATTTCCTAGGTAAGTTTCCAGTACTACTGGTTCATTTATCCTGACACCAGCCAGTCAGTAGTAATGCTAACCCCAAAACCTTGTGCACTAAGGAATGGCAGCCATTTGATCAGCCGCCAGAACTAACATGTAGAAACAAAAAGCGAAAATCGACACGCATTTTTTTGATTTTCTGTTTTTATTTAGCATGGTTTGAAAACAATATTTATTTCCATGATCCATACGAGCTGTACACTATTGTGAAGATCCTGTATGGACAAAGGAAACACCAGATCAAAACGATCGCAATCTTCGTTAACGTAACTAATGTGTTGAACTTGGTATCATACTGTCTTCAATTTGTTATCTCATTTCCACAGATTTAATCAAAGCAGCCCTTCTTTAAAATAAACTTATCAGTAAACATACATATGCGGAGTCATAACATTTTGAATGCAAAGGAAACTTGAAATACCTCAAAAAATATGAGCCGTTGTTCGGAAGAAATTAATTTCTCGCACTCTAACACACTTTCCTAAGGAAGCAACTTAAGTAGGTCAAGCCTGTTTGTCCAATGTCTGACAGCGTAAGTGTTCAGCTAACATTGTAAATAATGTTCAATTATCCTGGACGGAGTAGGGAAGCCGTTTCGCGATAATGTATTTCTGTATATGCGACGGCAAGACATAAACCTGATTGCAAACGACATGAAAGGGAATCTGAGTTTCTGTAATGTATCTTTCCGTTCATTGAACACTTCTGAGAACGAAACCATTAATAAACACGTCCATAATGTATTCGTATGTTGTACCGTCTGTAATCACATTTAATTAGGAAACGTTATTTTTGTGGAGTAATTTATTTTTATGTTACAATGTCTGTAATACTTTTTGGTTATCAAAAGTTGAAAATCATGTAAGACAACTTATTTAAAGTAACATTGCCTGCAATCTGGTGTGGTTATCAATCTTTGTCATTCATATAACGGATTTCTTGTTAAGTTACATGGTTTGTAATCTATTGTGATTATCAAACATTGTAATTCATGTAAAAAGAACTTTTTTATGCCGCATTGTCTGAAATCTTATGTGGTTATCAAGCGTTGTAATTTAAAATGGTTTATGTTTAAGTAACAATGTCTGTAATACTTCCTAGTTATCAAAAGTTCAAACTCATGTAAAATAATTTATTTAAATAACATTGTCTGTAATCATGTGTGGTTATGAAGCGTTGTCATTCATATAAAACCGATTTTTTTTTAAGTTACATTGTTTGTAATCTATTGTGGAAATCAAACATTGTAATTCATGTAAAATAATTTATGTTATACCGCATTGTCTGCAATCTTAAGTGGTACTCAAACGTGGTTACTCACATTAAGATAATTTGTTTAAGTTACATTGTCTGTAATACGATGTGGTTGTCAAACGTTCTTATTCGTGTTAGATGATATATTATAATGTCACGATGTTTTCAAACATCGTCCCCTGCAGAGACGTCAGAAAGCGTCTGTATGACGGAAAGTGTAAATAGTAATAGTTGATTGACCAGGTTGAGCTAATTAAGACATTGGTTTGCAATGCATATATCAGTAACATGAAGTACCTGTGTATCATCATACACCCATAAACTATTAAACGTAGTGTAGAAAATATGTTTTGTTCTTTGTTGTGCTTTCTGGTGTAAAAAAGGTGTTCTTTTTGCAAATAATAAACGAAAATTACCAAAATATGACAAGAGTCACGACACAATGTCATGAATAAATCATCGACGACAAAACCTAGATCGCGAGCATAGAGAACATTACGTAACATTATAAATAAATCAGGAATACCAAAATATCCAGATTTCATATAAAAAAGAACAGCACGAAACCATGAATTATTAATAGATCCTTGCATGGTGCACTCGCACGCAATCCTTCGTATATCACCCATCCTAGAAAGTCGGTTTGTAAGCCATTTGAATATCTATCTCTTGTCATGCAACATCAGCCGATGCATAGGTAAATCAGAACAGTCATCAAACAGTCAGTAATGGCGGACATCGAATATACAAATGGTGTGGCTGTATATCGACAAAGCCAGATTGTACATGTACACATTCCGATCCCAATCATAAGCAGAACAACAGTCGAACTTGAGCTAAAAAATCACCTAGGAAAAGCAATTCCCTGTCAGTAGTGACCATACTTTTAGTGTCAGACTTATTTACTCAATTTCTACATCATTGACCCTGCAAATATAGACCACCTTTGACCAAAGACAGATTCGAGGGCTTGGTGTGAAACGGTTGTAACTTAAAACCCATTTTGAAAACCCTGGTTTAGGGGCAATTTCAACCCTTTTGTAAACAATACAAATTTAGGTGCCATTGCTCAAAACGAGCAATGGCACCTAAATTTCCATTGTTTACCAAGAAAAATGATTTAATGCTTATAAAGACTTTATGGCGAGGTGATTAACCTTGGTAACAAATTACCAATTTTAGTTACAACTGTTTCACACCAAGCCCTCGGATTGGTGTCTTCCCATTTGGTAGTCTGTATACACCGGTCCAACTTTAATTGTAATTATATGGCTTAAACTATAGCCCGACTCTCGTAGAGCTGATCCATGTTTCAATCATGCCCGTCTCTCCCGATTAAATAACAAGCAGCATCTATGCAGTTTAATTACAAATCTTACTTGTTTGACGTGTAGGCTATATTGGAGACGCTCCGCGAAAACCACCCTAAACGTAATCATTACACGAGTGGGAACAAATACATTCCTGAGCATTCATCCCTTTCCCTCATATAGACGCTTTCTGGCGCCTCTGCAGCAGACGGCTTTTTGAAAACATAGTGACAAAAGAAGAAATTGTACAAAACGTGCAATTTCTCCTTTTGCCACAATGTTTTCCACTTTTAGTCATAGGTTATCCATTCAAATATAGAGATTTTTCTGTTTTTTGACAAAATATGTTCAAAGTCGTCTGCTGCAGAATTGTCGTATGAGGGAGTGGGTTAAGATCCAAACATATACTCATTTGTAAATGTTTCCTCAAACAATCCTTGACCTATTGGCGAACAAGCCAGAACCAGATCAGGTTGCGTGACTGCGTTGGGTGATCAACACTGTTGCACATGCTTAACGGCTTGTTATCACAGAGCTCCGTTCATTAGAAGGCAATCCGGAAGCTGCTGGCGAACGGATTTGGCTAAGGATAAACTTAACAAGTACTATATACAAATTTATCACATGACAATGCTTGTATCCGATGTAATATACCCATTACGTATTTTTTTTTATATACAACGTGTGTAATATAACATGACCTAATACTAGGAAAATGACGTCACGTCATACGTTAGACACTTTGGCGCCAAAACCCGTAGATTTCATCTAGAAATATTGTAAACGTTAAGTACATTTTTATCGAAATACGCCTCATAAGTCACTTTATCACATAACTTGCACTCCAGGAGTGACATAAAGCAGTGACATAAATATCATATGTAACTAGTTACATAAATAGCCGATTCACAGCACGTATGTGACGTCACTCCAGTGTGACGTCACTTTTAATGACAGCATACTGTTTACAATTCTTCTGAATTTTGGCATGTATTAAAAATATTGTTTAAAGAGAATAAATCTCGATAAATGAAACGTTATAAGAGCATTGTTGCTAATTTTGTATAAAATCAAAAGGTTATTGATAGGGACTACATTTTACAGTGGACGTATGCGTTAGAACTTCGGGGTGAACTTCGGTCAATGTTTATATATGAGGACGAAGAAAGATCGATTTAAAGATTGAAAACAATCTATTTATGGTGTTATGTGATAAAGAGAATCTTACATTCGTGCTTATTTGATATTGTTTTTATGAAACTCGTTGACTGAAACGAATATGACGCTCGGCAGAGCCTCGCGTCATATTATTTCAGTCGACTCGTTTAATAAAAACAATATCAAATAAGCACTCATGTAAGATCCTCTATTTATGTGATAGATATAATATCTCATGAGTGTTATTTATTATTACTTTTAATAAACTAAGCTGAATATGACTTCGGCATAATTATTTTTGGCATTGTTATACGGTTTACTGACGAAATTAAAATAGCTTTGGAAAAACCCGATTTTCTTTGTGTGTTTCGTCATGTGATAAAAAGAATCTGACAGTCGTTGTCATTTCATAAACAGTTTTATTAAACTCGTCCAAGATATTTGTTATTAAGCTCGCCACAGGCTCGGTTAATAACAATAAATCTTGAACTCGTTTAATAAAACTTTATATGAAATGACAACTCATGACAGATCCTATATATAAAGTATCTGTCGACCGACGGCAGGTTATTGTGAGACGTGGCTTATCTCTTTTGAAATATTCCAGACGTCAAAGATATGTAATTTTATTGAAAATGAATATTCGTTCGGAAATAAGATTAGGCAGCCTATCACGATGCACGACTTTTGAACAACTTTGTAACGCACGCTTTACGGGGTGAAATTGAACCCACTAAAGGCAACAGCATTTAAATATTTGTTTTATTTTGGGTTAATGATTTGTTTAACACTATTTCTGTTATATCACGACAGTTCACTTCATTATCCCTGGGTAAACAAACAAGTACTTGGCTACCAAATCGAGGGATTGGCGTGAAACAGTTGTAACTTAAAACCTATTTTGAAAACCCTGGTTTAGGGGGAATGTTGACGCCTTAGTAAACAATGCAAATTTAGGTGCCTTTGCTCCGAATGAGCAATGGCACCTAAATTTCCATTGTTTATCAAGAAAAATGATTTAACGCGTATAAAGACTTTATGGCAAGGTGATTAACCTTGGTAAGAAAATACCAATTTTAGTTACAACTGTTTCACGCCAAGCCCTCGATATATGCTCTCAACCATGCCCGCAGAGAATTTAGAGTTCGGAAAGAATGTTTTTTTAATACTAAGCCAGATGTTCTAGCGTTTGGTTCTGTCTGATCCGAAACTACGGTACACTCTTATTTAAGGCTTAAAACAGTATTAAATACAATAGGTCAACCATATGAAATCCACCATCCGAGGTTTTGCAAACAGGGCATAACCGGATCAGCCTATGCATCCAAGCAGGCTGATTGTATATGAAACGATAGCATACTGTTCTGTATTAAACTGATAAGCAATAGTCAAATGGTCGCCGTCAATATACCTTCTTTGCTATTATTCAAACGTGCTATGCCCTGGAACTGCGGATTCGGAGATATATGGTAGTGGCCTTATCTGTCAATGAGTCTGTCTGTGTGTGATAAGAACTTAACAACTGGTCTAAACTTTAACATATGTGAGAGAGGGCTTTCGTATAAGGTTTGTGAAGAGACCTTTATCATGACATTAAATCGGTTGATCTAATTAATAACCTTGACATAACCCTTTGACCCAATTAAAGAAACCCAATGAGATGTGTCTGGGTAAGTAGTTTTTCACAAATACATCCTGGTTTTCAAAGAACCGCATGTCAATTCATCAAGGATTTATTAAACCAGCATTTTCCAAATAACTACTATGATATCAGTATATATAACCCATGGGATATCCTATACCATAACTACGTCTAGCCGTTACTGCTTACAAATAAGTATTGATGAGTTGTATCAATTTCCATACTGCGACAATATTGTGGTCTAAATTATTCTACACCAGCTTCGATCCACTGATGACATTACGAATGATGAAGAGCCTAATTACACTGCGTGGTCAGACGCTAGAGTTCGGTTTCACTGATTGTTATTTCGAAGAAAAAGGTCGGTGGTGTTCGTGGCGTGTTTCATGTATTTGTTCTACAAGTATATGGTCACATTACCAAAACCGTCTGTTTCTTTATAATGGCTATATTGTCTACAGTTTGTGTTTGATATTCACAATAACAACAACTAGGTTACCGACCTGCCTAGTAACAAGAAGACCTACTATAGCGTAGGTTAAATATTCCATAGTTTCCTAAAGCAGGTGCACGACCTGCTTATAAACAAGACGAGTTTATCTTTAGTGTAATATATATGATACATGTTCCAAAGTTACCTACAAACGTAGCCGACTTACCAAAGGTATTTACTCTTTGGTACGGATAGATATTCACAAGTTACCTTACGTAGGTACGTAGCAGACATGCGTAGTAGCAATATGACTTTATTTCTTAATTACCTTACACATGTCGGCGATCTTTCAATAATAAAGGGACTTTGATCTTTGATAAGGATAAGTTACATTAAGAACGTCACCGACCAGCGTGGTCCCAAGATGACTTTGTTCTTAGGTCAGGATTAACATTCCCAAGTTACATTAAGTACGTCGCCGACCAGCGTGGTTCCAAGATGACTTTGTTCTTAGGTCAGGATTAACATACCCAAGTTACATTAAGAACGTAACCGACCAGCGTGGTTCCAAGATGACTTTGTTCTTAGGTCAAGATTAACATTCCCAAGTTACATTAAGAACGTTGCCGACCAGCGTGGTTCCAAGATGACTTTGTTCTTAGGTTAGCATTAAAATTCCCAAGTTACATTAAGTACGTAGCCGACCAGCGTGGTCCCAAGATGACTTTGTTCTTAGGTCAGGATTAACATTCCCAAGTTACATTAAGAACGTCGCCGACCAGCGTGGTTCCAAGATGACTTTGTTCTTAGGTTAGCATTAAAATTCCCAAGTTACATTAAGTACGTCGCCGACCAGCGTGGTCCCAAGATGACTTTGTTCTTAGGTTAGCATTAAAATTCCCAAGTTACATTAAGTACGTCGCCGACCAGCGTGGTCCCAAGATGACTTTGTTCTTAGGTCAGGATTAACATTCCCAAGTTACATTAAGTACGTCGCCGACTGGAGAAGTAACTATTTACATAAAAACGTAGGAAATCTTTAGATAACAAAGGTACTTTGTTTTGTTGTGAGGATTTATATTACCAAGTACCATAGTTTACGTCGCCGACCAGCGTATTAACGAGAGGACTTTGATTTTAGGTTAAAATAAATGTTTCAAGGTGACCGAAATAACTCTAGGCAGCCTCTGAACGTCACCGACTTACGCAGCAACACGAGGACTTCGTTCTTTGGAAAGGTCAGGAAAAATATCCTGTTACCTTAAGAACATCGCCGACCTTAGAAATATCAATCATTAACAAAGAACAAAGTCCTTTAACGAACATCGGCGGACTGCATAATAACGAGAGGACTTTCTTCGGCGGCCTTTAAATAACATACATCGTCCTACCGCGTAGTAGTAACAGGCACTCGTTTCTTTAAAGTTAGTCGGCCATCTGCCTTGTAACTAGATTACTTTGTTCTATGTTAATGGTTGATATTTCAAAGTTACCCAAAGGACGTCTGCGACTTGCATATTAACAAGAGGACTTTTTCCTTGGTTAAATTCAACATTTTCTAGATACTTAAGTATGCGACCTGCGCAGTAACAAGAGGACTGTGTTCCTCGGTTTAGACCAATATATCCTAGCTACTTAAGTAGACGACCTGCGTAGTAACAAGGACTTTGGGTTATAATAAATATGCCAAAGTTACCTGAACTATAAACAAGATGACGTGGGCATTTGGTAACGGTTAGTATACTCTATTCTTAAAGGATAACCATGCGCTACGTTTGTCTTTTAACCATAGGACCCATTAACAAAAGTGTCTTTTGGAAGGCTTGATATTCAAAAGTTATCTAAAGTAGGTCGACTACTTGCGGACCTACACGACCGATGTCATCCTGGATGCAAACACGTCTTTTTTCGTAAAATTATGCATTGTGCTGGTTTGTTTCATAACGAAATAGTTGCTGTGAGCTGCATAATGGGTTATTATTTTGGCTTGCTACTAAGCTTACTCTGATCGTTCTCTGGTAAAAGATGTTCCGAGGTCGAACTCCGGTCGGAATGGAAGATTGTCAGATTGTTCAAATTAGCATACACTGTTCATAAATACATAGATATATGTTATACATAGTTTTTCGTCATACGACCCAAGTATTTTGGATTTTTGTTTTAATGCACATGACACATTCACACATTCACACAATCACTCACTCGCACGCACACACACTCACATATAAACATGATTACTCGGGTTCAACACTAAGTACAAATGTAAATGTTCGAATATGACTGTAATCAAATGATTACATACGTATCATAATATTAAACTAGTATAAGAGGACAGAAACCAAATTATAATTTCTCTGAAAATCTGAAAAGACTGTATTGTTTAATAGGAAGCGCATGTGTTTGTGTATGTGTAAGTGTTATAGAATGGGATGACGCGTATTGCGTATTGTAAATTGAAAGCTTTGACGGCGAACTTCCAAGAATCTTTCGTAATGATCCATTTATAATGCTACGACATTTTATTTTCCAAGTGCACTATCTTTAAAAATTATACAAATAAACATATAACAAAGGCCTGCAGCGGTGCAACGCAAACCGCATTATAACCGATGCATTGGTCTTCTATAATCCCATCACCAATAATTCATGAATGAGACGTGATATTCTATTATTGAGAAATAATTAGAGATTATTTTGGTTATACGTCATGGACTTTCTTGAAAAAATAATTTCATATTGGAATTAATATATATAAATATATAGATATGTTTGTTTGTATATGGGAAGCCTGCATGTATATGTATATACATTTATATATATTTTATTGTCATTTCAATTTATGTATGCATATTTGTGAATATCAACAATGAGCTGTTTATGCTTAAGTTGAAAATCAAAAACATGTTCTGTTCTGTTCATATTTAAGAGCAAACCCGTTTCAAACTATTCAAACTATCCTATCACAAACAAATATTCGTGAACATGAATTGATATCTTGTTAGAAACAAGTGTCAGTGTTTTTACCAAGTTGACACTTTTTGCAAAGAAAGAAATCGGTGTGTCTAAATCCGTAACTGTAGTGCCACTTGAGTGATTCGTGACATGCCAATATGAAGATCAGATTGACATAGCCCAACATCGTACACATTCATACTGGAATACAATTCGAATAAGATTAGTGACAAAGCAAGTATTAGCAACAGTCATTTTATCTTACCGCAATCTGTAACTAGACAATAAGTGACAAAGCAAGTATTTGCAACAGTCATTTTATCTCACCGCAATCTGTAACTAGACAATAAGTGACAAAGCAAGTATTTGCAACAGTCATTTTATCTCACCGCAATCTGTAACTAGACAATAAGAGACAAAGCAAGTATTTGCAACAGTCATTTTATCTCACCGCAATCTGTAACTAGACACTAAGTGACAAAGCAAGTATTTGCAACAGTCATTTTATCTCACCGCAATCTGTAACTGTAGATTGAGTGATTCGTGACATGCCGATATGAAGATCAGATTGACATAGCCGAACATCGTACACATTCATACTGGAGGACAATTTCTAGACAATAAGTGACAAGGCAAGTATTTGCAACAGTCATTTTATCTCACCGCAATCTGTAACTAGACAATAAGTGACAAAGCAAGTATTTGCAACAGTCATTCTATCTCACCGCAATATGTGACTGTACTTGAGTGATTCGTGACATGCCGATATGAAGATCAGATTGACATAGTCGAACATCGTACACAATGCTACTGGAATACAATTCGAAGAAGATTAGTGACAAAGCAAGTATTTGCAACAGTCATTTTATCTCACCGCAATCTGTAACTAGACAATAAGTGACAAAGCAAGTATTTGCAACAGTCATTTTATCTCACCGCAATCTGTAACTGGACACTAAGTGACAAAGCAAGTATTTGCAACAGTCATTTTTATCTCACCGCAATCTGTAACTGTAGATTGAGTGATTCGTGACATGCCGATATGAAGATCAGATTGACATAGCCGAACATCGTACACATTCATACTGGAGGACAATTTCTAGACAATAAGTGACAAGGCAAGTATTTGCAACAGTCATTTTATCTCACCGCAATCTGTAACTAGACAATAAGTGACAAAGCAAGTATTTGCAACAGTCATTTTATCTCACCGCAATCTGTAACTAGACAATAAGTGACAAAGCAAGTATTTGCAACAGTCATCTTATCTCACCGCAACTTGGTATAGGTGAGAAATAATCTAAGATAAACTGTTACAGGCATACTGCAGCACAGTTCAGGGTTGCTTTTAATGAGATTGCATCATATATGATAGCCATGTGTCTGACATTATCGATAGAGTTATCTTTATTGACGACTTCTGAACATAATATATCCCTAGCGTCTCATAGGGTATTGCCATTATTACAAAACATGCTAAAGTACACACAGACCTGTATACTGGTTCGATAAAGTAATATAAGCACCTTTTTATCAGTATGTATAACATGTAACCCTTTTCCACATACAATATATTTGCAGTTTAGGACTTTGGAAAATCTCTTTTTCTAAATATTAAATTTTAGAATAGAGTGGAAGTCATTGTGGCAAACAGTGAAATTACCAGTTATGAGCAGTTTCTTCTTTTGTCAAAATGTTGTCAAACGTCGTCTGCTTCAAAGGCGTCAGAATGCGTCTAAAAGGACCAATCGAGGTAAACTATAGGCAGGTAATTCTACTTGTTTTACTGTGAAGGGATCGATTTCTATTTCAGTAAAGAATCTAGAACTCTAGTTGATGAAAATATAGAAGCGTGTATATTCCCATTATCATAGAACAATTTACATTCACCCTATCCCTCGGTACAGACGCGTTCGAACGCATCTACAACAAACAAGTTATAACAATTGGGAAAACAGTACAAGTTGGTCATAATCAGCAATATCTCCTTTTAGCAGAGTATTTTTTTTATTTTTTTATCTCAATCCAATTTCATTCATATAGATTGTTCGTAGTTTTGTTCAGATCTGTTTCAAAATCATCTGCAGCAGTGTTGCTGTATTATATGTGGGAAACAGTTAATAATTTATGAACCGTTTTTCATTTATCTAAGTGAACCATCACAGGGGGCTAATGAGTTAGAAAATGCTTGCTACGATGGCAAATGGATGTATGACTGTCATTTTGGATGATTGGAAATAATGATCTTTGAAATATACATAAATATTTAATAATGGGATGGTGTGAAACAGAATTTGTTTTAAACATGAACGTTAAATGAAATTTTGCCTCAAATTATATATATATATATGAACATAAATAAGCGAACTATACGTATATATTGAATGTTGGAATGGTATGATACAAAAGACAACCGAATAAGAATGGACGATATGTCATGGTGGTACTAACGGGGGATCCTATAAAACATTCAGTATAATCAATGCATTTAACTTCTTTTTAACGATCTCATTCAGTCAAATTGTATTGTAATAATCATGTCGTTGCTAATATGGGATGCTATTCTTTTAGTTTTCAAATGAAGTGAGATATTTGTCATCAATGTAAGATCATAGTCAGTATAATCAATGCATTTAACTTCTGTTTCGATCTCTTTCAGTCAAATTGTATTGTAATAATCATGTCGTTGCTTATATGAGATGCTATTCTTTTAATTTTCAAATAAAGTGAGACATTTTTCATCAATGTAAGATCAAAGTCAGTATAATAAATGCATTTAACTTCTTTTTAACGATCTCATTCAGTCAAATTGTATTGTAATAATCATGTCGTTGCTAATATGGGATGCTATTCTTTTAGTTTTCAAATGAAGTGAGATATTTGTCATCAATGTAAGATCATAGTCAGTATAATCAATGCATTTAACTTCTGTTTCGATCTCTTTCAGTCAAATTGTATTGTAATAATCATGTCGTTGCTTATATGAGATGCTATTCTTTTAATTTTCAAATAAAGTGAGACATTTTTCATCAATGTAAGATCAAAGTCAGTATAATAAATGCATTTAACTTCTTTTTAACGATCTCATTCAGTCAAATTGTATTGTAATAATCATGTCGTTGCTTATATGGGATGCTATTCTTTTATTGTTCAAATGAAGTGAGATATTTGCCATCAATGTAAGATCATAGTCAGTATAATCAATGCATTTAACTTCTTTTTAGATCTCATTCAGTGAAATTGTATTGTAATAATCATGCCGTTACTTATATGGGACACTATTCTTTTATTTTTCAAATCAAGTGAGACATTTTACATCAATGTAAGATCAAAGTCAGTATAATCAATGCATTTAACTTCTTTTTCGATCTCTTTCAGTCGAATTGTATCGTAATACTCATGCCGTTGCTTAAATGGGATGTTTTTGTTGACGAAGCTGGGCATGTGTCATTAATGTATATTCATAGTCAGTATAATCAATGTATTTAACCTCTTTTTTTTTGTTAACTCATTTAGTCGAATTGTATTGTAATAATTATGTCGTTGCTTGAATGGGATGTGTATTCATAGTCAGTATAATCAATATATTTAACCCCCTTTTCGATCTTTTTCAGTCAAATTGTATTGTAATACTCATGCCGTTGCTTAAAGGAGATGTTGTTGTTGACGAAGGTAGACATGTGTCATTAATGTATATTCATAGTCAGTATAATCAATGTATTTAACCTCTGTTTTTTTCAACTCATTTAGTCAAATTGTATTGTAATCATTATATGTTGCTTAAATGGGATGTTCTTTCAAATGAAGTTAGACATTTTACATCAATGTATATTCATAGTCAGTATAACCAATGCATTAAACTTCTTTTTAGATCTCTTTCAGTCAAATTGTATTGTTATAATTATGTCGTTGATTAATTGAGATACTCTATTTTTCAAATGAAGTTTGTAATCAATGTATGTTCGTAGCAAGTATAATCAATGCAATCATGTGTCATATTCATACAGATCATACTGCTTTGTAATAATTCATCGGAGCAAGTCAGCTACAACATAATTTCAAGCAATTTCCTCTTAGAGCCTTTGTTTTGTATTAAACGGTATCACGTTTTATTTCAATGATGAATACAAAAAAAGCACAAACTATTTATAACGGCACCTCTTTTCTTTATATTTAAGTGACAACCGTTGACATTAAGATTATAGGAAATGAAGCATGGCTGCACAAGCAGATCTTTATACAGAAATGTAACTCTTTCACCACCAATGGCATTATTGAGGTTTTTGCAAACAATACAGATTCGGTCGAGTCAACTCGGAACGACCGAACTTATCTGAAATAAACAGTGTTTGTCTTAAATATTCCAAAACTCTTATTAAAAATTACAAATTGCGTGGTCCGATTTTGGACATTGAAGAGTCTTCTTAAGAAAATTCGGCGCTGAAAGAGTTACAGATACACTAAGGATACATTTTTATAATCGAATAGAGTTGCCCTTTTGTCTAGTTGTGTTGACATATGAAAGTTTTAATCGGATCACAGTTATTCCGAAAAAAATGTTCTTGCATTATTGATAGGCCTACACTTAAATCTACATTCAATAATTCACCCCTTGTATTATATATTGCTTTTTAAATGTAATATTATTGTAATTTCCCTCTGTGTGTTACATTCGTATCTTCAGTAGCCAGTGTGGTTCCGTTCGTTGTAAATATTCTTCGAAATTGACACGTGTGAAATCATTGTCCTTTGAAATGTCGCTTGATGAATATTTACGGAATAGTATTTGTCGGTAGCGATACCTGACTGTGTATTGTACTACGCATGGTCGCATGGAAAAAATGATATTACTCTCGACCGAATTTCCATGCTTCGAGTAGACAATACAAAGCCAGTTAATGACGTCACGTCAAATTGCAGTGACGCACGCAACCATTGCCATATTTGGTACACTTTTTGACCTAGTCAGAAACGGACTTTAAATCCGCCGTGTTGTTTTTGCGCGTGTCAATAAAAATGTATGTTCAGCTATATGATATATAACAATGTCATGTATCTATTATATTTATATGTACACTGACATTGTTAAATGCTCATACAACAACAGTTCAACTTACATTTACAACATGTACAACAGTAATGATGTTATTCACAAATAAAAAAGTTATCAAAGGCAATACTTGTCCTGATGTTTGTTATATGGTGTTCGACGCCGCTTTCAGCAATGGTATGGTTATATAATGACATGTCCATGGTAAGTTACCAGTACTACTGTGGTCAATTTATCCTGACACCAGCGAGTCAGTCGTTTTACGAACGTTACAAACCATACTGAGCGCCAAAGAAGGGAAGCTATAACTACCATTTTCTTTTACCAAACCTTTAGTAAGATTTGGCCGGGGATCGAATCCGCCACCTCCCGCACCCGATGCGGATGCTCTGCCATTACACCACCAAGGCGGTCTTTAAATTTCATTTCAAGTGTAGATGGTTCGTAGATGGTTCACTACATTCTCATCAAATGAAATTTCCTTATTTTGGACACAAAAAATGTCTGTTTAAAATTTACATTTTTACTTTTTATGTATACAAAGTTAGTGTGTTTGAGTTTGTTTGAATGGTGTGCTGTGCTCTTTGAACAGTATTTATCTAGTATCACGGCGTTTCCTGGGGTTTTAATATGTACTCGGTTGTTTCCGGCCATCTCGCGGTATTAACCGAATTACTTACGTTCAACGGGCGCAATAACACCCTTTTACTTCTGAATTCCAACCACAAATGATGTGAATAGTTGTGTTTCTAGAAGCATGTTTTCAATATTAACTGTGCTATTCCGAAGTTATTCACACATGTCATTAGAACATGTTTAGTATTCAATATAACATTTGAACTATTTTACACTGCGCAAACGTTTATTGACAGTTACAAGGTCAACATGCGGTGAAATGTGTAAGATTGCAATATATGACTAAATTGCTTCGACATTGAGCCCGACTAAAACGGAATATATAAAGAACGTAGAACACACATGCAGGTATATATACCGCCTCGATGGTTTAGTAGTAGAGCGTTCGCCTCGGATGTGGGAATCACGAGTTCAATCCCCGGTCGGGTCATACCGAGGACAAGAACATAAGCACCAATGGCTTCCCCTCATTGGAAGACACTGGTACAGAGGTAGAGCGTCGGCCTCTTGTACCAAAGGTCCCGGGTTCGAATCCCCCGTGATGAGCGGGTTCTGCCTTTGGGATTTTTCCACACAAACGGCGCGAGTACTGGTTAAGTTTCCAAGAAGCAGACATCAAGCGTGATTAATATAAGCTTAAAGCTTGTTTCGCAATCGATGTAAAATAAATAAGTTTAAACTAAAACTTTTTTTCCCCTCATTGACGTGCAGGATTGTGCGGATAAATTAAGGACTGACTCACTCGTGTCGGGAAAACGGACCCGTAGTGCTGGGAACTTACCCAGAAAACGCCCTGAAATAACTAAACAAATGTTGAAAGTGGGCATGAAAACACGATACACAAACAATATTATACATACGATTGAATGTTTCTACTTGCATGGACAATTCTATATTACGTATAGCCTGAACAATGATAAATGAGTACGTGCGCAACATATTTCTTAATCCTACCCACACAACATAAATCTGCAGACTACGGTGTTCCATTAGGGCCATCGTGTAATACGGTGATCCATTAGGGCCATCGTTGTTTTGCGGTTTCGACCTAGGGTCGACAGTACGATAACGCGATGCGATAGTACGATAACGCGATGCGAAACTGCGAAAACGCGATGCGAAACAGCGAGACCACGATGCGAGGAGGCGATATTAATAGGGTACTTTCGCATCGCACTTTCGCGATTTCGCATCGTGTTATCGTGGTTTCGACCCCGTCAGTGCAGGGTCGATAGTACGAAAGCACGATGTGAAACCACAATAACTCGATGCGAAACTGCGAGACCACGATGCGAGGAGGCGATATTAATATCGTACTTTCGCATCGCACTTTCACATCGTGTTATCGTACTATCGCATCGCGTTTTCGTACTATCGCATCGCATTTTCGCACTATCGCGTCGCGTTATCGTACTATCGCATCGCGTTTTCGTACTAGCGCATTTTCGCACTATCGCGTCGCGTTATCGTACTATCGCATCGCGTTATCGTACTATCGACCTAGCGTCGACAGTAAGATAGTATCGCGTTATCGTGCTGTCGACCCTAGGTCGAAATCGCGAAACAACGATGGCCCTAATGGAATACCGTAGCAGACGGCTTTGAAAAAATCTAGGCAAAAATATAGCAAATTAAGGGGTTGCTTGTTTTTTGGCAATCTACCTTTTTCACGACCATTTCATGCGTCAAAATGCGTCTACAAGTATGATCAGGTTGAATATCGTAAATGTTGAGTGACATTTTAGCCGTCCCGCGAGACAACCAACATTATGGCATCTGCGTAATGTATCGACCCAGATCAGCCTGCGCAGTCCGCGCAGACTGATCAGGGCCGACACATTCCGTCTCAGGGGGATAGACTAATTATACCTGAAACAGAAAATCTACAAGACGGGAAAAGTGTCGATCCGGTTTAGCCTGTGCGGCATGCTTAGGCTGATCCGGGTCGATACTTTACGCAGAGTCCTTAATGTTGGTTTTCTCGTGGGACGAAAGGTGTTTCGATGATGAGAACTGAAGTTAACGATTCTTCCCAGGAATATCAGATCGAGGTGTGTTTGTGCACCGTGTCATAAGTATGTTTTACTGCTCTTTAGTGTGAAACATAGACGAACTGCAAACGTAAATTCCAGCATAACTACTTTGATCTGTTAACATGCTCCGATTACGAGTCACTTAACGGAAATCAGTTTGCATTAATCGGTTTTATTTGGTGAACAACTCTCTCTTCCAATGGAAGCGCTTTATTTCATGGAAATAGGAAATGTTTTTTTGCACATAGAAGTTGTTCATATATTTTTTGTTTGCATGTGGCGGGAAGCGTGTGTTTTTCTTGACATTTGGCATACTCTTCAACCCATTGACGGTCACGTGACTGCGAAAGTCATAACCCCCAGCTATGCTGGTTAGAATTAATATTACTTTTGATTCGTCATACTGATCTATGAAATTCCATATCACTTCTAAGGATACATAATATTGATGATATTGTTTTTTGCTAAAAGCACGTGAAATAGTTGTTGTTTAAATATTTCACTGCCGAATTCCGCTAAGGTGACTATACCATGTTGAAAATTGGACCACTCTATTTTTCGTCCAACAGGAAATTTCGTAAAATGTAATGTTTAAGTGGCAAACAATGCAAATTTCAGGCGAGGAAGCTCGTTAAGAGCTGTCAATCTGCATTAATTTCAAAATCCATTAAGTTATCTTTGGCAGAGGAAGGGTTAAAATGCGTTTGCCTTGTTATTCACGTAAAATGCGTAGTTACGTTCCTCGCATACCATACAAAGGAGGATTGTTGTGTTGGGGTTTAACGCCGTTTTCAACATTATTTCAGTTATATCACGGCGATAGTTCACTTATTCATGATCCCTGGGTAAACAAACCAGTACTAAGTTAGGAAATGTGCCTTTCCCAAGAGAACTCCACCATGACCACAAGCGCCGCAACTGGGGATCGAACCCGGGACGCCCGGTTCCAAGTACCCGACTCTAACCACTAGGCCACGGTAGATTCCTAACGGAGACGGGTTTACCCTTGGCATAATGTTACCTTAACCCTAAACGTGTTGTCCCGTTAATTGTCAACAAATATAAACCCCCAGTGGTTAATCTTCATTTGAGCTCATTCATATTATTTTGCGTCTCTTTGAAAAAGTAGTAAATAGATGGACTCACGGAGAAAGATATGAAATAAGAGTTACATGTAATAGAAAACCATTGCTGTTTACGTCAGACTGGTAAAGAGTATTGCGATTACAATGCTCCAGTTAACAAACATTAGGCATTTGGTAATTCGATCTTGAAATGATGTCAGGTCTGCATCTATGTTATTGAATTCGTGATGAGCAATTGCCCTTTTCGCCACAAGATTTTAACTCTATGCAATAATTATACTTTTATCTGAAGAGAAGATTCATTTTTTGCCTAGGTGGTTTTCAAGGTCGTCCGCTGCAGATTTTCTAGACGTGGTGCTGAACTCCAGATGGATATCAACATTTTGTATTGTTGAAACTTCTCCAAATATTGTTAATAGTGACAACAAAGTTATGACAATTAATAAATAATTAAATGTATAGAATACATTCAACCTCCATTTAAGATCTTAGGGAGGATTATTCAAGAGATAAATATTTATTTATTTTTTGTGTTCTGTAATTTTCTTTTTCTTTACACATTGACGTATGTTATATGTTATGTTAATATGTTTGTACGATGATGATCTGTATTTAAGATCAAATCTGTTCTGTTTAATTGTATTGTATTACAAGGTGCACATACATGTATACAATATATACGTATGACTTCAATTATGAATAATTATGAAGACGTCAAAGATAACATATGCACTCACTTATAAAACGCCATTTGGCCTTCAGCAGGTTTAACAAGGGTGTTGTAAATATGTTAATATGTGTTAAATTAAAATATTTACCACAACTATATAAGGACAATGATTAAAGAGTTAATACAAGAAACATTCAGGTTTTCATTAGCTACATTTAGCGATATTCCCAAAGTCTGACTTTGGATAGCTAATAACTATTATTTTCTTCTCGCAAACGGCTGAATGGAAAGTTAATATACTGGTGTATTGATTAACCTGCTCATTCAGATTATTCAGATTATTCAGATTATTCAGATTATTCAGAGTATTAAGTTACAGTCAGCGTCCACCATCGTGAAATATCAAACACATTAAGGAAAGTACTTATAATAGAAATGATTCTGAATTCGGAGAACGTTTCGAATCTCATAGTTTCGGGGCTTGGTAACCCGATCAAAATATGGCCGCTTCAACCACTTTACCACGGTGACAGAATATGTAACGATAATGTATCAAGTAATGAACATCTTAACCCTTTACCTCATACGCCAATTCTGCAGCAGACGACTTTGAACATATTTTGTCAAAAAATAAATATCTATTTAAATGGATAACCTATGACTAATAGTGGTAAACATTGTGGCAAAAGGAGAAATTGCTCGTTTTGAGCAATTTCTTCTTTTGTCACTATGTTTTCAAAAAGCCGTTTGCTCCAGAGGCGTCACAAAGCGTCTATATGAGGGAAAGGGTTAATAGTATATTCCTGGTGATATTATTAACTGTCACAACCATATGACAACATTTATTTGCATTTCTGAAAATCAATCCCCAATTTAAGAGTTGAACAAATTGAATAAGATTCAAATAATGGACTTGTCTTTAGAACTCTATTTGTAAATATTTATTTAAGCCGAAAAAAACCAGAATCACTTCCCCAACTTCAGCGAATGTGAACTGAAGAACAATTTTTAATCAATGACAATAAATGAAATATTGATCAAAGTAATCTGTCAAGTGGAGTTCCAAGGCTGTTTAACGACATTCCCCATGCATGACCATGGTCAGTCTATAACTATTGTTTATTCCTGTAAATGGAAAGAAAGGAAGTCTATCTAACGGCTTGGGAATCAACATTTCACATCTCTGTCCAGACGTTCAGAACACCGAATAAATATTGCAATCCTACACGTCATGAACGTTGGATTTATGTGAATGTTTAGCACAAGATTTCGAGTTTCGGATAGAAGAGATAAAAGGGAAAGTTGCACCTGAGCCAACACATTGCCAAACCTCTGGCTTACATTTTTAATAATCTGATATAAAGTCAAACTTGTGTTAACGGTCACCTATGTTAAGCAGCCAACCTGTATTAAGCAGCCACTTGAAGATTAGCCTAAACAACATGTTCTTCTTTATTGGACTTGTGTTAGACATCCACCCGTAATCAGCAGCCACATGTTGACGCTCCCATGGTTGCTGCTTAAGACAAGCTTGACTGTATATATTTTGATATGAGTCGTCCCGCGAGAAAACCAACATTATGGCCTCTGCGTAATGTATCGATTCAGATCAGTCTGCGCGGTCTGCGTATACATTCCGTCTCAGGGGGGATAGAGGTATAGAGTAGTGATTCCTGAAAAAGAAAATCCACAGGAGGTGAAAAGTGTCTATCCGGGTTAGCCTGCGCAGCATACGTAGGCTGATCCGGGTCGACACTTTACGCAGAGTCCACAATGTTTGTTTTTTTCGCGGGACGGCTCAATTATTGTATTAGTATCTGTAACTTAACAAGCACACCTGTAATGGTACAATGCCATGGACATCTTAGTCATGTACAAGCGGAGTTCCGTGAAAACCAGTAACATGCGCAACCATATTCGACTAAAACAGTGGATATTTATTGTCTATGAATCTATACGGTTAACCGGGTAACCGGTTACAAAATTGTACGAGTAACCGGTTAGTAATATCGGTAACCGTTGCCATCCCTACTGAAAACCAATCGAACGAAATGTGAGACATGAACAGATTCAGCTCAAGTTCAAGTTCAAGTTCTTTATTTGCAAAACATTTTACATGTTGTTGCAACATATACATACTAAACAATTGTATAGCAATACATATAGTATAATTTCAATAGATGACATGTGATATATAATATTCGAGTAATTAATAATAATACGTACATGTTGAATTAACTTAGATTGGTTTATTTTGTGGATTTAAAATAGCACCTTTTTCGTAATACTATCCGTCTATGGTACTGTTTTAGATTCGCGTTAAGTATTGGCCATGTATATGCATTTACTAAGTTTTCGTAATATACTTAGTTTATCATTTTTCAATTATTGTTTAAATTTATACAGCGATGGCCAAATATGATAATATTTAGGAACAACCATTGTGCAGTCTGATCTGACTCTGCACTGGTCGCCAACTTGTCATAACATTTGGATTAGTTCTCCCATCTTGGATATTTCAGCGTGGGTCTAGGGCTGAATGCTTTTGGTTAGTCCAGATGATAATGTGTTCAAAATGTGTTGTTGCTTTTCCCTTTTTCTGAAGTATGTTGATTGCAAGTTGACTTGAATTAAAAGGTTTTAATTTAATATTGTTGTTGTGTAAAGCAGTATCCGTTTGGACAATTAGCATGGATGCATAAACAGGTATGTCTTACCACACCTGTAACAATTACGCTAAGGTTTGTTTTCCCACACCTGTAACAATTACGCTAAGGTATGTTTTCCAACACCTGTCATAATAACGTTTATTCTGATTTGCCTAGACCACGCTCAAACCTAATCTAAAGGAGTGTGACGGTACGTGCTTCATATGGCAATATTATCAAATTTAAAATATCAATCCGCGAATGAAAATAATTGTTCACAGTCTCATCTATCTTTAACTGACATACTATATAATGGCAGTGTTTAAGATATCTTGGAGTGGGTAAATAGCGTGTGAATTTGTATTGTCATCATCATTATAAGAACTGTGTACATGCACATGTTTTGTTTATATTTTTCATATTGGGAATATTGAGGTTACTCAACTTTGCAGTCTCCTTTTATTACTAATGACAACGTAATTTGGAGTGTTTGCTTTGTTTACATCTTAACTTTTTCTTTTATTTTAAAAGTACATATGTTGCATGTAGTTTCTTAATACAAAAACAAAACAGTTTAATATAATAAAAAGAATAAATTGATGTTTTAGAGAATTGTAGAGGACAATAAACCTTTTTATCAAATTTTAATGGAATTTAAGTAGTCGAGATTAAACCATTTTTCACATGCAAGACATATTTTGATGCAATTGCAGCTGCCGACTTTCCAACATATAATGAAAAAAGGTGAATTTGCTCATAACGAGTAATTTCTCGGTTTGCTACAATGTTTTCAAATCTATTTTATAATAATGCGTTAATTTAAACGGATTTTCAATAATTTGCCTCGATGTTTTAAAAGACGAATATTACAGATGTGTAAGAAGAAATGGTTTAAATGAAGTGTGGCATGGAATCGTTAACTTCTTTATTATACAGAACATACCATCTCTTTGACATCAAACCAACATACTTCGCTGTACGTATATTACACCCGACGACACCGCATAAAAGGTCGTCCGTTCAAACTGACTCTACACACTTTGATATTCTATACAGTCGGAATACTCGGCAATACCGGTTTTCTATCTCGTGTATTCGACTTGTTTATCTCCCTTGTTGATAAATAACGCAAAGATTAATATATGACGACTTTCAACAGACATTCATCAGAGTAATACGAGCGTTTACTACTGCAGCGAAGTTTAGATCAGGTTTTACTGAGATTGGATTGATAAAAACTAGTAGGTTACACAAATTGATTGTTCGGTGTTTTACGCCGCTTTCAACAATTGTTCAGTTATATCACAGCGTGTTCTGGGTAAGTTACCAGTACTACACGTCCATTTATCCTGCTATGGGCCAGTGTCGTAGTGCTAACGCCACAATCGTTACTACCATTTTTAAAGTATTTGGTATGACCCGACCGGGGATTGAACTCGCTGCCTCCCGCGTTCGGGGCGGACGCTCTACCATTACAGCACTGATGCGGTTGGCTACACTTATAGAGAAATACCAATGTTTGATACGAGACACACACGATACGACACCATTGCATACCTTCTTGAATCAGCATTCTTGTATATATCAGAATCATCATGGAGGCCACGCCACACCAAAACATGCCAAAGGCACCGACAAGCACTACCAGTTTGTTGTGTCTCATACATCGCCTAACCGCCTTAAATGTCAACATGTTTTATATATCCAAATATCACTATTATTGTATAAAATAAATATCACTATTTATTGTAATATCATAAATATCACTCTTTATTGTATAACATAAATATCACTACTGATCGTATCACATTAATATCACAACCAACGTCTGCCGCACTGTCTTTTTAAACTCTCACGATGAAGTTTACATTTAATATCCCAATATTATTGGATTAAACATTGTTAATAAAATGCACCTCTTTTGCATTTATTGGACGATTGCCGTCCACACGGCAATGTTGTCTTGTTAGAGTGTCATGCTGAACGCCATTATCAATATCCTGATACCAATGGAATAAATAGTTGTTATCATCGTCATTCAAATACATTCTTCTGAATTATTAGTACAAATCGAGGGCTTGGCCTGAAACGGTTGAAACTAAAAATCTATTTTAAAAACCCTGGTTAAGGGGCGATTTTGACCCCTTTGTAAACAATGCAAGTTTAAATTTCCATTGTTTACCAAGAAAAATGATTTAACTCTTATAAACACTTTATTGTGAGGTGATTAACCTTGGTATAAAAATACTAATTTTAGTTACAACCGTTTCACGCCAAGCCCTCGAAATACGTGCTATATTATTGTCTTGTAACTGTCATGCTCAACATCATAATTAGTTACTTTCCTGCTCTTGGATTAAACAGTTGTGTACATTGCTATTCAAAACAAATCATTTTTGTTCTGTATCTACTGTATATCGTACATGGGTGGTTAATTCTTTCTCATATACAACATATCTGTAGCAGACGACTTTAGAAATATTTAGGCAAAATTATGGAACATATCTTTAAATGTGAGTATAGTCGGCGAATTGAGTAAAATCTTTGTTAGCAATTTCTCATTTTGCACCCAAGTCTGTTGCATATTCACCAAACTGCGCCAACATTTGGGAAAGGTATAACATAACTCAATTCAAAAATAGATTATTATCATCACAAATACTTCACAAATACGTGAAACTTTTTTAAAAATGGAAGTTTTTTTTCAAGAGATTCAATATCGCATAATTTACAAATATCCTAATTATTGTTGTGGTAATACACACTAGTATTTTAAAAGGAATATATTATGACGATTAAACAATATAAATAATACAACACAAAATATTTTGATTGCAATCATGTACATACAGTACAAATAGCAACATCCAAAGTACAAAGAAAATTGGTGATGTTGTAGTTGTCAATATGCCAGATAGTGTAGAGAAGATGTGTTATTAAATGATCTAAAAGATCCAATATATAACACAAAGTTTTAAAACTCAAACGTTCATGTGATGTTGAATCAGTTTCTGTCAGTCACAATCATGATATTTAACCCTTTCCCTCATATGGACGCTTTCTGACGCCTCTGCAGCAGACGGCTTTTTGAAAACATAGTGACAAAAAAAGAAATTGCTCAAAACGAGCAATTTCTCCTTTTGCCACAATGTCTTCCACTTTAAGTCATAGGTTATCCATTCAATTATAGAGATTTTCCATTTTTTACAAAATATGTTCAAAGTCGTCTGCTGCAGAATTGTTGTACGAGGGAAAGGGTTAAACCATAAATCGTAATGAATTCTTGAAGGGGAATTGTCATGGACTCGAGGCAAAAGTCTGAAAGGTATTTTTGTTTAGGTCATGAATTTTACATCAACTTAATTGATGATTCTCATTAATTCTTTTAAAAAACATTTAAAAAAAGTCATAAATTACTTTAACTTTCGACAGAGATGCCGTCACGCTTATGCCAAAATTCAACCGAAATGTATCATATGTAGTTATATGTTGTAAAGGCTGTTTGTGAGTAGGTATATGTTGTAAAAGCTGTTTATGATTATCTATATCTTGTAACGACCGTAAATGATTATCTATATCGTGTAACGACTGTTTATGATTATATATATATATATAGGGTAACCACTGTTTATGCCTATCTATATCTTGCAACGACTGTTTATGATTATCTATATCTTGTAACGACTGTTTATGATTATATATATATATAGGGTAACCACTGTTTATGACTATCTATATCTTGCAACGACTGTTTATGATTATCTATTTATTGCATACTTTCATATTGTCCCGTTCACTTTGCATTGAGGAAAGTGGTCATGATTTTTCGATCATGACCGCTGTCAAGGAGTGATCATGACCGTAGATAAGGACGTGCGAAAATTCTGCATAATTAACATGCTAGGGACTACTTTTGTTATGTAAACACACATGGCTGACCTAAATATCCTTGTTAAACCTCACGGGACTTTGTAATGTTAAATTCTCATATATTGATCATGGACAATTTCTTACTGTCTCATGCTAACAGTACGTTTTTGACATGAGAACAGTCTAAAACGCGCGTCTAAAATGTTGGTTATGCACGTGCATGACGTCATTTAAAAAAATTACGTCACCGTTATAATTCAAACGGCATTTGCACAAAAATTACTACTTATGTAAACAAACAGTTTGTTTCTAATTCGGAAGCAGATTTATCAATTCTAGATAATAAAAAAAAACCTCCGCAACGTAAAGTAAATAGTTTACAATATGAAAGTATGCAATAAAAAGGTTATTGACCCTGTACTGTGAAATCATCGTTGGACCTCGTTCTTTGGCGAACGTAGCCTCGCAAGCTCGGCAACGTCAACCAAAGAACTCGGTCCAACGATGATTTCACAGTACAGGGTCAATAACCTATAATCTTGTAACGACTGTTTATGATTATTTATATATAGAGTAACCACTGTTTATGCCTATCTATATCTTCTAACGAATGTTTATGATTATCTATATCTTGTAACGACTGTTTATGATTATCTGTATTTTGTAACGTCTGTTTATGAGCATCTGTATCTTGTAACGACTGTTTATGATTATCTATATAGTGTAACCACTATTTATGCCTATCTATATCTTGTAACGACTGTTTATGATTATCTATATATTGTACGACTGTTTATGATTATTTATATCTAGTAACGACTGTTAATGATTATATATATATAGTGTAACGACTGTGTATGCCTATCTTTATCTGGTAACGACTGTTTGTGAGTATCTATATCATGTAACTATTGTTTGTGAGTATCTGTAGGTTGTAACGACTGTTTATGAGTATATGTGAATTGATGGTTGTTTATGAGTATCTGCTTATATATATATATACATATATGAATATGATATAACGATTATTTGTGAGTATGCGAAGGTTGTTACGACGGTTTATGAGTATCTATATATTGTACCGATTGTTAATGAGTAGCTTTATCTAGAAACGACGGATGATAAGTGTACTGTTTCTGATTATCTATATGTTGTAACAATTGTGTTTGAGTATATATATAAAGTATCGGCCCGGATCAGCCTTAGCATGCCGTGCAGGCTTACCCGGATATACACTTTTCGCATCCTTTACAATGACACGCTTTATTTAAAGATGAACTTTATTTTTTATTAAAGATAGGAGTGCTCTTAAGAACTAGTTAAATGCTTTATCGCTCTCTCCATAACCGGTAAATCTTTCTAAAGCCGTCCCTCTTCAAGCAATTAACTGTTATTTCACATGCGATAACCTGAACCACATTCGATAATGCATCGGAAAATAGTTTTTGTTACCTTTTTTAGCTCACGATAGCGTAGTTTAATATGTTTGCTTGTTTGCTTTAGAGTGGTTTTATGTCGTTTTTTAACAATATTTTAGTTATATCACGACAACTGTCGACTTATTCATGATCCCTGGGTAAACAGACTACTAGGCTAGGACATGTCCCTTACCCATAGGCACTCCACGATGGTTCAATATGTAAGTGCTTTATTAATAACATAATGCTCAAACTAACATTAATGCACATCAGGGGCGTAGCTTGGCAATAATCAATGTGTAGACCGTCTCGTGAGAAAATCAACATAGTGGACTCTGCGTAAAATATCGACCCGGATCAGCCTAAGCATGCCACACAGTCCTACCCGGATATACACTTTTCGCCTCCTGTGGATTTTCTGTTTCAGGAATCACTATTTTATTTACCCCCCCCCCCCCCCCTTAGATGGAATGTGTCTGCCGGATCAGTCTGCGCGGACAGCGCAGGCTGATCTGGTCGATACATTACGCAGATGTGTATCGCCGCAGCTCCATTTTGGGGGCATTTTTAGAAAAATATGTGTAGGCACGTGCCCACAGTGCCTAAAGGGAGCTACGCCCCTGCACATCTATATTAGCAATTACACTTGACTAAGTTTACATCATAAGAGCATGTGCTTTCGAAAACATAGTTGATATGTTTTAAATATAATGAAACAAAATGTATCAAGAACAAGATGATTATACATTAAAATGGAACAATATTCTGTAAAATTTAACAGATTATTAGCGTAAAGTGTCTTTACTTTTGACGAACATGGTGTGACAATGGAATATGAATCAATGTTTACGTAAATAAATTGAATTAATAACGCTAACTGATACTAGTAAACGGCGTTATTTCTCAAATAACAATGGTTTAACGTTCATGGAATAACCGACACATTAACCGATTTCCGCTAGCTGACCTTGGTCACTAAATAACTATTATCCTAAAATAACGGATGGATACTGGCCTCGGAAACGATCGTTCATTGGGTTGTCCAGACACTAAAGTTACGATATAGATAATATCTACACGCCATTAAAAATGAGCCGTTCCACGAGAAAATCAACATTGTGAACTCTGCGTAATGTATCGATCCGGATCAGTCTGCGCAGTTGGCGCAGGCTAATTCGGGCAGACACATTCCGTTTCAGTGGGATAGAGATATAGAGTAATGATTCTTGAAACAGAAAATCCACAGGAGGCGAAAGGTGTCTTTCCGGGTTAGCCTGCGCGGCTTGCTTAAGCTGATCCGGATCGATAATTTACGCAGAGTTCACACTGTTGGTTTTCTCGGGGAACAACCATGCAGATGTATTTTGCCTAACATGTATGTCTCATTTCAATATTGTGATAATCCTATATTGATATCATCAAACAAAATGTACTTATTTAGATATTTGTATATGACTTTACTTTATTTAGATATTTGTATATGACTTTACTTTATTTAGATATTTGTATATGACTTTACTTTATTTAGATATTTGTACATGACTTTACTTTATTTACTTATTTGTAGTTTGAACTGTTTGTCAATTAAGGTTAAATGGTTCGTTTTAAAAAAGAAATGGATACGCAATTAAATTGCAGCATTTAAAAGTAAGCCTAACAGAGGTAGTTTTTAATCCAGCATTCTTTAAAACATTCCGAAGTTGTTAAATGTACTGACATCCGATTAGGATCCAAAGACAAGTCTAAACATAATGCAAGATTTATTGAATTAAATGCACTTAAATACTCATTAATATTTATCCTGATTTGATAAAGACTTACTGCACAACACTGAAATAACGCACTGTTCGTTAAAAACAGTATTTACAGTTCGAAAAAGCAGATATTTGACATATACAACCAAACATCATAATTACCTTCTTGAATCATTCTTGTATAAATAAGTATCATCATAGACGCCATGCCACACCAAAACGTGCCAAAGGCACCAACAAGTACAAATAGTTTATTTTGTCTTACATATCGTCTCACGGCCTTTAGACTTGTCATTGTTCTGTATATTCAATTACCACTGCTTTATCACAAACACATCACCAATAAACACGAGTCGCATATATGAGCTACTTCTTGAGATTTAGGACCTTACAATAGAGGACTAAATTAGGAGGAACACATAGGTCTTTTCCCAACTATATTTCTCTTATGACTCAACCAAACCCTATCAGGGGCGTAGCTTTGCAATAATCAATGTGTAAGCCGTCTCGTGAGAAAATCAACATTGTGGACTCTGCGTAAAAGTATCGACCCGGATCAGCCTAAGCATGCCACACAACCTATCCGGATAGACACTTTTCGCCTCCTGTGGATTTTCTGTTTCAGGAATCACTACTCTATACATCTATTCCCCTAAGACGGAATGTGTCGGCCGGATCAGTCTGCGCGGACAGCGGAGGCTGATCTGATCGATACATTACGCAGATGTCTATCGCCGCAGCTGCATTTTGGGGCATTTTGAGAAAACATGTGTAGGCACGTGCCGACAGTGCCTAAAGGGAGCTACGCCCATGCCTATGTTATGGGTACTCAAAAGAATCATCCCATTCAGACGATAATTGTGTGCACCTACAACATAGGGTTTGAAGGTTAATACATTTTTTTGGAATTTGATATACTCAGAGTTATGTTATGATATCTCCAGTTCGGCACAATTACAAATAGCTGGTTAGGTATGGTTCTAAAGATTGGCCAGAAGGTACTGTAGGAATGTGAGCAGCTCTCAGTAATAAGTAACCCTAAGATATTCACGACCAGATCAGCCTGCGTATCCGCGTAGTCTGTTCTGGAATTGTATTAGGCAACTAGTCAACGACGGTTTCAAGAAAGTTCCATAAAACCGCCGTATTCATTGGGATCCGATACCATGGATTGTTTGTTATTTGTAAACAGGTGTTTAAACTACACTAAGGTAGATACTGTGTAAACTATCGACCCGGACCAGCCTAAGCATGCCGCGCAGGCTAACCCGGACAAACACTTTACGCCTCCTGTGGAATTTCTGTTTCAGGAATCATTACTTTATACGTCTATCTCGGACTGCGCAGGCTGATCTGGGTCGATACATTACGAAGAGTCCATACTGTTGGTTTTCTCGTGGAACGGCTAAATTATACACAGACAAGGAAAGCTCTGATGAAAATGAGCGTAAGCACAGGCTCGCACTTCTCTTCTCCGTTCGAAAGGTCAACGAAATTCCTACACGCCAGACGCGGCTCATATATATATAACGACATTTGCACTATCACAGAAATCCTATACATAATTTAAACAACATTAGTGTCATAAAAGCTACTGTCTTACTGTGAACATCATATACCTCATCTCCCTGACATAAATACAACACACAAGTTCGAGCAAATTAGATCACACACGCAATCCCGTATCCTTAAATATTAATCCAGTGAGTCGTTCTGGATCAATGCGAACTAACCACTGTCGTGTTCCCAGTCTCGATAACCTCCATTATGTATTGAATCAACACCATTCTGTGAAATAAAGCAACTTGTTGTCTTTTATAATTATTTGACACAAGGAGCACGGAAGTTTTTCAAAACATTTGCCAATACTGAAGGAAAATATTCTGTGAAATAAAGCAACTTTATGTCTTTTATAATTATTTGACACAAGCAACACGGAAGTTTTTCAAAACGTTTGCCAATACTGAAGGAAAATGATTATTTAAACAATATATATATATCCAGATACACTATGACGAATTTAACTTGGACGTATTCTATGTATTTATAATTAACATCCGATTTCCGATAGTTCAAAGGGAATTCTTTAATGTCTTATACTGACTGATTATACAATACATATTGTCAAACATGTCCGTCATTCAGTGACATTCTGTAATAGTTCTATTTGCGGTAAATGTACCGTACTATGTAAATGAATAATGGATTGGCAACTTATTTATGCGATGAGTTTTGATAAAAGGTTTGTTAGAACTTCTTAAGTCCACATACCGAGGCCTTGGCGTGAAACGGTTGTAACTAGAAACCTGTTTTGAAAACCCTGGTTTAGGGGCAATTTTGACCCCTTTGTAAACAATGCAAATTTAGGGGCCATTGCTCAGAACGAGCAATGGCACCTAAATTTCCATTGTTTACGAAGAAAAATGATTTAACGCTAATAAAGACAGTATGGCAAGGTAATTAACCTTGGTAAAAAAAATTAATTTTAGTTACAACCGTATGACGTCTCGGTTTAATCCTCTTTTTTTTCAAAAGCAGCAAGCCAAGAGAAGTGTATATAGTGTATCGCCTTTAATTCTTTGCATATGTAGACACATCTTCGCTAGATAACGTTTACCAACATGGTTTCAATTGTTATACTGTCATGTAAATAAATGTCCTTTTGATTGGTGCATTTCAAAGGACAATAATATGTTTTAAACATGAGCAATCTCTATCAGAGTGCAGCTACCGCTTCGATCAATTCGTATTTGTTAATAGTTTGAAATATTTTATCTGATAAATGTTGTTTTGTAAGAAATGCGTTCCTGATTATAAATCATTTCAGCCAGTAATTGCAAAAGCATGTTCATGTAATTGCAAAATATTTCCACACTGTCCTTTGCACACATTGCATAATTCTTGACACATTATTCGGACTGGCTCCCCTTATTGCGTCATCATTAGTTACATACATACTACGATATAAAGGTACATCTGCATTATGTCAGGACATGTAAGGCATTTGAGAAGTGTCTAGCGATTCGGGGGTCTTAACCCTTTCCCTCATATATACGCTTTCTGACGCATCTGCAGTAGACGGCTTTTTGAAAACATAGTGACAAAAGAAGAAATTGCTCAAAACGATTAAGTCAAATTATAGAGATTTTGTATTTGTTGACAAAATATGTCCAAAGTCGTCTGCTGCATAATTGTTGTCGGAAAGGGTTAATGAAACTCCACTTTGATAACTTTTTAAAACATACTTGGCATTTCTAGATTAGCTCCCGTTTGTCCCGAACATTATTTACAAACATGTTAGGATATGAAGATACGTGTGCATTTTGTCAGACAATGAACTATATTTGAGCAGATTCTGACGATTTTATGACACTACTATTTAACATCATTTAAAGACATATGAGCCGTTCCACGAGAAAACTAAAAGTGTGGACTCTGTGCAAGGTATCGACCCGAATCAGCCTAAACATGCCGCGCAGGCTAACCCGGACGGACACTTTTCGCCTCCAGTGGATTTTCTCTCATGAATCATTACTCTAATCTATACCTCTATCCCCTTGAGACGCAATTTGTCGGCTCGGATTAGCATGCGCGCATTGAGCAGGCTGATCTGGGTCGATACATTACGCAGAGTACATAATGTTAGTTTTCTCGTTGAACAGTTCATATTGTAATAACGATAGTGGGTACTACACTTGCATATGTTAGTCATAAGGTGCTTGACGATCATGGAGTACCTGGGCAAGGTACATGCAAATGTGAACTGTGGCCGTGAAATAACTTAAATAATGTAGAAAACGGTGTAAACCCCCAATAAAACAAAATCAAACAGAATGTGCATTTAGGAATTTATATCGTACATGTTGCCTGAGAAGAGTCCTCATAGAACGGAGATGCATTGGGACGAAAATCGCTAAACTTGCCTCATTTGTTTAAGCAGGTCATACAACAAACACCATGAGAGGTAAGGAAGCCCTCTTCATATAGTTTGATTTTTCGGTTACCCATAGGAAATGTTTGTTAATTACTTTCTAATTCATGCCATCACTCTATGAGGAAGAAAAGGAATTTTGTATCTGATTTTTTTATTCAATGCAGAATGATCTATAATATTCCTGTCCTGTTGCTATTTCTGGTAATATTTACATCATAGCTTGTGGTTGGTTATACGTCCGATGATTGAGAATGGCATTTTTACATTGGTAAACATTTATACAAAATCAGACAGTAGAACGTCGTTCTTAATGATTAGTAAAGCTTGTCTAGCGCATAGTGGCAATTGTCTTTTAGAATATCGATGGCTACAGTTTTCCTAGTTGCAGGTAATTGCCGACGGACGGCACTCGCCAAATAAAAGCAAAACAGACGATATTAATCCAAAAGCCCATATCAACTGGAATTAACTTAGCAGCAACAACCGGATATTTATAAGTTTATTTGGCAGTAGATGGGCTGAAATAAATTGTTTATTAAGTTTTTAGAAATGATAATTATCATTCTTTTACTGAGGAAATTATCATCTCAAATTTATTAAATGCACGAGAGGGGAATGTCATTTGTTAAAGGTTATATTTTCACTTTTATCATAAAGAAATTCTATAAAACCTCGGATCAGATTCATGAATATGGAAGTTTCAACGTCTACTTTGTATACACAAACACACCTATATGTACAGTCGTATGTCATCTTAGCCGAATACGTCTTTGAAAAAGGGAAGAAAAAAAAGTCGAAGAATTTAATTACATTAATCACATAAGAACAGAACTTTAACAATCATTTAATTAACATGATTAAATTTCAAATTTCAGATCAGGCACAAATATCAAAATTATCAATAAAACAATCTCCAAAATCCAGATATCTATATGTTAGCTGTATTAAGTGTCTGCTTATTTTTTTTTATTATTTGTCTGGTCAATGGAATGAAAATTATAAATGTTTTCTTGTGGAATGGCAAAATACATGGGGACAATCTATCCAATTAAAAAATACTTAAGAATATCAATTAAAAACTCAGATTGCGTTGATTTAAATTTCCCCCAAATCTTCTTTACCCCGATTCTTTTACTTCATCACATCCCTATTAATAACACATTTATGTGCACTGCTAGTAAATAACCTGCATTATTTAGGACATGTATCTTAATCGTCAATATAACCAAGAACGTGCACCATCCACTAATATCCAGTTAGGAAAAAAACACACACAAACATTCCACATCAATGAATAAAACGTTGTACACACGTAATCACTAGTAAGCCATGATACAAACGAACATACATCCCTTTCATTTGCAACAATACATTCAGTATCCGATACTAAATTACCAAGAAGTATACTGATTTCGAACGGTTATTGAACATTAGTGTTATACTTTTGTTTACTTTACGTCCATACATCGTTAGTGCTAGAAACTGTCTAGGTAAAACAACCGTCCATAACCTTGTAGCCCTTGAAGTAAATCTTTCCAATTAGATCAAGCACAAATATCCGATACTTTGTCTATCAATAACAGAAACTTTATCGGAACATTATATCCCTGATCTGTACTGGCAGCCGCTGTATTATTTGGGATCCTGTCTGTCACTCAACTCAAATTAAAACAAAATGGCCAGTCGGGGACACATTGCCCATGCTGTGATTCAGCTATTAACATGCATATAAGGCAATGTCTCAGTGAATATTAAAGTTATTATTGATATGTCTAAAATGTTCAATGGAACTCCCTTTAGGCACTGTAGGCACGTGCCTACACATTTTTTCTAAAAATGCTCAAAAATGCAGCTGCGGCGATACAGATCTGCGTAATGTATCGACCAGATCAGCCTGTGCTGTCCGCGCAGACTGATCCGGCCGACACATTCCGTCTAAGGGGGGATACATAAAGTAGTGATTCGAAAAGTGTATATATCCGGGTAAGCCTGTGTGGCATGATTAGGCTGATCCGGGTCGATACTTTACGCAGAGTCCACAACGTTGATTTTCTCACGAGACGGCCTACACATTGATTATTGCCAAGCTACGCCCCTGCTAGACGTTATCACAGGATATCTAGCGAGCACCGTATGACCAATAGTTTAATGATATGTTTGTCATTCCAGGTAAAACTAGTTCATGCTAAGAAAACTCAAAATGTAAATATTGCATCATGGCTTGATTTCATCCTTTTCTCGAAATCAGACACATTTTGAAACATCTGCTGCAGAAGACATTTGAAAACATTGAGTAATGTCTGCTTTTACCACAATGTTCTCAATATATTCAATCAATATAACCTTCATTTATGGAATTTTTCAATATTTATGTCTATTGTTTTCCAAAGACGTCTGCTGTAGGTTTACTGTAAATGGAAAAGTGTTAACAGTATGCAGACGATGGTTGTATTAATCCAAGTTAAAGTTCTCTTCGAAACTAAACTAAGAATGGAAAATCCTCAATATGAATCCTAATAATAGTAAAAATAGAAAATGTTTCCAAAATTGTTATAATGAAGTAAGAGCAATTCATTAGCACTTTCTCATTTACCATTCACTGTATTGAAATCAAAGGAGTAGCACAGTTTTCGAAGCGATCTTTATTATGTAATGTAGTTGGAGTTCCTCTATAATCGCATTAAGATATTGCCTGGGGCATTTTCATCCGTGAAGTTTATCTTCTTGTCTCGGCCAAGCACACATGAGCGAAATAAAATGAACACAACCGATACTTAAATAATACTTAAATCATCATTGATAAAAAAAATCAGGGCTTTTACAGAAGTTTCCTTTAACGGCTGGCACTCAATATCCATAACCAAAGGCTTTTTCATTGATCCGCATTAAAACTAAGTGAAGTTGTCAGTCTGAAGCGCTGTAGACGTTTGGGTATTTTGCTTGTGTTTTGTCTTGAAATATAATGAAAAGTTTTAGGTGGAATATATTTTTGTGTTCCTTACTTAGGATGTTACTTCAATGTTTTCTCGACGATAGCTGTTTAACCTCTGTTTTGACCTAGATGTTAAACAAATGATCTAGATTGTAGAACAATAAAATGTTGTATTTAATGACGAAGAATTAAAGGAAATGAAACGTTTTTATTGGTTCATAGTTAAGTTGGCAATCCTACGAGAGGCACTAATAAGATGAAGTTTTAAAATGAAAGGTTCTGCATACTAACCTCTAATTGTTTTCCTTAAGAAATAAATTTCAGCGAAAAAAATCAGTGAAAACGTATGAAATATAATATTTAAGAGCAAGATATTAATTATTTTTGAAACATGATACGGTTTCAGTTATTTGTCGCCAATTGAAACTTATACACCTCTTGGGAGCCTCGCGTAATCTCCAGTCATGTGACGTTTTCTCGGCCTTGATAATCTATTTATAGAAACTGAAGCTGGATGGAGATGGCCGATTAGCCTTTGGTAAACACATATATTATTGCACAAATTTTATAATTCATGGAAAATTACTGATTGTTTTGATTATTAGAAAAAACTTTCTGATATTCAAGTAAAATAATATGTGCATGTTCCATTTCTTAGTGTTTTCTCATAGTGATCGCCGTTTATCTTTTTTAAAATATTGTTCTTGTTTATGTTGTCGTCAAAGGGATATGTATTTAGCAAATATATCACGGATACGCATATATATCTGTATGTGTTGGACAGCAAGTTTGTCACGCACCTGTGGTTTTAAGGATAAGTCATTGTAGACTAAAATGTCCGACACTATAACACCAAAATGCAGACAATCGCTGTATTATCATGCACTATAAATCATCTAGTCATGTTGCGGAATGCTCGGCAGGAAAGCAATGGGACTTTTTGAATCTTGACCTTCAAGCAAAATTATATCAGACACTTAATTTCAGGCAAAATGGTAAACCATGCCAATCAGGTTGTAACCTGACCAAAGTCTGGTCTGGATTTGAACTGTGTATAATTTTCTATTTAAAAATATGCAATTTCCGAACGTCGGACAGTTTGAACAGTTTCCTTGTCTTCCTGTTTGGACAGTGTGACACTAATGGCTCACCTATCCACTGTTGGCCTGTCTTTCTTTGTGTATGTGTGTGTGTGTGTGTGTGTACGTTTGTGTAGATACGGAGTTGCGAAATATAGCACTGGAAAACCCGACAATTGTTCGAAGTATATTTGAGCTGAAAACTGTAAAATTGTCAAGTGCACCGTGCGTCGATTTAATCAATGCTTTCTTTTGCGGGAATCGATCAATACTAACGTATCATTAATGGACTTAAGTAATATTCATTTATTCCAAGAAAGAAACTTGCCTATAATGGATCTCTTTCGGTGCAACTGACAATTTGGCATTTTCAACGAGGTCAACCATCCATATTGAGGCGTTCACATTAATATACTATTCTTTGGTAATAGAGTCTGACAGTTGATTGATGCGTTTAGAAATTAGATATCAAGTATACATACTTTAAAAGAGCTTGTGAAGGATGATCCTGTAGAAATAGTGATGCAGCAGCAGAATCTAAATTATCACTTTTACGAGCTATTTTGATATCAATTGACGTGCCACCGTGGCGGAGATAGAGGTTTAAACAAGCGGAAACATGTTGACCGGCTTGAAGTATATGTTAATAAGCCAGTAGGGTATATTCTAAACGCGTTTTAAAACGCCAAATAACAATGAGCTTTATAATTTCTCTAACATTAACCTTGCTAAATACACACTTTTCAAATAGCTGAATACCAAAAAAATGACCAACGATAACGGCGGAACCATCTCTCAAGAAAAAGATAACATCACATAACCGATCGAGTTTCATCAACCCGTCAAAGTGAATATCGTCAATAAATAACCAGACACATACGTATCGAATCCCAGCAATCACATATGTCTGGATATCAAGATGTCAATGAATGCAATCCATCACATGGGTGTATCACTGGTACAGATTTGTGTGTTCTTCATTGCAAATAAGTCTTGGTAAATGTGCAGTTGGAACAACACACATAAGTTGTTTACCGTAGAAATACTGTTATGTTTGCAGAAATGTAACGTGCAATGCTATGTTTGTGCTCGCCTGTAAAACAAAAACTTTGCATGAAATGAAATAACAGAATTTCCCTAAACATTAACTTGGCTAAAAACACACTTTTTAAAAAAGCTAAATAACAAAAATGAACAACAATAAAGGCGGAACCATCTCTCAAGAAATAGATAACATCACATAACCGATCGAGTTTCATCAACCCGTCAAAGTGAATCTCGTCAATAAATAACCAGACACATACGTATCGAATCCCAGCAATCACATATGTCTGGATATCCAGATGTCAATGAATGCAATCCATCACATGGGTGTATCACCGGTACACATTTGTGTGTTTTTCATTGCAAATAAGTCTTGGTAAATGTGCAAGTTGGAACAACACACATACAGTTGTTTACCGTAGAATAATGTTATGTTTGCATAAATGTAACGTGCAATGCGTTAACTCTTCAGCGCCAAAGGAAATATTGAGGTTTTTGCAAACAATACTGATTCAGGCGAGTCAGCTCGTAACGAGCTGTCTCGCCTGAAATCAGCATTGTTTGCGTTTTACTCATCAAAATAGTCCAAAACTTTTATTACATGAGAAATGGATACGCCCGATTTTGAACATGGAAGAGTCTACTTTAAACAATTCGGCGCTGAAAGAGTTAAGGTATTGTATACAGCGTAACAAATAAACTAAAAAAAATGCACAGGGGTTATTTTCTAATGTTTTATAAAATGTACAAACAGCAAATTGCATTCACGCTCCACCGTCGTTTAAGCGTATTTAGATAGTGAATCGAAACGTCTCATTGCAGCGTAGACAAAATCAGTAGTCGACTTTATGTTTTATATTTATCAATGTCTATTACTATTTCCTTTAAATTCAATGTGTCTGGTCTTTTCTCAATTCCCATAAGGAACGTCGCGTTGATTAAAACAAATTAATACAGAGTGACAGCTAATACTTTGATATGAGCCGTTCCACGAGAAAACCAACATTATGGACTCTGCGTAAAGTATCGACCCGGATCAGCCTAAGAATAACGCGCAGGCTAACCCGGATAGACACTTTTCGCCTCCTGTTGATTTTCTGTTTCATGAATCATTACTTTATACCTCCATCCCCCTGAGACAAGCAGTTACTAATCTGTAGAGACTGTACGTATATGACATAAGTCCCACTTTCGCTTGTCCGAGTACAGACATGTTTAAACATTATCAAACTCTTGAGGTCTTAATGCATCGACGAACACAGGTACCAGTTTAGTATCCTGTTAAAAATATTTATTTTTTCGCATTTTACTATTACATAGAAGATTTAATTTTATAAAATAGAAGATATATTTTTTCACTATTCAACAAGGTATAATTGTTCACGTATCACTGATGTGAACATTTGGTTCCAAAACAAAGACGGGCATCATGAACTTGGGAGGTGTGTCTCTATCAGCCAGTGAAAAATGGGATGAGTTTCTATCACCCAATGAAATATCTTGACACTAACTTACAACAAAAATGGCCAACCCCTGTCTGAAAAATAAATACTCAGGCAGCCGAGTAAAGTGATAGATACATTGAGTAAACATTGAACTTCCTGATTATATTCCTTATTAAATGACAGGGAGAATACTATAATAGTTTCAACTACGACAGGCAAAACAAAACCTTTTTTACCAAGTCTGAACAGGATATTCCATGTTCCAAGCCCTGTCTTATAGGCATCCCGGAAGCACGTGGAGAATGGCTATTGCCAATGTACGATTGTTAACCATATCCCATATCCGGACGCTTTCTGACGTCTTTGCGTCAGACGATGTTTGACAACATGTTAGCATAAGGATATATTCCTATATTCTTCATCATGAGCAATTTCCTCTTTTGCCGTATGAGCCGTCCGGCGAGAGAACCAACAGTATCGACCCGGATCAGCCTGCGCAGTCCGCGCAGGCTCACATTGACAGACTCTTTTCGCCTCATGTGGATTTTTTGTTTCAGGAATCATTACTCTATACCTCTATACCCCTGAAACGGAATGTGTCGGCCCGGATTAGCCTGCGCGGACTGCGCAGGCTGATCTGGGTTGATACATTACGCAGTGGCCACAATGTTGGTTTTCTCTTGGGATTGTGTTTGAATTTCTTTTTCAAATAAATCTGCAGCAGATTTGTTGTATGTGAGAAAAGGTTAAAGTAGGTGATCTTATTTTGGTCGCCATTCAGAGCTCAAGATATGAAGAATACTTCACATCCTCAAATCCTTATTTGACCCTCCAATCCTATGTTGTGGGTACACAAAAGAATCGTCTAAATGAGATGATTCTATTGAGTGCCCATACCATAGGGTTCTGTAAAATAATACAAAATATATTGTGGGGGATACAAGCTGTATAGCCAGCCCTCCTTTATCCGGTCCTCTGGCCATTGATCGAATAAATCTTCGAATTTTGTTTTTCGTATGACAGGTTCATTTCATATGTAAGTATTGTATTAGTTCTACTTGTGACGGAATACAGAGAAATACCGTCCGTGAAAGGCTTCAGTTCTATATTGTTATCCGGTCATATTTGTTTCCGAGATTCGTATTTTTATCAATTAGGCCTTCTAGGAAAATAATGTGCTTGATCTATGTGGACGAAGACAATGTTCAGTGCTGTGCCTGGTATTTGTAAACCAAGTGCAATTATGTGATATAGTAGTTGGCACAGTTTAAGACAAAATTGATGAGTTATGCCCTGGTCAACAAAACTGACCGTGCACCTCTCTGGTCAGCACCACAGTCGATATCGAAGAAAGTCTCGGCGTTGGACGCAAGGCTCGGCACGCATTTGTATGTCAACAAGAACACATAAATCGCCTGATACCAAATGCCAAATTATCTCTGCGATTGTCTACGGTTTTTAACAGACATTGGTGAAACATTCAGTTTTGCACGGAAGTGCGCCGAGCCGTTACAACTTGCGGTGGCAGTAAGGTTTAACAACTTCAATACATCACTTTCTTATATTGTGTCATCAGCGTTCAACTGTGCGATCGCATCAAGTTGACCGCTCAACTTACGGTACACATGAGCTCGCTCTAATTTGCTGGCGGCACGTGCGTTTCTGCCTCGCAGTTTTATATTTATGATGCACGGAGACATCTACGAGAGCAGCTCGGAAACCGTAGTTGAGTCACCATGCAATTAGGATATAGGATACTGCAGTTATCTTTTTTGAAGAATTATTGTTGCATTCGGCTAATAAGATTTGGAGGCAGTGCCGACGCTTGTCGTCCACCAGCAGTAGGTACGGCAAAATAAACCATAGTTGTTGGGGTAAGACTAGACCATCAATCTTAAAGGCTTAGTGTCATACACAATGACATCATTGACTTCATCAGAGAAAGACTGCTGCATCAGTTATGATTCCTCGCATTAACCTGATATATATACACACACTTTGGAATAGAAAATGGTCTCATGAAGCAGTGCGGCGACCTATACAATCGCATGAAGCTGTACTGTACCTAACGTCGATTGTATTACGCTTGCATGGCGGTTGTACGTTCAACTTGCGGGTAAAAGGGAATTATCGCCAAACGTGGCCTGCAAAAAGACAGCAATGAGCCGAACGAATACAGTTAAGTCCCTGTACGGTGGCGATACAGTTACTTTAGCCCTGTCAAAATGCAAATAACCCACAGGTGATAGGCCACTTTCCGGCCACAGTTGTAATCAGACCATTGGGGGAAAAATCTTTCTATAGAGGTGCATCAGGTCGTGGACGAGGAATTGGTCGTTTTCAAAAGAGAGGAAATTATGGTTATAATTCTAACTCTTACAATTCCGGTTATAATTTTAATTACAATTCTGGAAACCAAGGATACCAGCCTTACTCGAACAGAGGTCAACAAAGAGGTAATAAAGGAAATAGATTTCCAAAAAAGTTCCCTACGGTCACGTACCCAAACGAATAGACTCACCACCAGAGGTGAGTACAAATTTAGCAAGTGTTGGTAAATTGAGATTTCATTTGGATAGATGGTATTCCATTACAAACAATGATTGGGTTTTAGAGGCCGTTTCAGGCTAGAAAATACACTTTGATAGTATTCCTATTCAAGAGAAGATACCAAATGAAATACCTTTCGAAAGGGAACAATGGCATATTGTTGATAATGAAGTGAAAAAGGGAGCAATTGTACCAACAGTAACAGAACTTGGGGAGTTCATTTCTTCCTTGTTCATTGTCCCTTAAGAAAAATTGGAAGTTTAGACCAGTCATCAATTTAAGATACTTATATCATTACGTACTTTATGATCATTTCAAACGGGAGACATTTCAAACTGTAATTGATTTGATTCAAGAAAATGATTTCTTTACATCAATAGATTTGCGTGATGCTTATTTCTCGGTACCTATTAGTGTAGAATTTTAAGTAGTTATTTTATTGCAATTGAAGAACAAGACTGAGTACCCATTTAAAAAACCGATTGTTGTGTGAGTTGTACAATTAACAATCGTTACAATGCCATATTGATTTAAATAAATGCTGCTTGCTTATTTCACAAAAATAGCAATGTCAAAATGATTAAAATCTCCACGATTTTCAGATCATCACACCCGTGCTAATCGTGTTAAGTCTTGTAAAGAAAACTTTTCTATTCACATTCCAGGTTATGCCATTCATCACCAGCGACATTCTATGGGTTACGGCCGTGGCAACAAGAATTGCGAAAATTACAGGAATAAAAGTGCGCACACATGCTCTCTGATCTGGTTAGTTATAATGCCAAAGCGTATAACTCTCATTCAAGACTTTGAAAGAAGATAAAACATTTGAACTGTCAACCCATAACATAACGTTATCGCGTTAAATTATAAACATATGTTAACGTTATTTAATCAAAGCACTGAACGTTCTGACGGGATAAGGGCTGCAGGAAGGTTGGAGAAGAAATGTGAAAGAAAATAACAGTTGCAGCTTATATTTATGTATTTATTGTTAAGAAGTTGAAAGATTATATCAAAAACAGCAAATATTATGAAAATGGCAATTGGAAAACAGGAGGACCTTGTTGGCCCTATATCGCTCAACTGAGTGCAAGAGCTCACAGGTATACACACTAAAGACAAGAATAATCAAAAGAAGATTTGACAGCAGGTTTAAGCAGAAACATTTTGAAGTTTCTGCCTTATAATATTGAGAAAAATGTCAATGTTAAATCAACTTCCATCAAGTAGTCTCTGTGTGTTTTACAAATTGTACCCACTCGAGCAAACTTGGTGAAGGTTCAGAGAGGTTCAGAGAAACTATTTTGAAATCCGGCTGGACCGGTAATATTTGAAAAGAAGAATTCGATAGTTTTTCTTTTTGTCGCCATGGCAACAAGTTGTGCACTGAATGGAATTATGTGAACAACTGTAAAAGTGGGGCCATGTTAGGAACATCCATGCCAAGTGTTATCAACTTGCAGCCATTTTTTTTTAGGATACATGTAGCCTTCGGCACAGATGTGGTCGAAACTGAGGAGTGTAATATAGCGTAGTATTGGGTAAACAAGAAAATATGTATGCAATTGGATCCAGCAACTAACGTAATGAAAACATTTAAAAGACATACTATATTACTTACAACTAGTTACAGAACAAGGTGAATGAATGAAAAATAAGAAGTTTCACAAAGAGCAATATACTGCACTCTATAAGCATGTGTTACTCCTACACATTTAAAGCATTAATTCATCATGTATCAGTTATGGATTGATTGGGTCCACGTTTACGGAAAGAGTGAAAAATAGTGGAGAAGGAGTTCAGAAGGATTAAAGCAATATGAAGCCTTAGTAGACCATTTTTAATAGCGTGCTGGTAAGGAATTGGGAAAATGTGTATGTATGGAGCACATGGTTGTGTAGCATTTGTGTGAAAAATGCTCAATTGTCATCCAGTGTCCCATGAACCATCATAATGCTTTCATAAATGACCTAGTTTGAGCAGTTTTTCACAAGGCCCAAAGTACCTGAGAAACAAATAGTATGACAAAATACTGGACCAATGCAATAAACTGAACTGATAATGATGATGGAAAAAAAAGATTTGAAAGAAAATAATTCTCTCAACCATGGACCGGACTAGGAGAAAGTGTTTTATCATGGCTATATCGAACATAAACAATTATTGATAACAATTAACAGCACACGGTGAACAAATTAATTAATACAAGAGAAGCACATGAGGGCACATAAGCATACAATTGCAAAGAAACATAAAAAATCATTTAAATATGACAAAAGGAATCATGCTAGGACCCCCTGCCAAAAGCAACTGCTAGAATATACTCGACTGAGTGTCAAACAAAGGAACATTTGTGCCAAACTATATTGAAAGAAGTTACTGTTTTTAGACAATGTGATTTTTCTATAGCACTATAGCACTGAAGGAAACCAGTCCCAACTCAACATAATTGTTTTTGGAGGATTTGCACCAGCTTGAGCAAACTTGTTAGATGAACAAAGAAGGAGCATTTCGGCGCAATTTACAATGCACCAGTTGTTTCCGAAAAGACACTTTGCATTTCTTTTTCTTTTTGCAATATTTCCTATAGCAACAGAGTTATGCATTGCATACAATCCAACTCTTGGCATACATTTGAAAGGGGACTATCAAAGGAACAGTAATGATATATGGAAACAACCCTGACAGCCATGTTTTAATGAATCCCAACAGATTAAGCAAACTGTGATTTTTTTTCTACAAAGCTGGGCCGTTAGTTTCTGACGAACAGTTTCAAAGGTTTTGCCTGTTTGTTGCCATGGCAGATCAGTATTGAATGTACACATATTTTGGAAAACCTATATGGGGACCATGCAAGGAACATCATTGTTGTTTGAAGCCAAAAGTTAACATTGGACAATGACAGATTGTGTTTCCAATAGATCACTTTGAACCATCATGTCCAGGTGACCTGAAAAGGTGCATACATAAAGAAATATACAAGCAATGCACCATGGATACCGTATATACTAGATTCATGGAAATATCATGCAACTGTGACCACTAAATAAAAGGAAAACAAATGCTTTATTTTCATTATCTAAACATAAAGCAATACCCCTGTGTAATTATTAATGAGATCAACAATCATCACAAATCTATATATCACAGAACAAATTATCTCGGCACATATCCCTCAGACTAGATCATCCAAAAGTGTTTTGTTTGTGCTAATGTAACAAAACAGACACTTTTATTTACATTTTTTTACAGCACAGTGTGAATGGATGAATATTAAAAGGTGCATAAATACGAGAAAGTGATAGTTACCCTTTGCTTCATAAAACTGCATTTCCCTGCAGCCAATGAAAGCCGGCATTTGAAAACAGTGTAGGAAGAGTTTAGATTGCTCGTAATGACCAATCTGAAATCTTCCGTAAATGTCAGCGTAATTAATACATTACTTATAAGTGGGGAATGAATACTTTCAATTTGGAAGAGTCCAAGAAAATGCTTATGGAGCAAAAGGGTTAAATACTTTACTCCTTTCCCGTTTTGTAATGGAACAAAGAGTTCGTTATTAGACATGCGAAAAATGAACTATATGGCTTTATGCACTACATGTATATGGCTGACCGAAGACCAGATATACCATTACTATGCTTTGTGCAAGTGACCTTTTTTTGACACATATGACAAATATTTAACCCATAAGCATTTTCTTGGACTCATCCAAATTGAAAGCAGTAATTCACCTCTTATCAGTAATAAGTGATTTGTGTTTCCATTTACTGACAAAGTGGAAAACATTGCAGGGGGAGTTCAGACTGCCCGTTACGAGCAATCTGAACTCTCCATCCACTGTGATTATATGCCTGCTTTATAAGGTGCAGGGAAATGCGGTATTATGAAGCTAAGTGTTAGACAAATCCCCTCGTGACTTCTTTGTTTACCACTTATCTTTCGTCGCAATTTTCCGGGAATATTCGCAAACCTATTTTGTTGTTTGTAAAATATATTATGGAATATGAAATTGCAGAATATGAAAAGAATGTAGAATGAGAAACATAATGGTAAAATCAGGCATGATGATTTGTTTCACAATGGCAAATTACTCTATTTAAACTGAATTGGACAATCTCCATAAATACTCGAACATGGTCGTACTTTTCCGTTCCACTTCGCGAAGATGATAAAAAGCTTCCACATTTGACCTCTCGGCGCATTCAATTATAAGCATTTGTTAAACTTAGTAGTGGAGTACTCACGCCAAGTGATTCACTGATGTTCCAACAACATTATAATGATATTTTGTTTAGATATTTATCTTATAAATGCAGTTTTGTTGAATCCATGAAGAACTCTTTTTCTCGCGCAGTCTCACCCTAAAATGCTGCCAACTCCGAAAATATGGTATGACCAGGGGCTAAAGCCACATCCAAAAAAGAAAATGTCAATCTGATATTTTTATTGTTTGTTGAAGATTTTCTTAAAGTAAGCCCATTGTATTATAAAATGTATGTATGACCCAGAATGTAACATATTATACATCACGCAAAAACATGATAGACAAACGTATTAAATGAATTTTAGTATCGACTCGAAGTGAACGCTCTGAGAATATTCTCTATAATTACAAACTTGGGGGAAGTTTTGTAATTAAAACACGTAATGTCATTATCAATATACGGAAATTTGATCCATGCATCAAGAGATCAAATTTCCGAAATGATTGTAATATAATCGGCTAAATTTCACGCCTATGTCATATCAAAAGTATATTTGTTTCGATTTGAAATATTAAAAAAGATCTTTCCTTCAGCTCAATCAAGTGTCTAAACGTGGTGTTATATGGAGTTTCAAGACACGTTTGACAATCACTTAAAGCAAATATATCACGTATACGCAGATATGTCTGTATGTGTTGGAGAGGAAGTTTTTCACGCACCTGCGGCTTAAATGTCAAGTCGATATATCACTAAGCGATATTGCCAAACAGTGTACATGTAACTGTTTGCAATGATTAAAGTTAATGTGTATTTGATATATACGAGTAAGTAAATAAGTTTTTCAAGCACGTGCGGCTTTAAGGTTAAGTCAATATGGAAATAGCGATATTGCCAAGTTGTGTAACTATTTACAATGATGACAGTTAATGTGTATTTGAAACGGATTTAAGGTTAAGTCAATATATCACTAAGCGATATTGCCAAACTGTGTAACTATTTACAATGATGAAAGTTAATGTGTAGTTGATATGTATGAATAAGTAAATGAGTTGTTCACGCACGTACGGCTTTAAGGTTAAGTCAATATATCACTAAGCGATATTGCCAAACTGTGTAACTGTTTGCAATGATCAAAGCTAATGTGTATTTGATATGTACGAGTAGTTAAATCAGTTTGACACGCACGTGCGGCTTTAAGGTTAAGTCAATATGGAAATATTGATATTGCCGAACTGTGTAACTGTTTGCAATGATCAAAGCTAATGGGTATTTGATATGTACGAGTAAGTAAATCAGTTTGACACGCACGTGCGGCTTTAAGGTTAAGTCAATATGGAAATAGTGATATTGCCAAATTGTGTAACTAAGTTAATGTGTATTTGATATGTATGAATAAGTAAATAAGTTTTTCACACACGTACGGCTTTAAGGTTAAGTCAATATATCAGAAGGCGATATTTCCAAATTGTGTAACTGTTTGCAATGATCAAAGCTATTGTGTATTTGATATGTACAAGTTAGTAAATCAGTTTTTCACGTACGTGCAGCTTTAAGGTTAAGTCAATATGGAAATAGCGATATTGCCAAACTGTATAACTGTTTGCAATGATTAAAGATAATGTGTATTTGATATATATGAGTAAGTAAATAAGTTGTTCACGTACTTGCAGCTTTAAGGTTAAGTCAATATGGAAATAGCGATATTGCCAAACTGTGTAACTGTTTGCAATGATTTAAGATAATGTGTATTTGATATGTATGAGTAAGTAAATAAGTTGTTCACGCACGTGCGGCTTTAAGACTATTGCCAAATATATGTTGTTGTTGTTGTATTTGCATGTGGAAATAGCGATATTGCCAAACTGTGTAACTGTTAGCATTTTTATTTGATATGTACGAGTAAGTAAATAAGTGTTACATAATAAGACAATTGTAATGGTTCACTGAATTATAAACAAGCCTCTGTACAGTTTAATTTTCTCTATCACTGTAAATCACATTTTCTGATAAAACTGTTAATTATTTTCCAAATCTGCATTATCCGCCTCCAACCAGTAGCTGGGTATTTAACTGCGACAAACAAATTGTGTAGTATGTTTACGACATGCTGGGACCGTTTGCACCTTTTTCTGAATAAAATATATAAAATCGCTGATGATAGCATTTCTATAGTAAGGTTCAGATAGGGTTGATGTAGTGGAGATGTTGTATTGACGTTGGTGGTATACTAAGCTGACATCGTGCCATCTACCGGACATCCTTGTACACAATTATTCACACATTCCAATTGGGAATTCTGTAAATAAACTATTTCACGCTCTGGGCCATACATATAGATTGTTTCTTCACCATTGTGAATGCAATAACTGGTTTGGTATCTTAAAGGCAGATATAAGTGATTTTAAAATGTGTTTAAACAGAAAGCGAGCTTTGTACTTAGCCTAACATTGGAGAAGGCGTACACCGGTTTGGTATAAAACTATTGCAACGGTTGACTGATCACTGCATTAAATTAATGTATACCTCATGCTCATCAATTGCTTTGGTTCTCACAACTAATCCTGACCGCATTATAGCAAGTGTGTATTTTTGTAGTAAGCCACAATTGCATATAACGAATAAGTCAGTTACAGAAGATTACTCACGAATGACTTTTCCCAGAAAACAGACGACTTTTAAAATATTTAGGCAAACCTGTAAAAAATATCTATGTTTGTGCATTTTTGTTATACTTATTGATACAACATGAACATATCATGGCAAATGGAGCAATGGCTCATTATGAGCAATTTATCCTTTTGCCATTATGTTTACAAATGTCGTCTGCTGTAGATGCATCATAAAGCATCTACATTTGGACAAGAGTTAACCGTATGCAATTCCATAATGTTTCCAAAGTCGTCTGCTGCAGATACGTCAGAATGGGTCTATACGCGTATATATGTGAAAAGCAATTTAGTATATAGTCTACCATAACCGATAGCACTTTGCACAGCATATCGTGTTAACAAATGCATTAAGCACAGCTTGTATAATTATATTATACGTAGCCTCAGCAGACCTGTATTGTTTTCATTTTTGAGAGGAGAAGAATATGTTTATTATGAGAAACTTCTACCTTTGAAAAGACGTACTTATTTTTGTATTTTTCTTACACAATTATATTAACGTACTTATGACGTTTTTCCGGCTATTGTTTTACGTTAACATTTGACGTAACTTCCGATTTATTTTTATAGTCACTTTTTTTTATATTAATAACCTGATGAAGGCTTAAACGTTTCAAACACATGTTGTTGTTCGTCTTTAATCTTTAATCGTTTTATGTGAGATAAAGTTCACCTTATGCAATGCAACACGGCTGTCTAAGGTACTTGTTAAAGACATTGTATTATTAGTATGTAAAGCTTTATAAAGTATGCAACAAGCATATATACATAATTTCATTGTATCTAGAACAAGAAGACAATCTATTTTAATTATAGGATGTTTAAAAAGAAGGTGCTGAGCAGATAGATAGAAAGTCAGTGTCGACCTTATGAGCTTCGATGGAATAAAACGGCCAACATCATGAGCCTGAAGACGAAAGGAATATACATAGTTAAAAGTTAAGACAAAATTGTAAACAGGTTGCTCTGGAGAGCCTCTTAGAAAGAGAAAAGAAATTACGAAGACTTTGAAAATGGAATAACAGGATGGATTAATTGGAGTAGATGTGACAACCGTATGACAAGCCATGTACCCAGTTCGCAGCAGATCACATCGAAAAGAACGGGGAGACACTAAGGATTCGTTGACGGAATAATTATGTATTTTAACGAAACCGAGAGTCGAATAGTTTATTTACAGAATTCCCAGATGGCAATGTGTGGATAAGTGTGTATAAATATATCCGATAATTGGCACGATGGAAAACATTGAATAAAACCGACAACGTTAACAATACTTGACGCATATAACATTTACATTACATCAACACTATTTAAGAGTTGCTCTGTGAAATCCTGTTCGGCAGTTTTATATAAGGGCCAATTTGTCGAACATACTGCTGGTATGTAACGCAATTTTTCCGTTTATAATTCTATAAACCATCAATCGTTTTCGTCTCTCATATTAAACTGAATTATTTGGATGTAAATAACCAATTTACTTTTAAATAACATGTTTACTTTAGATATATCACAGTAACATCAATGCTATCTATTTTGGGATTTCCTGGAGCATGACTTGACTAGCGAGAATATCGAGCATTTATTTCAACTAAGTGAAAGATCGTGGAGTTAGCGTTGTTCAGTTTAGCGTTTAGTTTTAGACATTTCTAGATTATTGCTGGTATGTCAGTCAACTAGCGATCAATAAAGGGTTTGTTGTTGCCGTGGTATAATTGACAAACTGTTAAAAATTGGCTTATTATCCTAATTAGATAAGGACGATTACTTAAGGAATGTCGCGTTCTATCTGTAAGACTTTAAATCTTAAACAAGCTTTTTTTTTAACAAGTAAATTATTCGACAAATGCAAGGCTCTGAATTTGATTTTTGCTTGATTTTTTTTTTCATTTATCGATTATTAAAACACCAAGCTTAGACACTTGATTTGGCTCAAATTGAAACCAATTTGCATTGATTTCGACATAAATGCCGCTGACGTGGAGTGTAATCCGATTGTATTACAAGAAAATGAGGCGTTTCAGAAATGTGATGTCTTGGTGCCTGGAAGAAATCTCTAAAGAATGAAAACGCCGTTTCGTGTTTAAATTACAAAACTCACCCAAGTTTTGAAATTTTAGAACACACTCTCAGTGAAACACTTTGGATTGGTACTAACATCAATGTATTGCATTCATCTTTCGAGTTCTATCGTGATGCATACTATGTTACATTCTGCATCGTACATGTACATGCACTATTCCATAGAAGATTGCACCAAACTAGACAAGACAAACAACCAATCATCGAAAGATCAGATGTCTTTTTAAGTAACGTTTATACATTATACTCATTGAAAGCGATCTATTATACTTTAATAAATTATGCAAATTTTGTAATATGAAGACTATCACAAGTGAGTATAATTTATTACTGATCTTTCTCATATTTTAGTCTTACGCAAATAATTTTAAAATCGAACTATTATACATGGTCAAATGTAAAAAAAATTAATGACATCCAGTAACAATTTTCGAAAGATCAGATGTCTTTTAAAGTAACGTTTATACATTATACTCATTGAAGGCGATCTATTATACTTTAATAAATTATGCAAATTTTGTAATATGAAGACTATCACAAGTGAGTATAATTTATTACTGATCTTTCTCATATTTTAGTCTTACGCAAATCATTTTAAAATCGAACTATTATACATGGTCAAATGTAAAAAAAATTAATGACATCCAGTAACAATTTTCGAAAGATCAGATGTCTTTTAAAGTAACGTTTATACATTATACTCATTGAAGGCGATCTATTATACTTTAACAAATTTTGTAATATGAAGACTATCACAAGTGAGTATAATTTATTACTGATCTTTCTCATATTTTAGTCTTATGCAAATATTTTTAAAATCGAACTATTATACATGGTCAAATGTAAAAAAAAAAAGTGACATCCATTAACAATTTTTTTTTAATTTAATGAAATATATTTAAAATGGGAATACACGTAATACATTAACGTTAAATTTTCACAATTTAATTTGAATATATATATTAAAATTGTCTTTGTTCTTCGATGCCTCTGTTTAATTACTTAAAGTTATTTAAATTACTTATAGAAAATAAAATATGTCCTGTTCTGATTATGTTATGTTATGGATCGATTGATCAAATATCGGTTTGGGTTTTAAAGAAAAACAAAACTCTGTAATTAATGATAATTGAGCAACACTCCATTGTCTTTGAAATGTTGAAACATAGCTAGTAGTTCTACAACACAAATCAGAAACGGTTCACTTAAGGAATGGAGAGCTTTTTTTTCGTTTACATGGGGGTATGAACAAAAAAACCTGATCACTCTCTATGAAATCGCGAAAAAAACCGCTCCATTCCTTATATTTTAGCATTAATATGGCTATTTCAGTGAGTAATAAAACATAATAGTATTTTACAACTTTATTTTCCACAATACAGCACGTCGCCAATGTTATTTTTTTTTTATTCATGAGGTTATGAACAAAATATTTCAGCCAATCACAGACAAGCAAAAGTGATGAACACAAAAAAACACTAAAATATATAAACATGTACATATGTTTCCAACTTAAATGATAAACATGTTTACCTTAAAGGGCGATGTTATTATGGAAATGCAGCAAGACCCTTTATCGCTTGGCGCAGCCCAAACATTTTGATGGGGTCGGTGCGCTGCGAAACACCAACCAAGCCATTGATCGTCATGTAACAATAAAAAGTTGTTTGAGTTTTACAGTTAAGACCAACGGACTATTATGCTGAAAGGACATTGGAAGCAAATCACTATCAAACCGTATAATGCCCATGGAAGAAGAAATGTTATGAAAGACAAATTAAACAGAAGCAGACACCCTGGTAATTGTATTTTAACAGTATCCAGAGAGTCTCATTATCAGGATATGGGGCTTTTAACCTCTTTCTAATTAGTTTTGCTTTACTATGTTATTTTCAGAATACGATGACTTTATTAAATGGACTCCAATTGCGTGGCTTCCACTGTATTATGAACTCAATTAATTTGACACAAGGCCCCAGTAATGAAATGGTTAACCTTCATCGAACTTACGGTTGCTATTGATTTGATCGTCCTTGAACATCGACATTAAACAGTCCTTACAATACATAATGTGAGAATGGCTTAGACCACAGGCGGATGTGAATGTCTTAAAGCCCGTCAATCAATGACTCCTGACCGAGCCAAATAAAATGATTAGCTTTCTTCTCAATGATGGTTGCTATTGATTTGATCGTCCTTGAACATCGACATTAAACAGTCTTTACAATACATAATTTGAGAATGGCTTAGACCACAGGCGGATGTGAATGTCTTAAAGCCCGCCAATCAATGACTCCTGACCAAGCCAAATCAAATGATTAGCTTTCATCTCAATGATGGTTGCTATTGATTTGATCGTCCTTGAACATCGACATTTAACAGTACGTATTATAAATAATTTGAGAATGGCTTAGACCACAGGCGGATGTGAATGTCTTAAAGCCCGTCAATCAATGACTCCTGACCAAGCCAAATCAAATGATTAGCTTTCATCTCAATGATGGTTGCTATTGATTTGATCGTCCTTGAACATCGACATTAAACAGTACTTACAATACATAATTTGAGAATGGCTTATACCACAGGCGGATGTGAATGTCTTAAAGCCCGTCAATCAATGATTACTGACCAAGCCAAATCAAATGATTAGCTTTCATCTCACTGATGGTTGCTATTGATTTGATCGTCCTTGAACATCGACATTAAACAGTACTTACAATACATAATTTGAGAATGGCTTAGACCACAGGCGGATGTGAATGTATTAAAGCCCGTCAATCAATGATTCCTGACCAAGCCAAATAAAATGATTAGCTTTCATCTCAATGATGGTTGCTATTGATTTGATCGTCCTTGAACATCGACATTAAACAGTACTTATTATAAATAATTTGAGAATGGCTAAGACCACAGGCGGATTTGTATGTCTTAAAGGCTGCAAATCAATTATTCCTGACCAAGCCAATGGTCTAGAATATTTACATCGATCATGACCTGATATCTGGTAACGGATCTATCATTCTGAAAATCCCCATCGAACAGTGAATTTACAGAACGACAATATCAATTTCTGGAATTATTTGGTCACAAGAGAAATCTCATTCTTGATAATGTAACTCTACCAAGACTATTCCCTTTCTTGTTTTATATCAATGTAATCTACATTATTATTGCTAGATAACCCGGAAGTCCAGATTTCACATTGTCTCGTGGAATAATTTCAATTTCCTGTCATATCCCAATACACATTTGAAGGCCAAGCTAACACAAGAGTCTTACTTTAATTTTTAACCAGAAGGAATTCTTTTGTATATTTGTATATTTGTGGTAGCTTTTGCATCCCGATCAGTTTGATTTATAAAAATCTATACAGGTTCTTATAAAAGTAAAATCGTTGATTACGACGAAACGTATGGCTCTACCTGGCGATTTTAACGCATTATTTCAATTGCAGTTAATTCAACTTATTTAATTCATATCGATTGTGAAACAAGTTATTAAAATGAAAACAATCATTTGCTTATTGCAGACTTTAAAAAGATAAAAAAAATACTAGATATGCGTGTCACTTCAGACAGCTTTTATGCCGGAATAATTGCAACGAAATTCCCAAATTATAGAGACATTAGTTTCATAAGAATTGGCCTTCGGCATTCCGAATATCCGAACTATTACGCATTGTATAATTCTGAGACGAGGAAGATAATTGACTAAATCGACCACATTAGGATAATTCGGAAATGAAGCCATCTTCCTTGACTATTAGTTTTGCATGAGTTAGTAAGTCCGCATTACCAATGTGTCACTTATATCTGGTTTGACACTGTACATTTCAACTAAAACAATACCACATTGCAGATGACTAGCTAAGGTGGAGTAAACTTGTATTTTTCCTACAATATATCTTTTATTCCTCGAACAAACCCTACGTTGTGGGTAGTCAGAACATAGGGTTTGAGTGTCAAATAAGGGTTTTACATCATGAAACAAGCTGTTTTTCTTGATCTGCGTCATTGTATAGTTTGTGTATAATCGACGATATGTTTCAAACTTATCATAAATGTAAGTTAATAACAAAACATAAACAAACATTATATTTCCTTTATAAGCTTTGTCTTCATTTGAACGACTGTTTGGATTCAAAAACTTTTAAAAAACACCTAGCAATTAAATTGTGTATGCTATTGCATTGCATTGCATAATTCCCTAGTCGCAACGAATTTAAATCAATGAAGGTTTTATATGGGGATTTGCGTGTTCACATGCAAACATATTGCAGCTATAGCAGATTTTGAAAATTGTGTGATTTTCCCCGAACATTTCATCGTGTTATCTTTTCTCTCTTCCATATTCCACATTGGCTCCCAAGTGAAAACATTTATTTATATCTCTTTGTAAGTTTTATCGATGTTTGTCCCCAGGTTATTAATTTTCGTCAATTTCTTCTCGGCGTTGAACTGATCGTATAAACAGCATTAATCACGAAAAGAAAACTAAATTTTAACCTCAATGTATTTTCACCTTTAAGCAATCTTTATTCGAGTTATCAGTTACCACTCAAAAATATTACCAGCAAATTCTTTTATGTCTCAATGATATTTGACAGAACAATCTTAAAACAGGAAATGAGTTTGAAAATTGCGAGCTTTTAATGGACTTTATTAATTTATTTTCATGGAAGATATTATGATAATACACATCTAAAAAGATCAATCGTTTTTCATTTTGTTACAGATTAAAGCGTCAACGTTTGCGATTCATCAATACAGAGAGCTCTTTTCATATTCCTTTAGTTCCGTTTACGTGTGATGCATCCCTTCATTGATCCAGACATTCGTTATAAACAAAATGCTATATTGATGAGCTCATACAACAATTGAACTAACCATTCTTTTATCTAAAAATAATTCAAGTTTCATCAGTGAATACTAATCTTATTAATAAACAGCTTTTCTTAACCCTTTCCCTCATACGACAATTCTGCAGCAGACGATTTTGAACATATTCTCTCAAAATATAGAAAATCTCAATAATTGAATGGATAACCTATGACTAAAAGTGGAAAACATTGTGTCAACAGGAGAAATTGCTCGTTTTGAGCAATTTATTCTTTTGTCACTATGTTTTCAAAAAGCCGTCTGATGCAGAGGCGTCAGATAGCGTCTATATGAGGTAAAGGGTTAATATGCTTAGCCTTAAACAAATCGAATTGATATAGTGTGATAGTGTCGGGAATTTGCTGACAAAGCTCTAGATCGAGGGCACATTCAATGTCTGTAAAATCATTAAAGTCAATTAAAAATATTTCAAAGGCAAGGCCTAAACAATAGTGTCATAACATAATATAATTTTGAAAACGTTTGAAAGGCAGTTCCTTGTCAAATTAAAGAACGGTTACCTGACTCCTAAGGTAGAGTTGCCCTGTGGTCTCAAGAAGTCCGGCGTTCAAATCTCAGTACGGGTTCTCGAGTTTTCTAAGGTGACTTTAAGTGTCCCCAACTCAACTAGAGGTTAAGTACTGGTCTTTGCCAAGCTAATACACTAATGGTCTATCAGAGCAATTGGTCTTTATAATAAAAGAATGAGAAAATAACGACTTAGATAATGCCAATGTTTAAAGGAAAATATAAGGAACGAAATTGGTCACGCTTTGAACAGAAAAGACGTCTGTCAGTGGAAATTGTTAAATACTCCTATTAGAAAGGAAGAGGTTTAACAACAAGTCTCGTGGTTCAATAACAACAACTACGGTAGCAGAATGATTACATAAAATGAATATATATATATCGGCGAGCATTATTTCCCTTGTTCAATGACGTCACTTGGTGAATACAAATTATGACACATATTTATACACACAAACGTGTACGTTATTGTTGTGGTTAGGCGATAATGATATGTACATATCGAGGGCTTGGCGTGAAACAGTTGTATCTAAAATTGGTATTTTTTTACCAAGGTTAATCACCTCGCCATAAAGTCTTTATAAGAGTTAAATCACTTTTCTTGGTAAACAATGTAAATTTAGGTGCCATTGCTCGTTCTGAGCAATGGCACCTAAATTTGCATTGTTTACAAAAGGGTCAAAATTGCCCCTAAACCAGGGTTTTCAAAATAGGTTTTAAGTTACAACCGTTTCACGCCAAGCCCTCGATATCGTCTAACGATTTTGATAAACGAGCCGTTCCAAGAGAAAACCAACCTTGCGTTTCGGCGTAAAGTATCTTTCCATATCTGCCAAAGCATGCCGCGCAGGCTAACCCGGACAGCCAATTTTCGCCTCTTATGGATGTTCTGTTTCTGGAATCATTACTCTGTACGTCTATCCTACTGAAGCGGACTGCACGTGCTGATCTGGATCGCTGATCTGGATCGATACATTACGCAGAATCCATAATGTTGGTTTTCTCGTTGAACGGCTCACATATGTAAAGTTATTAGAAAAGAAAGTTTCGTATTTACTCAATGTCTGTTTGTTTTATATTAGTGTGTAGGCATTTTTATGTCCCATTGTCTCCATATAAAACAATTCCATATCTTCTGTCAAGGGGCAAATGGGACTGGTATGGTATGGTCTTTTTGAGAAGTGTAGAGCCTGATCTTCACATATGAGCCGTCCCGCGTCAAAACCAACAATATGGACTCTGCGTAATGTATCGACCAAGATCAGCATGCGCAGGCTAATCCGGGCCGACACATTCCGTCTCAATGAGATAGAGGTATAGACGTATGATTCATGTAACAGAATATTCACAGGAGGCGACAAGTGTCTGTCCGTGTTAGCTTGCGCGGCATGCTTAGGCTGATCGGGGTCGATACTTTACGCAGAGTCCACACTGTTGGTTTTTCTCGCGGGACGGTTCTTTTTACTTACTTGTTAAAAGATTATGTCAACTTGTGCAGATTATGTTAAGACGGAGCAGGTGGACAAAGCTTCTCTAAACCTACACTGTTTGGAAATGTCAACTTGTACATTTTCTCAATCGTTTGTCTCATTCAAAATCTGCCCGGAGGTGTCGACGGGGTCAATCTTGTCGAATGATATATTTAGGTAATAACCTTTGTGTTCAAGTCAGTATTGATATAAAATTACTCTTCTTCATTAAAGCGTCCATCCTGTCTTCAGGCTCGGTCTTTCATCAAGTAAGTGAATAAGTTCCCAGTGGCATTTCATGACGAAGTATATTAACCCTTATCTCGCTGAATTTATACATACGGTATTGTTAGTATTCCTGGGATTTCGACAAGTGTTTTCATTTACATGTTTATGTATTGTGCAAAGATTCTACCAATAAGATTCGAATGATGTAGACCAAGATTAGACCGTCTGTATATGCATGCTGATCTCGTTATTCGCAAGTACGGTTGAAGGCTGCATAGCTTGAGAAGTAAGCGAACAGCGGTATAAGGCGTTAAGACGTACGCTTTTCGTCATAGTAAATTATACCGCCTCAAAAAAACGAAAACTAGTTAGGCCTGTATTTAGGTTCCCATCTGGCCGCGTCGTTGTATACATGCGTTTATATATGAGCGGGGCTTTGCGACCAGTGTATAACCAGATCAGCCATTGTCTGCACTGTCTGATCTGGCTCTTCGTTGTTAGTTAAATAGTCCTAGAATGTTTTAAGAACAATATTCATTATAAATTTGGATCCTTGCCACGTATAGGAGAGGCACGTCTTTGTATGTACATGTAATAGTTACGTTAAGGTTGGTTTCTGTAGATCATTGCTCGTATTCTCCATCTGGTGAAACACCATAACGGAAATATTGCCGGGTTGTAGTAGCCTAAATATAGAGGGTTCGAAATTTTGAAGTAGTACTTCTCCTACACCTTTTCAATGAGATGAGATGAGAGGTTTTCTTTTTTTTTATCTGTTTCTAGTTTCAGCATTCCCGTATCATTTATATGAATTCATTTGTATTTATTGCTTGACAATTTTGTGCTGACAAAAGTCAGTAAAAGTTTTCAGCAAGAAATTGTCACCGTGTAGGCATACGACTGCGGACAGCGAAACAATATGCGCTCTTTTTTTAGGACAATGGATGAACTATAGCCTATACAATCCATCACAGTCCATCAGTATGTGGATAACGATCAGCAGAGGTCCAATTAATGTAGTGTTCTATCACAAACAGCCTCCTCCAGTCCCCCCCCCCCCCCCCCCTCCCCCATTTTTCCTCCAAACAAGCTACCATGCATACAGTTTCAAATATAGCTTATTTGTCATAGATTTACTATATGTTCTAATAAACCGGGTTATCTTAAATAACGCACAGAGAATATCGCATAACGAGACAAAGGTTGGATAAACTCCTTCAGTGCCGAATTATTTAAAATAGACTCTTCCATGTTCCAAATCGGGCGACTCAATTTCTCATGTTATTAGAGTTTTGGCCTATTTTGATACCTACGAGCGGACTCATCTGAACCTGTATTGTTCGCAAAAACCTCTCAATGTTGCCTTTGGCGCTGAAAGAGTTAAGAACTGTCTTATTGAAATGAAACACAGTACTTCGCTGTTCGTATATAACAACGTGTTTTAATTTAGCTAAATTATGAGTCTGGTTTTAATGAGCTTGGATTACAAACATGTAAATCGTCCATATACTGCGTACAAACATCAAAACGTTATTGTCATTAATTTTGTAATGACGTCACGCACGTGATATCTATTCAGCGGGAGAATTAACGACGCAAGCTTTCACAGTTTCAAGTATTCATGCGCATTTACGATGATTGGCTTCCGTTAATAGTGTCTCTGTTTTACTCGTGCAACAGAACAGAACATAACTTTATTACATCTCTCGGTACATATAGTACAATATGAGGAAATGGTATAATTACAAGATATCTATTTAAATACTATCACGTGATAGCATATTTTATTTTTGCTTAAAGGGGGATTGTACTTAGTACTCAGTATGGATACTCTGCTTATGAGAGGCAGGGTAACATAAACCCATCGTTCGACACCCAATGTTGTTGACTCTTTCATGTTTGAAGCGTATCGGAGTCAACTACTGTGTGTGTCCGGAGATTTATAACCCATGATAAAGGTTTATTTTAAATTGAATGATCAACTATATTAAAATGATATCAAAATACGTCACTTAAATATGACATTTAAATAAATCATAAAACTTCGTTCTTCGTGTTCTGTTTTAGACATGATAACTTTCCCATTATCGTGGCAAACATTTATATCACTCGCATGGTGTCCATTATATGCAACGTATTGTGTTTATTTGCAAAAATGTAATGGTCAAAGTACATATATGATCTGACATGAGTTGTCATTTCATATAAAACTTTATTACACGAGTTCAGGAAATTCATTATTAAGCGAGTCTTTGGCGAGCTTAATAACACATTTCTTGGACGAGTTTAATAAAACTTTATGAAATGACAACTAATGTCAGATTCTTTTTATCACATGACGAATCGGGTTTTCACGTTCAGAAAATAGTCCCAACATGTAATACTGCATAAATTAATTACAAAAAATATATTTGTATGACCGATAATGGTCCCTTTACCTCGTCCATCTATCGTGACGTTTGTGTTTACCGGATAGACGTTCTCAGCCATTAGTAAACTTTCGTAAAAATAGTGATTCGGTAATGTTATATTACACACGTTACATATAAAAAAATATGTAATGGGTATATTAGATTGAATACAAGCATTGTTATGTGATAAAAGTATTTATGCATAAAAAACATTAAGGTCTAATGTACGTGAAATAACCATTACGCTCACAGCATAGAAGTACTGCAGTTACATGCAATGATAGCCAAATGAAAGTAGTAACGCAGATCATGTCACCTAAATTGAAAAAACGGTTAGCAAGATTTCGTCTCAAAATGTGGTTGAACATGTTGAAATTCAAACAAAGCACTAAGTCCACATTTTGGATCGGGTCAAAATTGTCAGTTCTTTGACGTGTCTGGTTAAAACAAATTTGTATGCAATAAGTCAAATTAAGGTCTGATAAAGAAGTATCGCATGTAATGATATCTAAATAATATAATCGTAGATCATGTCACCTAAATGCAAGATGCGTGAAACAAGATTTCGTCCAAAAATGTGGCTAAACATGTTGAAACTGAAACAATGAACGTGTGTCACGATTTCGCAAGGTCCATGTGATAGCCATGTTTATCCAATAGGAATTTTCAATTATGTAAAGACAATGCCATTAAAATGTCTGATAAAAACCGAATGTCATTTACATTAGGAAAGGAACAAAATAGTGAAAATTAACTCGCTGCAATTGCGTGTAAAAGTAAATTAGGAACAAATGAAAATCCTCCTAAAATAAACCGTTGCCGCCATAACAAAACCACACATCGGCTTTTAAGGGCTACTAATCCATCATGTCGTCTTATAAATGAGTAACGTATGAGTTTCTCTTCAGCTGTTTAGGTCGGAACGGACTGATTACAAAAAAGCTAGACTTTTTCTAACAATCACGTTTCAGATCCACTAGAAAAGCATTGTTAAATCATGTCGCCTGATCGCTTCGCACATTGTTTGTCAGTTATGTAAGCTTATACTATGAAATGTGAAGTAAATTGGGAATATTAAACCCTTTCCCGCATTTAAACGTATTTTGGCGCAAATGCACCAGACGACACTTAAAACCAGCGTGACAGAAGAAGAAACTGCTCATAGTCAGCAATTTCATAATTTGCCACACGGTTTTCAACTCTACTAAATAACAACACTTTTTTTTATAGAGAATTTCCATATTTTTGCCTAATTTATTTAAAAGTAATCTGCTGCAATTATGTTGTACGTGGGAAAAAGACTGTTTACATGTTGGTGGCGCAAACAGAGTTAGCCATGAATTATGATTTAAGGGAGTCACTTTTTCTATTAACCTTTTCAATGATCCCGTCCATGTCAAAATATTTTGCCAGTTACACACCACTCCTTAATTATATACACGTCTTATTGTGTTTTAATAAGTAAGCCAACATCCCATATGCCTTCACTCCTTCAAATTAGGGATCCTGAGATAAACATATCTTTTGAAGACATATTTATGTCGCAACCAATGTTAAGGCGTTAAGGACAGGTAAATAGAGCATTTAAGCGGAATTCTCAAATTCAAATTCAAATGATTTAATACTCAGAATCAGATATATGATTTACAAGAGAATAATATACATTGTTGATGGCGATTATATGTATACACTCAGATAAATTCGTTACAATGGAACACGACATATCAATAGAGAGGTATTGCCCACACAGTTTAGGTCAATATCTAAACATCTTATATGATATATTTGTGTAAATTATATCGAGTAATATATGCATGTATGTTCTAATTACTTATACATATTCATTTATTAAATACATATATAATTAATACATACATGTACATCATTACAAAAATCATACCACATTAAAATTTCTTTTAGAGCAAAAGCCAAATCAAATAAGTGAAAGATAAGTTAAAAGCTTCAAGTACCACATATATATCTACACGTGGACATTGTTATCAGACGTAGATCTATTACTTTGCTCTAAATTCACTCAACCAACCTCCGGATTGTTTGATAATGTTCCTGAATGTCTTTGTCTACAGCCTTACGGTAATTGAATTGTGGAGTGTAACAATTGGACGATGGTAGAAAATAGCAAAAATGGATGTTGTTTGTTATCGGTATTGAAAATGTCTGTAAGAATGTTGTCAACAAAGAATCTGGTAAAATAATTATCCACACTGTTTCTTTCTTGATATAATTAATTTCATATTGAAATTAATATATATATATATCTGTTTATGATTAAGTTGAAAATAAAATTTCTGTTCTGTTTGTAATTTGATTTTTTTTTTCATTTCTAAAATGTACAATTGTTTGACTTTATTTGTAAACTGCTTTTTGTTAAATGTGATTATTCTTCGATAGTTCCAGAAAGTCATACTATGTACATAAATAGATGTCGATGGTGAAGAATGAAACAAAACCGCTATGTGTGTAGATGAAAATCAGTCTGTACAGATATACGGGCTCATCTTGGTCTGCAATGTATGCAGGGGACACACAAATCATTTACGCGCGGTGAAGGGGGTAACTTGTTAATGTTATTTTCTTCTGTTAATCCAGTTATGTTAGTCCGTTTGTATTTTGCTATAAAATGTATGAATTGAATGAATTGATGTATAGTATTTGTAAGATACGAGTATTTCAGTACTACCAAGGCGTTTACGTGGCGATTACTGGTACTGCTATTAAGTGTATCCTTATATCGCCGGTCACCTGAATGCTAAGGGCTTACCCTGACTTGAAATAATGACCAATGATCAATGTCACCGTACACACATTTCAATTGAAATACACACACCTTGAATCTGCATGGCATAAACTGTTGTATAATTATAATATACAAAGACGTCTTTAAATAATAATTAAGTTATATTTAGTCATATAACTCGGTTTGTAGGTGATGGGTTCGGGTTCTAGGTCGAGGAAGTACTACGTCATTCGAATCGCCTTGCAGGCAGGGACTACCGAGCCAATAACGATGTTATATGTATTATATTACACTTATAATATGGATCCAGCAGACCTGTGTTTGACTTGACACTTGGTGAAAACGAAAAATAGAATTGAAGAAAACAATACGTGAAGAAATACACATGGCATACATTTTGCTTACCGCCACAAAGGTGTAAGAATTACTTGTAACCATATTAGCTAACACTTTTCTGAGATTCAATTCCCTATAGGGAAATATGATAGACTGACAGGTTGTTGTTTTTGTAGCCTTTTGATCGGCAAACGCTTTAAACGAGCGAAATGTCTTGAATTTACAAAAATGCAGTCTGCTACATTCACAGTAAGTCGTCTATATGAAGTGGATTGTGTCACATTAATCTTTCTTTCGACAGTTTACAAAGTGCTCCTTCATTTTATGTTGTGCTATATACACTTAATCTTAAACGTTGTTTCGTTTTAAGCTCACCCGGGACGAAGTGATCAATAAAGCTCTTTATCCGGCGCCCGTCATTAAGTGTGCGTCTTCCGTTGTGCGTCGTCCGTCGATATATTCGCTGTAACCATTGGCTCTATGTGGATGAAACATCATAATAAGCATTCTCTCATTGTCCTGGCCAAAGTCATTTCAATTTTGTTTTTACCATTCATAACTTTGTTTTCCATGGCAACATAAAAAATACGTTTAAAAATGTTGTCCTCCCAAACCGGTCGTCCGATATCTAAATAATTATGTAGAAATGTTCATTGGGTGACCCTGTACGATATTCCTTAATGTCATGCTTATTTGCTAAAAATAGAAAATGGGCTCCATATATTACCTTATATGACATTGTTGACAATTGAAGATTTTCTCTTCCGAAAGTACAAGACTGATTACCAATCAATCTTTTAAACATGTTCCCTGAGTGAATCTATACCTAATTTCTTCAAGATACATGTATGTTGATATGTACATAACCAGGGGCTAGGACAGTTTGAACCTTTATGCCCACGTGTTAAGATCTAAAAAGAAATATTTCCTAAGAAAGCACATGTCTGATTTTGAAATACCAACTCTGGTACATCAACATTTCTTTGGTGACCTTCTAAGTCATATTGATTTGACAAAAGACAGACAACATATGGTGTGGGTTATTTTTCTTTGTGGCAGTGGAGCTATACTGGTTTTCTAAGGCTTCTTGTATTAGCTTACATGACCTCAAAATGAGCTTTTAAGGCTTCTTGTATTAGCTTACATGACCTCAAAATGAGCTTTTGTGGTTGGCATAACAAATCACATTGCATAATTAGTGCCAGTTTGGTCCTCTTGTTTTTAAACGTCTGCTTAACGAACATAAAGGAAAATATTGAAAATTGAAATTATATCATCAATAACAATTTAAACAAAATTATATTTTTATACTACGATAGCGTTAAGAATATAATAACCTTTAAGTGATTTTAAAACACGATATTTCAATTAAACAAACTAATATCGACCCTGTTGGATCCGAACCAAGAAGCTTAGAAACTGGTGGTGGATACACTTATTTGTTAACATTTCTCGGATATGAATTTGTTCGTCTACTTGGCAAACATACGAGACACACTTTTAACTGTATTGTCAATACAGATTTGAAAACATTTCCCATGATATTTTGCTTTAATGAAATGTAAATTTTAACTTTTTCAGTATGTTAAGACTTACTGTATCATTAAAAACGAATAATATCGAGGAAGCTGGATCCGAAACCGGAATCTTAGAAACTAGTGGTGGATACACTAATTTGTTAACATGTCTCTGATATGATATTCTTCGTCAGTTTGGCAAACATACAATGGGAAAAAGTCCATAAAGGTTTAAATACATTTCTAATGATATTCTGCTTAACTGAAATAAAAGAAAATCAAATATCTCATCAAAAAACGAATCAATATCGATCAACATTGAACCAAACAAGGAACCGTAGAAACTGGTGTTGGATAAACATAATTGTTAACATCTACTCTGATATTTCCTTTTTTTATTTCGTTATTTCGTCTACTTGGCAAACATATATTGAAAATTGTAACTGTATTGTCAATAAAGATTTGAAAACATTTCCCTTGATATTTTGCTGTAATGAAATACGAATTTTCACTTTTGCGATATGTTTTAAAACTTCATAACTCATCAAGAAACGAACAAATATCGAGCAAGCTCGATCCGAACAAGTAACTTTAGCAACTGGTAGTAGGATAAACGTTATTGTTAACATCCTCTCTGATATTCCTGTTTTTATTTCGTCTACTTGGCAAACATACTAGTGAGATACCCTTTGATGTTGTTTGTGTGTGACATAATTATATTGAAATTGATAGCCTGATCGCCTGCTTTTTAAGTTGGCTCAATTTGTATTGCGCTTTTATCGATTTAAAGAAGGCTTTTGATAGCATTTATCATAAAGGTTTATGGTATATATATAGTTGGGCTCCAAGGGAAATAACTGCGTATAATACGTGACATGTATAAAACTGTCAAATCAAGGGTAATATGTTGTAGTGATTATTCAGACTTTTTCGAATTTGAAGTAGTATTGAAACAAGGGGAGGTAATTTCACCTATAATGTTTTACATTTTTCTAGAAGACTTAGAACTTGTTCTTAATGACCGTGCTAACTCTGGACCTACTAGTGACGACATTACTTTTATTTTAATGTTGTTTGCAGACGATATGGTAATGGTAATCCTTAGTCCTGAAGATCTTCAAAATAGCCTAAATGTGTTGGAAAGTTATTGTGATAATTGGGGTGTGTCAGTAAATGTAGAGAAGTCAAAAGTTATGGTATTAAGGAAAATAGGTGGGGTAAGGGCTAATGAACCATGGACATTTAAGGTGCAAGATATTGAATTAGTGAAAGACTTTAACTACCTTGGATGTGTTTTTAACTACACCGGCTCTTGTATGAGTAGATTATATCAAACAATGCTTACAGATTGTTTAAAAGGTTGTAATAATTGGGCAAAAAATGTTAAAAATATCTTAGACACCTCTGGGTTATCTTATGCTTGGGAAAACCAATCTATTATTAACTATAAATCATTTCCTGGAATTGTTAAACAGAGATTAATTGATATTTTCACACGAGGATGGTCATCTAATTTAAATATTAGCTGTTCAGAAAGAACATATAAATTACTTAAAGATACGTTTGACTGTGAACAATATTTGCAAGTTTTATCCATTAATATATTCATGCACCTTGCCAAACTACGCATATCGTCTCACAATTTGAGATTAGATTAAGTATACACGTTCGAGGGCAACCCTCTGTACGTTCTAAAGTCAATTAGCAATCAATGCTGAAATTGTAGCCTAATTTAGTTGGAGATCGAGCATTATCATATATGCCTATATTTGTACCAACTGAACAGTTTGGTAAATAGAGAAAGTGTGCTTCATGAGCATTTTTTGTGTTTGTTTTTGTTTCCAAAATGTTCAAAGCAGTTTAACTTTTCTAGGGAGAAAACCCTCAATATGAAGGAACTAAATTGAACAGACCTGTTCAATATCGGACATCATTAAAACAAACACCAAACTAATGGATACTGTTTTCTCTCCTTCCTATGATAATTTAGTCCTTTCTAAAGTGTACAAAATATTTTATCTTAATATGGCCTAGCGACCTGGTGAAGAACACATCATGGCCAATTTTAGAACGTAATTTAAAAATCACCAAGACAACATTCTGGCAAACTAACATTATTCTACTGTCAAAGATGCAGCTTTTCTCAAATTTACCAGCACCAGAGTGCACTATTATTGAAAATCGCAAGGCCTGACCCGAGATACTGCTTGTTACTTTGAAGGATTTTCTATACGACCGCAACTACAGTGCCATTGGCGCTTTGATTTATTTAGTCTACTTTACAAACATACAAGGAAATATATTGAAAATTGTAACTGTATTGTCAATAAAGATTTGAAAATATTTCATATGATATTTCGCTTTAATGAAATATGAATTTTAACTTTTTCGGTATGTTAACACTTCATAACCCATCGAAAACGAACGAATATCGAACAAGCTTGATCCAAATAAGGAACCTTAGCAACTGGTGGTAGAATAAACCTTATTGTTAACATTCTCTCTGATATTCCTTTTTTTATTTCGTCTATTTGGCAAACATACTAGGAACGGCTCATATATTGGAAATTGTAACTTTATTGTCAATAAAAGTATTTCCCATGATACTTTTATTTCGTGAAATATGAATTTTATGAATTATAACTTGTTCCGTGACATCACATCGACATGGAACTAATAGTGTTGATGCTGATTCTCTCGGGGTTAAACAAATGGTAATGAAACACTTTTAACACTCATAAAAGCATTGGCTGGCTCTTTATAAGAGTTTTGTTTCGAATGTCTCATAGAAAACAACAGAAAGCAAAATGTTACTTTAGAAATTAACTACAAACAATGTTTACAATGTAAACAGAACGTTGCTATGGAGACTTTTATGAAAGAATGATTCGATGCAATTGGCAACCACTATCTAACAATGTAAATAACTCACTAATGAGATACCCTTTGATGTTGTTTGTGTGTGACATAATTATATTGCAATTGATAGCCTGATCGCCTGCTTTTTAAGTTGGCTCAATTATTCGACAATGTTCTCATTGTCTGCTTTAATTCTTTCAGCGCAAAAGGCAATATTGAGCTTTTTGCAAACAATACAGATTCAGATGAGTCAGCTCGTAACGAGCTTTCTCACCTGAAATCTGCATTGTTTGGCTGTGAGTTATAGAAATATTCCAAAAATCCTATAACATGAAAATAGAGTCGTCCGAGTTTGAACATGGAAGAGTCTACGTTAAACAATTCGGCGCTGAAAGGGTTAAAAGCTGAAAGGCGACAAATGATTTGCAGTCTTGATATGAGCCGTCCCGCGAGAAAACCAACATTATGGCATCTGCGTAATGTATCGACCCAGATCAGCATAAGAAGTCCCCGCAGACTGATCCGGGCCGACACATTCCGTCTCAGGGAGATGGAAGTATAGAGTAATGATTCCTGAAACAGAAAATCCACATGACTTGAAAAGTGCCTTTCCGGGTAAGCCTGCGCGGCATGCTTAGACTGAACTGGATCGATACATTACGCAGAGGCCATAATGTTAGTCTTCTCGCGGGACGACTCAATTGTTTTAGTACAGTGAATAATCAGGAGTGTCTTGGGGAAAAAGCCTAACAAATGACCTTATACGAATAATCTCCCAGTATGGTTCATATACAATATTGATAACGTCGAGTTTTCGTTTGAGTAAATTAACTCTTTCAGCGCCGAATTGTTTAAAGTAGACTCTTCCTTGTTCGAAATCGGGCGTCTGCATCATCATGTAATACAAACATGGACTATTTTGATAACTAAAAGGCAAACAATGCTGATTTCAGGTGAGACAGCTCGTTACGAGCTGACTCACCTGAATCAGTATTGTTTGCAAAAACCTCAATATTGCCTTTGGCGCTGAAAGAGTTAACTCTAAAGACAAGGATAAAACTACGCGAATACAGTATTCTCAATTGTGGTTTTAGCCCTTTACCACATACAAACACTAGCAGCAGACGACTTTGAAAGCATCAGGGGAAATATACGGAAAAGTTATATAAATTAAAGTATTTTCACTTATAATAGTTGAAAACATTGTGGCAAATCGAGAAATGATTCCTATGTCACAATTTGTTTGTAAGTCGTCTGCTGCAGATTCGTCAGAAAGCGCCTATATGTGGTAAAGGGTTGAATTCGTTTTAAACAGAACACGTAAATTGTGTTATCCTTCTGAATGCTGGAAGCGATTTTTTGAAGACTATATGTCGTTAATGAGCCAGCCAGAACAGCTGTGACCCTGATTTGTTTGTTTTATTGGGGTTTTAAATCGTCTTCAACATTATTTTAGTTATATCACGGCGACAATTCACTTATTCATGATGCATGGGTAAAACAAACTAGTACTAGACTAGGACATGTGCCTTGCCAAAGGGCTCTCCACAATGATCGTAGTGCCACCGCGACTGGGGACGCCCGGTTTCAATCCCCATCGATAATCCCTCGACCACGGCGGATTCCCTGACGAGGCTCAGTATTGAGTCAGCCCCGAAACTATAAAACTTTTAAAACGTTCTCCATGCTCAGAAATGAACTCCATGCTCCAAATAAGGCTTCTGATTGGTCAATTTGGAGAACGAATGTGCTTCTGACCAATCAGATTCTTGAGCACAACTGCTGAGTACAGATAACTTTTATAGTTTTGGAGCCTGGCAGAACAGTCGGCACATCTGCACCCCTGACCAGTCTCTGCACTGTCGAGTGCTCAACTAAACAGTTTCATGTTGATATTCCTAGAATGAGCAATGGGTACAAATGTGTGAAGAGTAAATGATAATGTCAAGACAAGTAAGTGCAGCAGGGGCGGTAATATCGATATATTCGTGTTTAAGGACAGAATGAGTTGTCTAAATTGTCTCTGAATATCATTGTATGTATCATACTTGGACTTCAATTCGGTTCTGCCCTGCCAATGACTGAACCCACTTTTTATGAACGCAGACGACGTTTGACATATACGCAACAGAAACTTCTCTAGCCAAGGGTTCTTTGTACAATGTCACTAAAATAAGTACATGTAATAATGGGAATTAAACTTGGTCTGCGAAGATGATGCATCAGATGACCATTAAAAACATACTTAGGAAATGAAAATTGTGTCAAAACGAGCATTCTTTTGTGGTTTTGCCACATTGTTTCGGTCTCGGGAAAATAAATAAATCAAGTCTTCAAATTTCCGAGACGTTATGACCCCTCCCCTCTGTAAATGTGCAGGCTGATCGCAAATCCAGGACTATTTTGGTGAGACGAGACCATTATATTACTTAACCATAATAGTAAACCCGATCACATAACCATAAACATCGGCGTCGTACATCCTTTGGTGGTATGGTCATATCACTTCCATATCGGTGACGGTAAATTATACTATTTGAATAATTTTTATTAAAGTTAAATTTAAGAGGCTATAACACTTGATCGCAGGTTGGCGTTACACTGATATATGACGTACTGGCTACTCTTTATAGAACGGGTCGTTTACTCTTTTCAACATACGGACGCCTTTTTACACCTCTTCAGCAGACGACTTTGTTCAGTGCGGCAAAGGGAGGAATTTCTCATTGTGAGAAATGACTCCTGTTTTGACACCACTAATGTTTTAACCTTTTCCCTCATTTAGACGCTTTCCGACGCCTCTGCAGCAGACGGCTTTTTGAAAACATAGTGACAAAAGAAGAAATTGCTCAAAACGAGCAATTTCTCCTTTTGCCACAATGTTTTCTACTTTTAGTCATAGGTTATCCATTCAATTATAGAGATTTTCTAATTTTTGACAAAATATCTTCAAATTCGTCTGCTGCAGATTTGTCGTATGGGGGAAGGGTTAAACTCTATTTAATTTTTAAACTATTAAAGAATTTCAATAGTTTTTTCCAACGTTTTCTGCTGCATATTTTGTGTCTTTTAGAAATGATTAATGCCATACAGACGATGAATTATTAACAAATCATTTTGAGTTTAAATTAATTCTTAATTTGAAGAATATTGAGTATTCGAAAGTATGAGTGAGCTTTGGATGGACTCAACCCTTTCCCTCATATAGACGCTTTCCGACGCCTCTGCAGCAGACGGCTTTTTGAAAACAGAGTGACAATAGAAGAAATTGCTGAAAACGAGCAATTTATTCTTTTGCCACAATGTTTTCCACTTTTAGTCATAGGTTATTCTTTCAATTATAGAGATTTTCTAAATTTTTGACAAAATATCTTCAAATTCGTCTGCGGTTAATATAGTAATAAGAAAAAGCGTTTATTGTGCAGATTTGAAAACATTGTGAAAAAAGTAGAAATATTTCAGCAGTGGCAATTACTTAGTCGCCTGTCTTAGAGAAAGGGTTAAGGGAAAAGGGGATTAACCCTTTACCACATATTGAGGCTTCTTGACGCCTCTGCTGCAGACGAACTTTGAAAGCACTGTGACAAAAGGAGAAATTGCTCCAAATGTGCAATTTTTCCTTTTGACACAATGTTTTTAACTTTTTTCATTGATTGGACCTTTATTTATAGAGATTTCCCATGATTTTGCTTAGATGTTTTCAAAGTCGTCTGCCGCAGATTTGTTGTATGTGGGATGGGTTAAATTGTGATAGAAAGCTTGAATATATCTCAACGAAACGGTTCCTGTAGTTTAACTCATTCCAAGTGTGTCATTCTAATTGTATTATTTGTAAATATTAAAGTTTATGGGCCACATGCCTGAATACGTGAATAAAGAAATTGTAATGAATTGAATTGAATAAGGAATGCACAGTGCATATATTATCACAACCTTTTTTGGTCCGGAATTTTCATTCATAAATCAACAGAGCCATAAGGAAATAGACCTTCACAACTTTACGAACAATGCATTCCGTTATCAGACTGTTTCGTCGTTAAGTCTAAACAATGTCTTCCTATGTTTCTGTCCTTGAGTTTAAGCTGACTTACTTTCCATCAGCTCGTATTAATCAAGCTCGATGTTTGGTTCTGGGAGACATAATCGGTACTCACGCCTTCTGTTCGGGGAAAAAAGTTCAAACGGAAGAACCCGCTCATAACGGGATTCGAATTTGGGACCTCTGTTGCCGACGTTCTATTAATGCAGCACTGGCTTAGAATAGTTAGACATTTAACGATTGATTGATTGATTGTTGAATGTTTAACGCCGCTTTCAACAATGTTTAAAAGTTTTATCACGCTGTTTTCGTGGTAAGTTACCAGTACTAATCGTTCATTTATCCTGGCACCAGCCAGTCAGTCGTACATGTAATACTAACCCCGCAAGCCTGAGTGCCAAGGAGGGCAGCCATTACTTTCCCTTTTAAAGTATTTGGTATGTCCCGGCTGGGTCGAACTCGCGACCTCTCACACCCGAGGCGGACGCTCTACCACTACACCAACGAGATGGCAGACATTTAAAGAAAGTAGAGATGTCATCATTTGAATTAAAAAATTACATGAACTGGTGTCTATGATAAAACGTAACTATTGCTGGAAAAGGCGTCAACTTTCAATCAAGTAAAGAAGGATTTGCATAATATGTATTACTTAGCGTATAACTGTAATTATGAATATGTTACTTGTTTTGTCTTAAAACAAGGTCTGTTTGATTTATTAAAGCCATTCAATTAACCAATTAACCAATATGACACAATATAGACGTGTTTGACAAGATCAGATATGTATCTGTCTGTTACTTGATATCCAATTAACGAATTGAACATTTAACCCTTTCGTATCTTGGCTATAAAAATTTCTCTTTAGAGTTCTAAAATGTTGTTATACCCGTATAGCACTCGGTGCGGACTCAGATCGACTCCACGGATGCGCGGTGTGATCCGGTTATCTATTCGTGACCATACCTCCCGTATAATGGGTTTTCGTGTGACGTGTGTAATCTACTGTAGTTAGTAGTGGCTAATTTCGGTATATGAGCCGCCCCGCGAGAAAACAAACATCGTGGACTCTGCGTAATGTCTCGACCCGGATCGGCTTAAGCATGCTGCACAGGCTAACCCGGACAGACACTTTTCGCCTCATGTAGATTTTCTGTTTCAGGAATCATTACTCCATGCATCTATCCCCCTCAGACGGAATGTGTCGGTCCGGATTAGCCTGCGCGGACTGCGCAGGCTGATGTGGATCGATACATTACGCAGAGACCATAATGTTGGTTTTTCTCGCGGTACGGCTCATATCTGGTTGCAGTTCTCACCTTGATTTTATTAATTAGAAAACATTTTTCACCAAATAGATTTGTGTCAACTTTAAAGCGATCATTAAATGTTTCCCTTTAATTATGGAATGCTACCCGCTATGAAGATAAGAATCTGAAATATGTAAAAACCCTTAATAATGTCAAATTTCATATTCGGGCCAAAACGAATTCGGTTAATAGAAAAAACGCTCCCAATCAAAATATATCATTGTTAATTGTATTTACTTCTTCACCAGGGGGTGTAACCGGGTGAAGATCGAGTATACACGTTAGTGAAGTAAGGGGCTCGCGCAATATCCGTAGGGAAAATGTTGAAATCCTACATTGCATATGGTGAAGTCAAGAGGTCTTTTTGATCATACCGAAAAGACAAATTACTATATCCATATGCAGATTTATTCACGTTTTTCGACAAATTCAACCCTAACAACTCATTTTAACTATATTCGATATTTTGTTAATTTACTGTTGATCATTCTGGATTGAAATAATCAGGAAAAAGGAATTTTAAAGTTTAATGTAATATACATGTAAGTCCGAATTAGAGACAAAATAGATTTTTTGTGAAAACGGATATTTAGTTCTTGAAGTAAGAGCAGTTAACAGTAAAACCTTTCAACGGTTAACGACCGACCTTGGAATAGCGATATCCTGTCTAGAGCAACCACACTTTTATTTTCCCAATTGCACATTTTTTTTCATAAATGACCCTGCTATTAAAGACCACCTGTGAACAAAGACCATCTTGCTGTGTTCCCATGGGTGTTCTTTATACACATGTTTCACTGTTGCTTATAGCTAGCTTGTCCTCACGAGCGGTCGGGTAGTTGACACTTAACCCTTTGCATCTGCTGACGCATTTGCAGCAGACGAGTTACGAAAACATCGTAACAAAATGAGGATTTGCTCATAAAGAGCAAGTTCTTCTTTTGTCACCATGTTTTCAACTATATCATTTCATTAAAGTGTCATTTATAGGGATTTCCAATAGTTTTACCTACATGTTTTAAAAGTCGTCTGTTGCATTTTAGTTGATTGTTGGAAAGGGGTTAAGCACCATTCCAGAAGAAAGAAGTATACACGTGCACGCACAAGAATTTAAGATATAGTTGATTTATACGTCATTCCACTGTACGCTTTCAAGGTGCCCAAATCTGATTAATATAGATAATAGTCAAATATGTCAACTATGTGGGATTGTCAACCCCTCACGCTTTACACTCACTGCGTGCTAATATGGCTTCTTCTGATTCCAACTGAGACATTGAAACATAATTCTGTCAGCGCCGAATTGTTTAAAGTAGACTCTTCCAGGGGCGTAGCTTGGCAATAATCAATGTGCAGGCCGTCTCGTGAGAAAATCAACATTGTGGACTCTGCGTAAAAGTATCGACCCGGATCAGCCTAAGCATGCCAAACAGGCGTACCCGGATAGACACTTTTCGCCTCCTGTGGATTTTCTGTTTCAGGAATCACTACTCTATCTATCCCCCCTTAGACGGAATGTGTCGGCCGGATCAGTCTGTGCGGAAAGCGCAGGCTGATCTGGTCGATACATTACGCAGATGTGTATCGCCGCAGCTGCATTTTGGGGCATTTTTATGTGTAGGCACGTACCTACAGTGACTAAATGGAGCTACGCCCGTGTCTTCCATGTTCAAAATCGGGTGTGTCCATTTCCCAATTTATGAAAGTTTTGGACTATTTTGGTAACTGAAAGGCAAACAATGCTGATTTCAGGTGAGACAGCTCGTTACGAGCTGACTCCCCTGAATCTGCATTGTTTGCAAAAACCTCAATATTGCCTGTGGTGCTGAAAGGGTTAAAAGGAGTGTAGGCGTTTTGATTATATGATTACAGAATACATAGATAGAATACTAATGATGCATCAGCAGTTCGGTTTGTCTGTATTCATCACAGGAGGTTCAAAAATAAAAAAAATAAAAACACGAGTAAAGTAAATATTAAACAGACTAATTAATTCAATAGATCAATGTAAGGAAGGCGCTGCACTATGAGAACATATATCTGTATGGAAATCTTAGGCGCAGTATTCATTAAGATACTATATTAGTTAGTTCTCAGCACGGCTTAATTAACAGTTGGGTTATATAGCAGCAACATGTTAGTATTGTGAAATGTGGTTGTTATGTGATGTTATATTTGGTAGTAATTAAACACATAGAGCATTTTGATTTAGCATTGTCTTATTATTATCTTATATCGTTATCATACTGACATGAGGTCATCATATGCGATACTATTTATCCTTTGATGATCCAAGTCGCATTACATCTTACATGTAATTAATGCGTTATTTTTTTTACGAATCCACATTTTGTTTATCGAATGTTGTATGTTTTGTATTTAAAAAAATGACCTACTGCAATGACCTACGGAAATTTCTTGTTTATTGTATGTGTGTCATGTTTGTATTGTTGTAACTTGGTGTTATATTTGGTAGTAATTAAACACATAGAGCATTTTGATTTAGCATTGTCTTATTATTATCTTATATCGTTATCATACTGACATGAGGTCATCATATGTGATACTATTTATCCTTTGATGATCCAAGTCGCATTACATCTTACATGTAATTAATGCGTTATTTTTTTTACGAATCCACATTTTGTTAATCGAATGTTGTATGTTTTGTATTTAAAAAAATGACCTACTGCAATGACCTACGGAAATTTCTTGTTTATTGTATGTGTGTCATGTTTGTATTGTTGTAACTTGGTGCCACATGGGTCTTTGAATACACCTTATATATATATATATATTACAGTCTAATCAAATGCTATTTTTTGTCAAATGCTTTACGGATCTGAAGATACTTATCAAAATGAACGCACCAAAATATTGTTTCATGACTATATCTAGTTCAAGTTCAGTTTAAAACAAATCATTCATTGAGACGATTATTTTGAGTACCCACAGCATAGGGTTATAGGTATGAATAAGGACTTTGAAACATGAAATAATTCCGCTTATTTTGGGAGCTGAAACGGTCTGCGCAACCATCCTAAAGGATCCAACTGTACAAAGCTCTACAATAAAGTATTGTTCTTGAATTATGACTAATGGCGAAACGATGCGGGGTCAGTTCGGACTGCGCAGGCTGATCTGGGTCGAGACATTACGCATAATCCATAATGTTGGTTTTCTCGTTATTCGGCTCATACAGATAAAGAGTCAAAAATGACAACTATGTGGGGTCGTCAACCCCTCACGCTGTACACTTACTGCGTGCAAAAAAACGTCTCTCGATTCCAACTAAAGGAGTGTAGGTGCTTTGATTACATTCTTACAGAATACATAAATAGAATACCAAACATGCATCAGTTTGAATTGTGTCAGTAAATTTAACGCTTTCCCTCATAAGACAATTCTGCAGCAGACGACTTTGAACATATTTTCATATCAAAACGAGCAATTTCTCCTTTTGCCACAATGTTTTCCACTTTTAGTCATAGGTTATCAATTCAATTATAGAGATTTCTATTTTTTGACAAAATATGGTCATAGTCGTCTGCTGCAGAATTGTCGTATAAGGGAAAGGGTTAAAGATGCTCTACAATTGTTTCTTGAAACGTTTTATGACTAATTGGCGAAACGATGCAGAGTCGGTTCAGACTGCGCAGATGCGCTGGATAATCTTAATCTACATTGACAGCAAATGCCTTACGGTTGATTTTCGCTAATCGTCGCTTATAAAACTGAAGGGTGGACCGAGTCTTGGCTAGTCATGAATGTAGTAAGGTAGATTTTCGCGTGGCGAGCAAGTGAATATAACTATAAATATCACTGTGATAAGTTTAAAATATGGAACACGTGTTTTCATTATTCGGCATGTCTAACCCTTTCCCACTTGTAGACGCATTCTGACGTATCTGCATAAGGAGACTTTTGAAAACATTGTGGCAAAAGGAGAAATTGCTCATTATGCCACAATGTTTTCAACTCTTTTTAATACTTAAACACTTATTTATGGAGAATGTTCATGCTTTTGCCAATATATGTTTGAAGTCGTCTGCTGGCTGCAGATGTGTTGTATGTGGAAAGGGTTAAAATGACTGTACTTAACAGTGACTCGGATGCCCAACACCGGCCTCGTGTTCTGAAGGTCCCAGGATCGTTTCCCGTGATGGTATCGTGTAACATCCACGCACACTGAACGCGAATACTGGTTTAAAAGTATTCCGAATGCAGAAATCGAGAGTGTTTACTATATATAGGTTTTAATAACCTGCTTTGGAATTGAAGTTTAAAAAAAATATATTTTAATGATAGTAAAGAGACGATCTCACATTTTTTGGTCTAATATCTAAATATTTGTTATTACATTTAATATGCCATAAGTACTTAGACTATTTTTGAAAGGGATTATATTAACCCTTGTCCACATACGGACGCTCTCTGGCGCCTCTGCAGCAAAAGGCGAATTTGCAACTATTTTTTCAGCTATTTTAAAATGTTATCTTTTCATTTATGGAGAATTTTCCTAATTTGCCAAGATATTGTCAAAGTCGTCTGCTGTAGATTAGATGTATGGGGGAAAGGGTTGACACTATCTTCATTTTCGGGAGGTAATGTCTTTATCCTGCGTTTTATATATAGAATTCCCAATTTACCTCCTTTTCCTAAAATGTCATGTTCGTTAACCCTTTCCCTCGTACGACGATTCTGCAGCAGACGACTTTCAACATATTTTGTCCAAAATTAGAATATCTCTACAATTGAATGGATAACCTATGATTAAAATTGGAAAACATTGTGACAAAAGGAGAAATTGCTTGTTTTGAGCAAATTCTTCTTTTGTCACTATGTTTTCAAAAAGCCGTCTGCTGCAGAGGCGTCAGAAAGCGTCTATATGAGGGAAAGGGACAATCGATACTGGTTTATATATTAATTCTCCATCTTAGATTCATTCTACGATATTGTAACTGTTGCATTACATGTTGATATTTACCATACTTGTTATGTGTAAGTAACATGTTTTTATAAACTGTCGATATATTGATTTTTTTTATCCATCATAAATATTATTAAATGGGCTTTTCAATGTCATAATTGTGTTATTGATTTGTTTTCAAACAAACGACCCATCCCTGCAAAGTGTCTCTCTTAAATAATATAGCGGCGAATGTTTTAACTGGTACATAGACCCAGTAAGATTATGTTTGCTTATAGCCAGCTCTATAACAAATATTTCCCGAACACATACTACTAAAGAATAAAGTCGATATTGTTTTGCGAATTTTATATTTAAAAAACCCGAATGGAATTATTATTTATGTATTGAAAATTGCGGCTGAAAATGACGAGTCCGTTACTTTAATGGCATGATTTGAAATTTGTATAGGGAATGTTATGTTGAAGTAGCGACAAATGGCTATAGAGCCTAGTGCGAAACGAAACGCAGTACCGATACATGGCTTTGTATTGTACTACATGTAAGAGGCGCGTAGAAAAAATGATATATTTCTAGACCGAAGGTAGAGAGAGTTGTAAATTGTTCCAAGTTCTGAGTTGACGATACAAAGTCAGATATCGCTTCTGCAACATAATTTGAGCCGTCCCGCGAGAAAACCAACAATATGGCCTCCGCGCAGACTGATCCGGGCCGACGCATTCCGTCTAAGGGGGATAGAGGTATAGAATAATGATTCCTGAAACAGAAAATCCAAAAGAGGCGAAAGGTGTCTATCCGGATAAGCCTACGCGGCATGCTTATGCTGATCCGGGTCGATACTTAACGCAAAGTCCACAATGTTGGTTTTCTCGCGGGACGGCTCATTTTCCTTTTATTATATCGCTTGTAAAACTTTTGAGATAATATTATCAAGATTTATACAAATTTTGATATTTTCAATAACGAAATAACACATTTACATATCAAATAAAGTTTACGAATGGCCAAAGAATCACGCAAACTACTGCATTCCGAATGACGTGAACACATAGCTCAATGGTACCGTCATTGACCTAGTCAAATACGGAATTTTAATCCATCATGATGTATTGACGTGTTGTCAATCTGCATGAATTTGTGCCGCGAAATATGCCGGCATGTAATACAAGAAATAACCACGGAATTGAGAAGGACTAGAAAAGTGAGATAACATTCTCACAACGGGACACGACGAAAAGATATATTTATGTCCAAATGGATTTTTCAGCTTTCTGGAGAAGAATTTCGCTCACAATTTCTGTTTTCTAATATCCTCTCAAATGTTTCTCTATACTATAACTGATTACATGCATGTAAATGCATACAAAATAGTAAAACACGCACTCATTTGCTTCTATTCGTGATTAAACCGGCTATTTTCAGACATTGGAAAAACAAAATATACGGAAAAGGAGGGTAGGTTCCGGTTCGCTCAAAATGCTCCACTGGCTTAATATATATATTGTTCCGTGTTTTCTTCGAGTGTTTTCTATTTAAGGGGTTTGACAAAAGTAAATGCAACAAGCGCAACACTGTCGCCGGCACTGTCTTTAGACGTGATGAAACTCCATTATTATGTCTGTTTGTTATTACATTATGTACATCGATCTTTACATGTTGTGCAAACATATTTATATTATGTCAGTATATGGTTATGTGTTGTGGTTTTGTACTTATATTCTGACAGTTTTTATTATATTATGTAGTTACATCTTTACATTATGTAGATACATCTTTATATTATGTCGGTACATCTTTACATTATGTAGATACATCTTTATATTATGTAGATACATCTTTATATTATGTAGATACATCTTTATATTATGTCGGTACATCTTTATATTATGTAGATACATCTTTATATTATGTAGATACATCTTTATATCATGTGCTTGCTTTATTATATTATGTCCATACTTTATTATATTATGTGGATACATCTTTACATTATGTAGATACATCTTTATATTATGTGGATACATCTTTATATCATGTAGATACATATTTATATTTTCAATAACTCTCCTAGTTTAATAGATTGAAGAAGATTGGCCAAGGAGGCCTGTTGCCACGGCGACGCCATTTTAATTGTTTGCTTTACGGGCGTTACCCTTTACGGATCACATTACCGTCACATTCCGTACATTCGCGCTTTTATTTCCGGTGTCAAGGTGGAATATCACCCTGTTTAAACTATCCACAACATATAACAACGTTTGCACATCATATAAAGTTACCACAGATAGCACAAGATGTAATAACGTCACGACAGAATATATAAGAAAAACAACTAACTAAACAATATAATATTGCATGGACATTATCTACTACTTTGTTAATCATGGGCAAATATAAATGGGATATGTTTGTCGTTTACCTTCCGTCCGTCCGTCTGTCTGTCCGTCCGTCTGTCCGTCCGTCCGTCCGTTCGTCTGTCGTCCTGTGCCATATTTAAGGCATTGGTGGATGGATTTGATTAAAACCGTATGGAAATGTTAACCTACATATTGAAAGGCTACACGGCAAGTGAAACAAAGATTGCTTTAAAACACAAAGAGTTATGTCCCCTTAGACTTATATTGTGTATGTACTGGACATCATTTAAATTACTAGTTATCTACCTTAAATAAACTGTGTTCGTCTCAAATTCCTTATGGAAACTGTAGAGAACATATTTTATATCAAATCTGTATCTTTATGAATATTTATCGTCATCAAATCTAGGTCAATCTATAAACGCGATTACATGTATGTGGAGTCAGAAACTAGATCACAAGGTCAAGTTTCAAAAGCCTCTGAACACTTCAGAGGTTCAATGTATGTTCAAATATTCATTAAAATTCATAAGAACATTAATTTCCATCAAATTCAGTTCTTGTTCAAACATTTGTCATGTTGGATCTAAAAATAAGTCGCACATAGTCCAACAGGCCCACTATATTTCCGTAGTGGGTCAGTAACACACCCAATTATGTATTTATTTCGTCGACCACTTTAAACTGAACTATACTGTAACTTGTTGATATTTGTTGGTAGCATAATATGACGTCATGAGTAAAAGATCTATCAATATTGATTAAAGAATTGGAATAGATATATTATTTAAAAAAATACACCGGTTCAACATGAACATATTTATTTCAATTCATTTCATATCTTTCTGGGTAACTGGTAACATTTGAAAGCCACTTTACGAAAACCAACCTTTGAACTGACTTTTTTACTTTACTCACCCCCTATGGAATTTACTCACCCCCTATAGAAATATATATTTCTGCACGTGACACGCTTTAACCAGTGAAATTGCTAGAATTTCGTGTGAGGCGAAATAATATATAATAATTTGTGCACACATTATACTAAAGTATGCACATAATGTAAAAACGTATGGACATAATGTAATAAAGTATGGACATAATGTAATAAAGTAAACACAGCGCACAATAAAGTATCTACATAATATAAAGATGTATCTACATAATGTAATGATGTACCTACATAATATAAAGATGTATCTACATAATGTAAAGATGTATCTACATAATATAAAGATGTATCTACATAATATAAAGATGTATCTACATAATATAAAGATGTATCCACATAATATAAAGATGTATCTACATAATGTAAAGATGTATCCACATAATATAATAAAGTATGGACATAATATAATAAAGTATGGACATAATATAATAAAGCAAGCACATGATATAAAGATGTATCTACATAATATAAAGATGTATCTACATAATGTAAAGATGTATCCACATAATATAATAAAGTATGGACATAATGTAATAAAGCAAGCACATGATATAAAGATGTATCTACATAATATAAAGATGTATCTACATACTGTAAAGATGTACCGACATAATGTAAAGATGTATCTACATAATGTAAAGATGTACCGACATAATATAATAAAAACTGTCAGAATATAAGTACAAAACCACAACACATAACCATATACTGACATAATATAAATATGTTTGCACAACATGTAAAGATCGTTGTACATAATGTAATAACAAACAGACATAATAATGGAGTTTCATCACTTCTAAAGACAGTGCCGGCGTTCCATACGTCTTCCACCAATTGGCAACCAGTATATGTGAAAAGGCAGCTTGGTTGTGTAGAGTACTGGTGTGTGAGAGTCGGGCAACATATGGATAGGTGAACTTGCCGTTGTGATTCGACTGACAACATGTTGAAAATGGCGTGAAGCACAAGGCTTTAAAACTGTTTTGGGAGAGTCTCTGTAAAACGCTTGTCAAAGCATTTATTTAATATAATCCTTTCATGTTTTAAGGCAATTTATCAACCCACTAAATAAATGATAAAAAAGATAACCGTATCGTTCATAACCCTTTATCTAGACCATATTAGACGCTTATAAAGTAGACGTGTTTTGAAAACATTATGGGAAAGGAAAGAATTGCTCAAATTGGGCAGTATCTCTTTTTCCCATGATGCTTTCAAGTATTTATCAATTAAATATCAGCAGTATTTCTGATGACACGTATTGATTTAAAAACGCAGAATCAGGCAAACAACTGACCCTTGTACTGCTAACACCCTGCAAATGAGCCGTCCCGCGAGAAAACCAACATTATGGCTTCTGCGTAATGTATTGACCCAGGTCAGTCTGCGCAGTCCGCGCAAACTGATCCGGGCCTACACATTCCGTCTCAGGGGGATAGAGGTATAAAGTTATGATTCCTGAAACAAAAAATCCACAAGAGGCGAAAAGTGTCTATCCGTGTAAGCCTGCGCGGCATGCTTAGGCTGATCCGGATCGATACTTTACGCCGAGACCACAATGTTGGTTTTCTCGCGGGGCGGCACAAATGGTTAAATATTCCTGAAAGTCGACAAAGTGTTACATATTTATTGGCAATGTCTTCCTAAGTATCGTAACATTGGTATCTAGCATATATGCAACAACATAAGACTGCGCAAATATGTTGACTGATCTCGGTCACATTGTAGTTGAATGTTGAGACCGCCTCTGTAGTATGAGGTCGCGGGATCGATCCTCGGCCGGTTCATATCTAATACTTTAAAACTGGAAGCAATGGCTTTCCGTTTTGGGCGCTCAGGAATGTGGGGTTTGTTTAACTAATGACTCGATGATGTCAGGGTGAATGAACCAGTAGTACTAGTAACTTAAACAGGACGTTCCATGATATAGCTGAACAAATGCTGAAAGCGGTCTAAAACACCATATAAAAAGGGAATTGCTCCGTCGTCGAGTGGTAAGCGTCGGGAATTTTGAATCGGGCGTCCCGGGTCTCGATCCACAGTCTATGCGGTCATGGTGAAGTGCCCTTCGGGAAGGGAATTTTACTAGCCTAGTACTAGTTTGTTACCCAGGGATCAGGAATAAGTGAAACGTCGCCTTAATATAAATGAGATAAAGTTGAACACGGCGAAAAAAAACAATAAGACAAAAACCATATTAATAATGATAAAAATTGTGTTGGACAATAGATGCACATCTTGATTGAAGTAATCCTACAGGGGCCGGTTGTTGAACACTCGGATAACTTTTGGAGTTTAAACTTATTTATTTTACATCGATTGCGAAACAAGCTTTAAGCTTATATAAATCACGCTCGATGTCTGCTTCCTGGAAACTTAACCAGTACTCGCGCCGTTTGTGTGAAAAAAATCCCAAATGCAGAACCCGCTCATCACGGAATTCGAACCTGGGACCTTTGGTACAAGAGGCCGACTTTTATCCTGGATAAATCTTATCCCATGGGTTAAAGTTATCCAGGCGGGTTAGTTATCCACATTAGTTGAATGAATTGCCAATACAATTTTATCCCAGTGGATAATTATCCAGTCTGGATAAACTTATACCAACCTGGATAAATCTTATCCGCATCCCAAAATGCAATTGAATACATGCTATTTTAAGCGGCCCTATCCGTATAAAAGTTAACCAAATGTTTGAACAACCGCTATCCGGTTTTGTTAAACCAAATTGGATGACAGAATGATAAGGGTTAACCCTTGCCCTCATATAGACGCTTTCTGACGCCTCTGCAGCAGACGCCTTTTTGAAAACATAGTGACAAAAGAAGAAATTGCTCAAAACGAGCAATTTCTCCTTTTGCCACAATGTTTTCCACTTTTAGTCATAGGTTATCCATTCAATTATAGAGATTTTCTATTTTTTGACAAAATATGTTCAAAGTCGTCTGCTGCAGAATTGTCGTATGAGGGAAAGGGTTAATAAAGTAGGGTCCTACCCAAAATGGGGGTCACATTCCATGCTATTAGGTATTAACCCTTTACCACATACAACACATTATGCAGCAGACAACCTCGAAAGTATTTACGGCAAACATCAAGAAATTCTGTTTGAATGGAAGTACATTTATTTAATGAAATCGAAAACATTTGGACAAAAGGAGAAAATTGCTCATTATGCGCAATGTTTCCTTTTTGCCCCAATGTTTTTTAAAATGTCGTTTGCTGCAGACGCGTCAGAATGCGTTTACAAAGTGGGAAAAGGTTTACATAAAAAAGATCGAGAGACATTTCACCTTTCCGACGAATGTATGGTAAGTTTGCTCTAGGATTTGGTTGTTTGCTTTTGTCTTAACTCCCGTTAACATAACGATATTTGTATAATAAAAAACACGACAAAAACCAAATGATGTTCGAATACTTCCGAACGTATACCACTATTACTCTTCACTATTATCTTGATTTTTATAATTTTACAACGACTTTTTCACACGCCAATACCAGTCTTATGGATATATATATATATATATATATGGGCCGTTCCACGAGAAAACCAACATCATGGTCTCTGCGAAATGTATCGACCCGGATCAGCCTGCGCAGTCCGCGCAGGCTAATCCGGGCCGACACATTCCGTCTCAGGGGGATAGAGGTATAGAGTAACGAGTCCTGAAACAGAAAAATTCACAGGAGCCGAAAAGTGTCTGTCCGGATTAGCCTGCGTGGCATTCCGGTTCGATACTTTACGCAGAGTCATTAATGTTGGTTTTCTCGTGGGACGGCTCATATATATATATCGCCCAGATATTGAAAAATGTTTTTCAAATTCATATATTTTATTATGAATTAAAATTAAATTATCATTTTCCCATTTACCTGTCCCTTGTCAGAATATATGGAAATGTATAATAATAACTGTTATATGGAAACATAAATATATATATATATCTATGTGTGTTAAAGAGATCTCTCTCTCTCTCTCTCTTATTTATAGTGATATCTGTCAAAACGAGCAATTTCTCCTTTTGTCACCATGTTTTCATCTCTATTCAATTATTGTACCTTCATTAAAAGGGAGTTTCTAAATTGTGATGTATATGTTTTCAAAGTCGTCTGCTGCAGAGTTGTCGTATGTGGGAAAGGGTTAATTTCTAGAGATATATGAGCGCAGTCCGCGCAGGCTAATCCAGGCCGACACATTCCGTCTCAGGGGGATAGAGGTATAGAATAATGATTCCTGAAACAGAAAATCCACAGGAGGCGAAAAGTGTCATGGTGGAGTGCCCTTGGGCAAGGCACATTTACTAGCCTAGTACTGGTTTGTTTACCCAGGGATCATGAATATGTGAACTGTCGCCGTGAAATAACTGAAATATTGTTAAAAACGGCGTAAAACCCCAATAAAACAAACAAATCTCTTCGATACATGTACCCGAGTGAGACCGAAGGGTTATATATTTAGATACGACGAACCGTGTTTTGTATTGGCGTTTATGGTATTTGAAGTGGTCTTTTCGCTTGTAAAAGGTATACAAGATTATGTAAACAGTGATTACTAAACATAACGGAGAAAAAGATTTAATATGTATTTGCTTTACACCGATATTGTAATGATAGCACATACGAGTACCTGTGACCCTTTCCCACATGCAGACACATTCATCCTGATGTGTTTTAAGCAGACGACATTTGAAACCATAATTGCAAAAGAAGAAATTATTCATAATGAGCAATTTCGTATTTCGGTTCAATGATTTCAACTGTATTCAGTAATCTAAGTTTCATTTATATATTGTCAATATTTGTTATGTTTTTGTTTAGCAGTTTTAAGTTTGCTGCAGATTATATCGTATTCATTAAACAATTAAAACATCTACATGTAGGTAGCAGAAAACATTAGTACATAATTATTTCTGAAGTGCACAGTGTATGTTCTTTGTTCCAGCCAGATATTTATATTGATCTGAAATGACACCAGTTTTGTTGGGAATCAGTAATATTAACTCGAACACATATATACTCTCCTATTCGCCGCGAACCGCGAACGGGCGGGGCTTGAGTTGGATCTCTCATAATCGAGCTTAGGGTAATACGTCGGCAGTCTGTCAGCATATGAGCCGTCCCGCGAGATAACTCTGCGTAAAGTATCGACCCGGATCAGCCTAAGCATGCCGCACAGGCTTACCCGGATAGACACTTTTCGCCTCCTGTGGATTTTCTGTTTCAGGAATCACTACTCTATACATCTTTCCACCTAAGACGGAATGTGTCGGCCGGATCAGTCTGCGCGGACAGCGCAGGCTGATCTGGTCGATACATTACGCAGATGATATGAGCCGTACCGCGAGATAACCAACATTGTGGACTCTGCGTAAAGTATCGACCCGGATCAGCCTAAGCATGCCGCGCAGGCTTACCCGGATAGACACTTTTCGCCTCCTGTGGATTTTCTGTTTCAGGAATCACTACTCTATACATCTTTCCACCTAAGACGGAATGTGTCGGCCGGATCAGTCTGCGCGGACAGCGCAGGCTGATCTGGTCGATACATTACGCAGATGATATGAGCCGTACCGCGAGAAAACCAACATTGTGGACTGCGTAAAGTATCGACCCGGATCAGCCTAAGCATGCCGCACAGGCTTACCCGGATAGACACTTTTCGCCTCCTGTGGATTTTCTGTTTCAGGAATCACTACTCTATACATCTTTCCACCTAAGACGGAATGTGTCGGCCGGATCAGTCTGCGCGGACAGCGCAGGCTGATCTGGTCGATACATTACGCAGATGATATGAGCCGTACCGCGAGAAAAACCAACATTGTGGACTGCGTAAAGTATCGACCCGGATCAGCCTAAGCATGCCGCACAGGCTTACCCGGATAGACACTTTTCGCCTCCTGTGGATTTTCTGTTTCAGGAATCACTACTCTATACATCTTTCCACCTAAGACGGAATGTGTCGGCCGGATCAGTCTGCGCGGACAGCGCAGGCTGATCTGGTCGATACATTACGCAGATGATATGAGCCGTACCGCGAGAAAACCAACAGTGTGGACTCTGCGTAAAGTATCGACCCGGATCAGCCTAAGCATGCCGCACAGGCTTACCCGGATAGACACTTTTCGCCTCCTGTGGATTTTCTGTTTCAGGAATCACTCCTCTATACATCTTTCCCCCTAAGACGGAATGTGTCGGCCGGATCAGTCTGCGCGGACAGCGCAGGCTGATCTGGTCGATACATTACGCAGATGATATGAGCCGTACCGCGAGAAAACCAACATTGTGGACTGCGTAAAGTATCGACCCGGATCAGCCTAAGCATGCCGTGCAGGCTAACCCGGAAAGACACTTTTCGCATTCTATGGATTTTCTATTTCAGGAATCATTACTCTATACCTCTATTCCTCTGAGACGGAATGTGTCGGCCCGGATCAGTCTGCGCGGACTGCGCAGTCTGATCTGGGTCGATACATTACGCAGAGGGCATTATGTTTGTTTTCTCGCGGGACGGCTCATCTTTCAGAATTATTCCTGCAAGTTTAATATTAACCGAATATCCATGAATGATTGATTACGAGCGGTCATGACGCCAAAACGGAGATGCAACAAGTCTCACTTTTGCCAAATCTTATTAACCATTTCCCACCTGTTGACGCATTTATACGCATTTGCAGCAGACGACTTTTGAAAACACTGTTGCAAAAGAAGAAATTGATCAAAACGAGCAATTTCTCCTTTTGCCATAATGTTTTCAACTCTTTTTAATAATTTCACTCTCATTTATGGAGGGGTTTTTCACATTTGTATATAGGTTTTCAAAGTCGTCTGCTGCAGATTTGTTGTATAAGGGAAAGGTTTAAAACCAGTCCTCATCTTCACTGCAGTACCAAACGCCCATTTTTATTTGATGTCTGTCTTTTACATTTCGTCTCAGAGTGATCTTTGCGTCAGTCAATCAAACTGTAGCCTTCAAACGTGTACCAATGTATCAACAGGGGAGATAACTCATAAATAAACAGATTGTATTGAATATTTTAATACATAGAGTCAATCAAAGACGAGGTTTTATGCGGTGTCGCAAATTCAGTATACGTATAACGAGGTATGAGTTCAATGAGAATTGCCTTTTGCCATACATATTTGAAATGGAGCGTAATTTAGTGTTGCTGCCAACAACTGTATTCAACATTTAACTCATGCGCATTCTGACGCTTCCACAGCAGAAAACATGGTAATGAAATACTACTCGTCTTTTGACCTTTTCATGCTGAATGTATGCACCTCCCTTTATTTTTCCTTCACAACTTGAATAAGTTCTTTCGTATTTAACCCTTTCCCACATACTAACGATTGCACACGCCTCTTCAGCAGTTGACTTTTAATAACATTGTGACAAAAGGAGATATTGCTCAAGTCACCATTACGTGTCATTGATATTTTTAAAAACGGCTGATGCATATGTGCGGATGTTCGTCTGCATATGGGGAAGGGGGTTACATTCTAAATTTTGAAACATAAAAAGGTAGACTTTCAATAACTAGATGATCGCATGTACCTGTGTATCAGCATCGATAACTAAAATATCGCATGTATCTGTGTATCAGCATCAATAACTCAAAGATCACACCTATCTGTATATCAGCGTCATTAACTAAAACAACGCACGGATATATGTGTATCTACATCAATAACTAAAAGAACACACGGATCTGTGTATCAGCGTCAATAACTTAAAGAACGCATGGATCTGTATTTCTACATCAATAACTAAATGAACGCACGGATATATGCATCAATTACAATAACTTTAAGATCGCATGAATATGTGTATCTACTTCAATTATTAAAAGGTCACATGTATGTGTATCAGCATCAATAACTGAAATATCGCATGGATACAAGTATCCGCATCAATAACTAACATATCACATGTATCTGTGTATCAGCATACATAACTAAAAGAACGCACGGATCTGTGTATCAGCATAAATAACTAAAAGAACGCACGGATCTGTGTATCAGCATTAATAACTAAAAGATCGCATGGATCTGTATATCAGCATCAATAACTAACATATCACATGTATCTGTGTATCAGCGTCAATAACTAAAAGAACGTACGGATCTGTGTATCTACATCAATAACTAAAAGAACACACGGATCTGTGTATCTACATCAATAACTAAAAGAACGCAAGTATCTTTGTATCAGCGTCAATAACTAAAAGAATACACGGATCTGTGTATCTACATCAATAACTAAAAGAACGCAAGGATCTTTGTATCAGGGTCAATAACTAAAAGAACGCAAGGATCTTTGTATCAGCGTCAATAACTTAAAGAACGCATGGATCTGTATTTCTACATCAATAACTAAAAGAACGAACGGATATGTGTATCAACTACAATAACTTTAAAATCGCATGAATATGTGTATCAGCATCAATAACTGAACTATCGCATGGATACAAGTATCCGCATCAATAACTAACAGATCACATATATCTGTGTATCCGCATCAATAACTTTAAGATCGCATGAATCTGTGTATCTACATCAATAACTAAAATATTGCATGGATCTGTGTATCAATGCCTTAAGTATTCAATACTGTGTTTTTAGAAACACCTCATTTTCTACGATGTTCATAATTAACCGGTTTTGGAAT
>JASEVX010000011.1:35135425-35173754 GCA_031761405.1 Serripes groenlandicus
AACCCGTAATCCGCAACACTTTATTATAATTTCCAAACGCACGTGCGTCACGTTTAGCGATACTTTCCATTTCGGAAACACGGTTATCTCCCTTGTATACGCGTTTGATTTGCACGTCACCGGAATACTCCCCGTCCACCTTGACTAACTGATACAAGTTTAACACTTTAGCCGTGAATATGACGTCTGCGGATTGTTCTCTCTCTTCTATAGGCGGGTCTACACAATTTCCAACAGTATTCCGAGGTACGTATTTAACCCCGAGTACTGAATGCACTGATACGATGTGACAAATAATGTAAATAAACAAAATGCATGATCTTTTCATATTCATTTTTATTTCGTTTTGTTTCTATCTGTTTCTGTATTATCATTTACCAACGATGTCAACACACCATTTACTCTCTTTTCATATTCAAGAATACTGTTAAACAAACGTAATGTATCTAAAGTAAGATAAGTTATTAAGTTTACTGCTTATACGATATGTTAAGAGTTTTGAAAAACATGGACATGCTAAAAGAGAAAGTGCTCGTTTTTAAGTTGTCTTCTCCTCTTTCCCTCATACGACAATTCTGCAGCAGACCTCTTTGAACATATTTTGTCAACAAATAGAAAATCTCTATAATTGAATGGATTACCTATGACTAAAAGTAGAAAACATTGTGGAAAAAGAAGAAATTGCTCGTTTTGAGCAATTTCTTCTTTTGTCACTATGTTTTCAAAAAGCCGTCTTCTGCAGAGGCATCAGAAAGCGTCTACATGAGGGAAAAGGTTAAATCGTCTGTATTAAGTGAAACGTTTATTTTCATTTACTTGTTATCAATCTGATTAGATAACAATGACATTATTTAAATAATCTTTCTTTGGAATGAAACGTTTAAACAATTTTAATCAAAACAACATATTCAAGTAATTTAGAATTTTACTTGACACTTTCTTATAACGCCACGAACAATATATTTATATTCCTTATGACATCCGAACATACAACACTTCTTATATACACTACAATACAAACAGATATTATCATATCTTTATTATTAATCTTCTTTTTTTCCCCTGAATGCAACACATCTGCACAGGAGACGACTTTGAAAAAATATTATCAAAATTATGGAAATATCTCAAGTATATTTCATTCAATACAGTTTATAAGTTTGTGTCAAAAGTAGACATTCCTCATAACGAGCAATGTCTCATTTTGTATCAATGTTGGTTTTTTTAAATGTTTGCTGCAGATGTGTCATATGGCGTCTACATGTGGGAAAAGAGTTATGCTATTAACATTTGGAAATTACAAACAAATTCGTCCGAGAAGCACAAATCACACCTACCCGAATCACTAGTAAACTCCCAGTCCCGTTAGTCTGATAGTGTTTAACGTTTCGTTTATATACATAGACCCTATAAAATAGACAGACATCGTAATAATAAAATATTTTATTTCCTCTTTACCAAAGATAAGGTTTACGATTTTATTTTGGGAAAAGAAGCCACTATTCGTGACTATAAACGACTAAATTGTTTGTCGATTTATAGTACGGCTTGTAAATGTTACAAATATCTTAAAATTGGGCTTATAGGACAAAAGGTTAAAATTGTTTACACTTCAAATTTGAAAGTTTCATATCTATTTTAAATATATTCGTTGAATACATTTTTTTTAGTAAACTCGGCTCATTGGTCCGACAATTTAAAGAAATATCGCAGAAAAAGAAGCCGCTACTCATTATAATCAACATTTCCCTTTTCCACAAACTTCTTGTTATCAATAATTGATTGATGTTTTTTTTTTATCTAGAGCAGATGACATCTCGGGGTAAGGGTTAAACCGCGATCGTCTAAAATCAAATTAGTGTAATATTCGAAATAACAATTTTATCAAAACTGATAACGATTTATGATCTTTATCCGAACATTTATGGTCTTTATTCAACAAACAAATCAGGAAATCATTATACGAGTCCGTGCCCGGGACAAAGGACCACATTGGCATTTCTGATCAGGTGTAGGCAGATATTCAGGATCAGCCTGAATATCTGCTTCGTGTTAGCAGAATATACACAAGTTGACATGAGCTCCTAATAAGCTAATGTAAATGATACACTAGACAGTGGATACCTTGATTGGACTCTACTGGTACGGAGGCTGATCTTGATATGCAATATAACTAAAAAGGATACTTGTACCTTTTCCAATGGACGGGTTCGTATATCCTTATACCACCGATACAATCAGACAGGTTTGACCCGTGGTGCATGGTTAAGTGTAAACCCGACTTTTGGTGGATAAACCACAGTTATTTCAATGGGTTGATTTATTGAATGAGTCGTTTTACGCCATTTTCAACGGTATTTCAGTTATTTCACGATGGCCAGTCTACCAGACGTGTGCCCTGTTTTTTTTTCTCGCCCAGTACTTCGTATAACATATATAACACACCATTTTCAAAAGTGATTCATTATTTCACGACTGAATAAATTACCTAACGTTTTATACATTATATGTACCCTGGTTTTCTCGCTCAATCTTCGTATAAAGTATAACACACCATTTACAACGGTATTTTATTATGTTACGGCGGCCATTGTCATTATACCGTATATGTACACTGGTTTTCTCGTCGCTCAAACTTCGTATAACGTAAATAACACTCTCTTTACATATGTATTTCATTATGTAATGGCGGCCATTGTCATTATACCGTATATGTACACTGGTTTTCTCGTCGCTCAAACTTCGTATAACGTATATAACACTCAATTTACAACTGTATTTCATTATGTAATGGCGGCCATTGTCATTATACCGTATATGTACAGTGGTTTTCTCGTCGCTCAAACTTCGTATAACGTAAATAACACTCTCTTTACATATGTATTTCATTATGTAATGGCGGCCATTGTCATTATACCGTATATGTACACTGGTTTTCTCGTCGCTCAAACTTCGTATAACGTATATAACACTCAATTTACAACTGTATTTCATTATGTAATGGCGGCCATTGTCATTATACCGTATATGTACACTGGTTTTCTCGTCGCTCAAACTTCGTATAACGTAAATAACACTCTCTTTACATATGTATTTCATTATGTAATGGCGGCCATTGTCATTATACCGTATATGTACACTGGTTTTCTCGTCGCTCAAACTTCGTATAACGTATATAACACTCTCTTTACATATGTATTTCATTATGTAATGGCGGCCATTGTCATTATACCGTATATGTACACTGGTTTTCTCGTCGCTCAAACTTCGTATAACGTATATAACACTCTCTTTACATATGTATTTCATTATGTAATGGCGGCCATTGTCATTATACCGTATATGTACACTGGTTTTCCCGTCTCTCAAACTTCGTATAACGTATATAACACTCACTTTACATATGTATTTCATTATGTAATGGCGGCCAATGTCATTATACCGTATATGTACCCTGGTTTTCTCGTCGATCAAACTTCGTATAACGTATATAACACTCACTTTACATATGTATTTCATTATGTTACGGCGGCCATTGTCATTATACCGTATATGTACCCTGGTTTTCTCGTCGCTCAAACTTCGTATAACGTATATAACACTCACTTTACATATGTATTTCATTATGTTACGGCGGCCAATGTCTTTATACAGTATATGTACCCTGGTTTTCTCGTCGCTCAAACTTCGTATAACGTATATAACACTCACTTTACATATGTATTTCATTATGTTACGGCGGCCATTGTCATTATACCGTATATGTACACTGGTTTTCTCGTCGATCAAACTTCGTATAACGTATATAACACTCACTTTACATATGTATTTCATTATGTAATTGCGGCCTTTGTCATTATACCGTATGCATGTACACTGGTTTTCTCGTCGCTCAAACTTCGTATAACGTATATAACACTCACTTTACATATGTATTTCAGTATGTAATGGCGGCCAATGTCATTATACCGTATGTATATACCCTGGTTTTCTCGTCTCTCAAACTTCGTATAACGTATATAACACTCTCTTTACATATGTATTTCATTATGTAATGGCGGCCAATGTCATTATACCGTATATGTACACTGGTTTTCTCGTCGCTCAAACTTCGTATAACGTATATAACACTCACTTTACATATGTATTTCATTATGTAATGGCGGTCATTGTCATTATACCGTATATGTACACTGGTTTTCTCGTTGCTCAAACTTCGTATAACGTATATAACACTCACTTTACATATGTATTTCATTATGTAATGGCGGCCATTGTCATTATACCGTATATGTACACTGGTTTTCTCGTCGCTCAAACTTCGTATAACGTATATAACACTCAATTTACAACTGTATTTCATTATGTAATGGCGGCCATTGTCATTATACCGTATATGTACACTGGTTTTCTCGTCGCTCAAACTTCGTATAACGTAAATAACACTCTCTTTACATATGTATATCATTATGTAATGGCGGCCAATGTCATTATACCGTATATGTACACTGGTTTTCTCGTCACTCAAACTTCGTATAATATATATTACACTCAATTTACAACTGTATTTCATTATGTAATGGCGGCCATTATCATTATACCGTATATATGTACCACGGTTTTCTCGTCGCTCAAACTTCGTATAACGTATATAACACTCACTTTACAACTGTATTTCATTATGTTACGGCGGCCATTATCAATATATCGTATATGTACACTGGTTTTCTTTCGTCCCTCAAACTTCGTATAATATATATTACACTCAATTTACAACTGTATTTCATGATGTTACGGCGGCCATTATACCTTATATGTACCCTGGTTTTCTCGCTCAGTACATCATACATTTACAAACGTGAGACGTCCCGCATGAAAACCATCCTTATGGCTTCTGCGTAATGTATCGACCCAGAGCAGTCTGCGCAGACGCTGGACGGCTCAAGTATCTTAGTCGACCTGTTTACCTGAGGAGTGTTTGCCGCATATCAGTCTTTTCACGCAAACTTGCTACCTTCCAACACAAACAATTTAGCTCATTTATGGAAAAGGAAAGACGCTTGTCACGATTCCTGTTGCCAATGATCGGAAGGAATTAACCCCGGGGTTCGAACTTACGAGCCCGGGGTTATCAAAAACCCTCATCGTGACTCTACTTTGACGAGAATATTTATGATGTAATACCAGAACGACAGAAAAGAGTATACAATGTACGATTATTTAAACTTCAGCAGACGACATTTGAAATTATTTCGGGACAACTTAAAATGTTTCTCAACTCTTTCCAACATACAGCCATACATAAATGTTGACATATTGAGTTCTTCCATTTGATCACAATCTTGTTAACTGTATTCAATGAATATTATTTCATTCATACACGGGGGTTTCAATATGTTGAGTCTGGATGTTTCTCCATTCGTATGCCGCAATGTTTGATGTATGTGGGAAAAGGGTTAACATATAATAAATTCATAACTACTCTGTCGGTAAAACTTAACATCGCCTGTAAAAATCTCACCGCTGAAATCAACGTTATATTGCCACCAAAACAGATAGACACTCGGATGATTTAAGATGTAATTAATTGAGCCGTTCCACGAGAAAACAAACATTATGGACTATGCGTAATGTATCGACCAAGATCAGCCTGCACAGTCCGCGCTGGCTAATCCAAGCCGAAACATCCCGTCTCAGGGGGATATATGTGTAGAGTAATGATTCCTGAAACAGAAAATCCAAAGGAGGCGAAAAGGGTCTGTCCTGGTCAGCCTACGCGGCATGATTAGGCTGATATGGGTCAATACTTTATGCAGATTCCACAATGTTGGTTTTCTCGTGGAACGGCTTATTTATAGGATGTCACTGGCGTTTTACGGGTATTGACTTTAGGAGACATCCAACATGTTTGATGATATACCAAAATAAGGAGACTACAAGATACATGTATATGCAGAGACATGGACAATTTATTTATTTATTGGAGCTTAACGCCGTTTTTTTTTGTATTACCGCGGCCAGATCACATTACCAAGTGTTTGCTGACACAAGAACTCCATACATGTAGAACAATATTCGAAGGCAACTTAGTATCGAAGGCTACCATCTCACACATACTAATCTAGCCCCCATTGGTGAACGGACACAAACAGTCTTTATAAAGTGTTTCACAACTATTTCAACAATATTGTAGTCCTATCACGGCGTTTCTTGCCGGGATAAATTACATGTCATGCTGGTAAGCTTATCCTGACAACAGGGAACCAGTAGGAGGTCTATCCCCGCACTCCTGAGCGTCAAGGAGAACATCCGACAAGAGAGTTTAGTCCGATCGAACAGGGGATCGAACCATAATCTCCCACTCTCAAGACGGACTATCTGACCACTACACTACAGAGAAGGTCACACACTCAGACAGATATCAAAGACTTTAAACATGGTAGTAATGGATACCCTCCTTAGCGCTCAGGTTTGCGGGGTTAGCATTACAACTGACTGGCTGGTGTCAGGATAAATGGACTAGTAGTACTGGTAACTTACCCAGTGAACGCCGTGACGTAACTGAACAATTGTTGAAAGCGGCGTGAAACATCAAACAATCAATCAACACTCAAAACGAGATATTGAAGCGAGAGAGATAAAAAAAAGGTCGTATAGATACAGACAGATAAAGTGTAAGTTTTGAATGTTCATTCAAAGAGTACTTCAGAGATATCGGAAACCGTGACATTGGAAAACCCCCCTTATCATATTGATTATAAGTGAACACTTTACTCTTTCGCTGGCAAAGGCAATTAAGGCTTTTGAAAATAATGCAGATTCAAGCGAGAGAGCTCGTAACGAGCTGTCTCTCCTGAAATCTGGATTGTTCGCCCTTACACATTAAACTTTACCAACTTTTCTGTTGGAAGAGAAAATGGAGTGGTCAAATTTTCAACATGGAAGAGTCAAATTTGTGTAATTCGGCAGTGAAAGAGTTAAACTTAAGTTAATGCGTTTCGTATAGTTTACACAAGATGATGGTTTGAGTAATTCATTGACTAAATGTACGTAAAATGGAGACTCTGATCAGTGTGTATGCATTTGTACAGGCTTATATCATCTTCGTAACGGTCTCATACAAAGGTACATTAGCGTTACAGTAATTAGTTGGTTATATGGTGTATAACGCCACTCTCAACATTGTTTACATTTATATCACGGCGTGTCTTGTGTAAGTTACCAGTACTACTGGTCCATTTATTCTGATACCAGCCAGTCAGTTGTAATGCTAATCCACAACCATAAGCAGCCATTACTACAATTTATAAAGAGTTCTAATGCGTTAGTCAAAAGATACATATACGACTAAATTACGTGTAGACGCGAGGCGGTGTTGATATTATAGAGCTGTAGTTTTAATGCGTTAGTCAAAAGATACATATACGACTAAATTACGTATAGACGGCGATTGGGAGCTCGGATGAGACTATGCTGATGAACAAGCTCTCTTTACAGTCCGCTGTACGCTGATTCTTTACCCTTTCCTTCATACGACATTTTTTGCAGCAGACGACTTTAAACATATTTTGTCAAAAAATGGAAAATCTCTATAATTGAATGGATAACCTATGACTAAAAGTGGAAAACATTGTGGCAAAAGGAGAAATTGCTCGTTTTGAGCAGTTTCTTCTTTTGTCACTATGTTTTCAAAAAGCCATCTGCTGCAGAGGCGTCAGAGGACTCCGTGTCGCTAAATGTCGCTCGTTTGGTTTAAACAATTATCAACTTACAACCAATCTACAACAAACTGAAGACTTTTTATACATCGTGAGAAAAATATTTAAAATTTCGAAAATGAAAGTTAATATATCTTAAAACAAAAGATAAGAACTGCAGCACTTTTAGACGGAGATTGATGGCTCTTGTAAGACTATGCGTGGGTACAAGCTCTCCTCAAGTATCCACTGTACGCAGATGAAATAAGAATCTAAATCGCTTTCGTCATAACATATTCCCACTGACATCTTATTAACAGCTGACGATTTTGTTTTAAATCCTAAAAATGAAAGAAAATCATTGAAAAGGACTGAAACACAATGTGTAAATTATCCGCGTAATAATTTTACCACAATGTTTTGAAAGACTGTCTGCAGTAGATGCGTAAACATAGAGGTGCATGTGTGAAAGGGTTGAAGAAATGGGTTTTTAAAAGGCTCGGCCTATATCCATTACAAAATGGATATATTAGGACAGTTTAAAGCCCCGTTTATTGACATAATTACTTTGTCAACAAGAGATAGGTAAAATCTTATCAAAATACATGTACGCTCCACGGTGAAAGAATAATGTTTATAATCCTTCTCATTTTTTTTCATCAATCAGGAAACTCGATTGTGTGTTTGATGTATAACGACAAATTTGACATTTGTTCGGTTATATCACGGCGTTTCCTGGGTAAGATACTAATACTACTACTGGTCTATCTATCTGTCACTAGCGAGTCAGTCGTATTGCTATTTCCTCAATCCTTGGGACCAAAAGGAGGGCAGACCATTATTTTACATATCTAAGTCTTTGATATGACCCGGCCGGAGATTGAACTCGCGACCTTTCGCACCCGAGGTAGACGTTCTATTACTAGACTACGGAGACGGCCACGAATCACCTTTCAGGTGTATTTGTTCCATCTACTATGATATTAGGGTTTTAGCCTTTCAACCCTTTTTTCCACTTGCAGACGCTTTTTGTCGCATCTGCAGATGACTTTTGACCACATTGTGACAATTGGAAACATTGCACAAAATCAGCAACTTTTCCTTTAGCAACAATGTCTTAGATGTTATTCAATTATTAAATTTTCATTTCAAGAAACTTTTACCTAGATGTTTTCAAAGCTGTCTGCTACAGATATATTGCAAGTGGGAAATGATCGTCTACTGCAGAATCTTTGCAAAAGGGTAAACTAGTATGACAGTTTTAGAGTCGTCTGCTTTGAAAGCAATTGTGAACGAAACTGCAACAACTAGACATCTGGTAATATAATTGTGATCAATTAAAAACTTTTCTAAAGATACATGCAACATAATTGAGCCGTCCCGCGATAAAACCAATATTATGGCATTTGCGTAATGTATCGATCCAGATCAGCCTGCGCAGTCCGCGCAGACTGATCCGAGCCGACACATTCCGTCTCAGGGGGACAGAGGTATAGAGTAATGATTCCCGAAACAGAAACCCCACAGGAGGCGAAAAGTGTCTGTCCGGGTAAGCCTGCGCGGTATGCTTAGGCTAATCCGGGTCGATACTTTACGCACAGTCCACAATGTCGGTTTTATCGCGGTTTTATCGCGGGACGGCTCATATGAGCCAGACTGCGTCTCTGTCAATCAAACACGTTATGCAAATTGTGAACACAATATTGACATGTCGAAAGTATGAATACAGAAGGGAACTTCAGACACAGCTGACGCGAAGGAAACGTCCACAGGAAACCAGGATAACATGGACGAATGCTGCAAATTTGACAATAAAATATGACAAATATACTACCACTGCTAGTTATTGTAATGCATATTTGTTGCTATTTTATGTCGCATTCAACAGTTTTGTTCAATTATGCCAAAGACACAGTTCACCATTTCAAGGTTCCATCATGTCAATTCCTTATTTGAACAGGGTACCGTTCCAGAAAACTAAGTATAGACAAGAAAGAAGGGAAATAATCATGATATTCTAATTCGTGAAATATAAGAGTAGTTTCCCCTGCTGTTTACGTTTTTGCTGTCTTCAGAACATGTCCGTATGATATATATTCAAGCGACTTTATACTTTTGTCAGTTACAAGAAATATACAGCAAACGAGATGAAAAATATTGTTCTCAAATTGAGCAATTGCTCAATATGAGAACTTTATACTTTATCTCAAAGTCGTCAGCTGCAGATGTCCCAAAATGCGTCTTTATAATTCGTTTTTTTTCAATCCTTAGTGTAGAATGGGAAGTTGATTTTGGAAAATATGATTTAGTAACAAACGAAGCCGAATTATTATTGTCAACATGAGGATGTTTCTTTGCGTTTGTGTTCGCCTGTAACATTCTCTACTCTTTCCCAAGAGTGTAGTTGTATTCATCCAGATGTTTTCAGATTGGAAAGTGCAATGCTAGAATGACATCTGTAACTGTCACGGTGGACCAAGATTGCTCCGTCTATAACGAGGGTTCGTGGGATCAAACCCGGGATCGACCTTTAAAGGGACTGAACACCATAATGGTCCAAAACCGTTATATTTTATACTTATTCTTATTAATCCAAAATACGTCGATATATATGTAACGGAATGTTGTAGAAGGTTGTACAAGTCTTGTTTTTCATTATTTCATAGGAAATGAGCAGTTAAAAAAAGGTCCGCTCCGTGTTTTCCCGTTTAAAAATACCGTGGAATTTCCTCTTGCTCATTTGAATTTGTGGATTACTAACCCAGTAGATTTTACAATGCAAAATAACAAAAAATCTCCGCAATATTAATAGTGTGCATATATTGTAGTACATCAGTCAGCAAATCTCAATGCCGTACATGCAAAAACATCAAGGCAATAGCAATTTTTAACAATTTACTTTTTTCCCCGCTTTTTTCTCATATGGGATTCAGTCCCTTTAATCCTTGCTGACGATTGACAAAATGCATCGTTACTAGCGTCACTCGTTTTCCATAAATTGGCTCATCAGTCCTGCTCTAGATAAGGGGCGTTTTGCATGTTTTAAAATCCTTATTTGACCATCTAACCTTATGTTGTGGGTACTAAAAAAAATCGTCTTAATGAGACGATTCTTTTGAGTACGGACGACATAGGGTTTGCTTTAATAATACGAGAGAAGTTGTTGGAAAAAGAGCTGAATACCCCCTATTATCTGAACCTCTGCAGTCCATCTGAAAAAGGTAGCCAGCTGCATAGGAAGAATGTTGTGTGAAGTACTGATGCGACAAAGCCATGACTAACACATTGGGTAAACAATTGGGTTTATCAATATAAGACTTAAAGGTTTGTATCCGGATTTGTAAGCAAGTTATATGCAATAACTTGTCCAATCGGCGTGGAACAATGCAAGTGTTACATATATGTAATGCATTTCAGTATTGAAACTGACACAACAAATAATTCATATTTTCCTTTTATCTAAATCGTGTGATTTACAATGAGCATTATATCTAGTGAATTATTTATACATATTCCAAAATAAAGGGATGGCATTGCTTAATTATGAACAGAAATCAATAATTATTAAACTTTATAACCAGGAATGGTAAGCACATTTACTTTACGTTGACTGTTGCATTTTGTGCGGTACTCCATTTGCAAGCATTGCCCGCATTTGTTGACGTCAGCGATTATAACATTACTTTGGCCACGTCACACGAAAACCCACCATTGGAGCATTGCGAGCAGCTTAGGGCAATATGGGCCGAATAACGAGAAAACCAACATTGTGGAATCTGCTTAAAGTTTCGACCTGGACCAGCCTAAGCATGCCGCGCAGGCTAACCCGGGCATACACTTTTCGCCTTAAGTGGATTTTCTGTTTGAGGAATCATTACTGTATACCTCTATCTTCAAGAGACGTCATTTGTCGGTCCGGATTAGCCGGCGCGGTCTACGCAGGTTGATCTGAGTCGATACATTACGCAGAGGCTATAATTCGGTTTTATTATTAATATTAAGTATTCTCTCTTGCCCCTTGTGCACGTGATTGTTGAAGCATCCAGCAAGCAGAACTATTTTGATCTTTAAAACGTTCATACACATTTTTAAAGCTTGTACTTATAAATGTACGACGCTGTACCATTTAGACAGCAACACCAATAAATCATGGTTGTTCTTTTTGCCAAAAGTATTTGAAGCAATTCTGCAGCAGACGACTTTGTAGACATAGTGACAAAAACCTTAAAAATCTCCATAAAAGATGGCTTAATGGATAAATGAAGTTGAAAACATTGTGGCCAAAGGAGAAATTGCTAATCATAATGTTTTCAAAAATATTCTGCTGCTATTGCGTCAAAATGCGTCTGCAGGTGGAAAAGGGATAACATAACTAGCTTTAGCATGGCCTTGCTCGTGTGAAATCATGCATTCCGTAGGATACTTTCCAGCGAACATGTCGTATAAACGTAATACCCAAACGGGTAATATGAGCCGAAAGGGTTAGAAATATTTGAGAATATTTACATCGACGTATTGAGTTTTCCCAACTTAATTATATCTTGGAGCAAGATATTGAGCATCAACATCAATAAATTTACTTTAATATGCTAACGTTCCCTTAGCTCTACGGTTGTTTATTTTACTTTACCTAAGTCCATGCAGCTGAAAAACTTTTAAAATAGTAGCAATGGCTTTCTCTCCTTGGCAGTCAGGGAGGTTGCGCTGATAGCAATACGACTGATGTAACGGTCTCAGAATATATCATTCCGATATTACTGGTAGCTTTGTTTGGGGGATATACGCCGTTTTCAACATTATGTAAGTTATTTCATGGCGACAGTTATTTGATGATCCCTAGGCGAACAAACCAGTACTAGGCTAGAAAATGTGTCTTGCTCAATGGCATTCCACCATGCCCACAGCAACGCGACTGAGGATCGAACCCGGGAGAATACCCAGGAAGCGCCGTGTAATCACTGAAATATTGTAGAAAATGATCTAAAATAATATTAAAGCAAACAAAACCTTCCGTCGAAGTAGTTACGTTACGTAATTCATGTGACATTATACCGGGGTTTGGGACTGTCTTCCTCCATAGGTATAACACTTATCCTGCTGCATTTCGACGACTGGCAACATCATTCATGAGGTTTGACGTTTTCTGTCATAAATCTAACCTTTTTCCTGCTGACCTCCTCGGTGGGGAAGTGGTTGAACGTCCGCCACGGTTGCGGGATGTCACGGGTTCTATCTCCGGTTGTAATGGCTGCCCTCCTTGACGCCCAGGGTTTCGGAGTAAGCATTACGACCGCCTGGCTGGTGTCAGGATCAATGGACCAGTACTACTGGTAACTTACCCAGGAACGCCTTGATATAACTGAACAAATGTTGAAAGCGACGTAAAACAAAAATCAATCAATCGGCTGTATTTTGCCGACTAGTTTCATCGTTCTGAATGTTGTACACATTCTTGGTTATTTATTGAGTATGCTCTACAGAACGTAATCTGGCGGATGGAATTTACAGAGCTCTAGATAAGGTGAACATTTCGCATACCAATTTCCTAATTTGGCACTTAAACCCTAAAGTGTTGGGATTCAAAACTACTAACTCATTATATCTGTACTTTTATAAGTTTTTCAAAAATAAACTAAAGATGGTGTCGCTCTGCAAATATTCCATATTGAACGGTTACACTTTAGTTTTTAAGTAATGTAAATATGACGAAAAGATGGACAAATATCAGGATTATTTTTGTTGGCTTTGTTAGTAAATGTTTCTTAAATCCGCCATTAACGTAGTGGGCAACTGCTGTTTAAAGTCGTGAATAGCAGGTAAAGGGTTAATGTGGTTACATGAAATATGTTGTCCTGAAAGAGAGTGGTGAAATATTGGAAGTAAATGTTACTTTTTACGAGACCGCCTCGGTTGTGTTGTGGTAGAGCGTCCGCATCGGGTGCGGGAGGTCGCGGGTTCTATCCCCGGCCGGGTCATACCATATACTTTAAGAATGATAGTAATGGCTGCCCTACTTGGCGCTCAGGGTTTCTGTGTTAGCATTACGATTGACTGCCTGGCTGATGTCAGGATGAATGGACCAGAAGTTCTGGTAACTTACCTAGGAAACGTCATGATATAACTGAATAATTGTTGAAAAGGGCGTTAAACGCAAAGCAGCCATTTAAATCTTTATACTGTAGAAACAGTGGATTTTGTTAATGCTTTCTTCATCAATTCATACGGGGAATCCGCTGTGGTCGAGTGGTAGTTAGCGTCGGGGATTTCGAAACCGGGTGTCCTGGTTCGATCCTCAGTCGCGGCACTACGGTCATGGTGGAGTGTTCTTGGGTAAGGCACCTTTTCTAGCCTAGTACTGGTTTGTTTACCCAGGGATCATGAATAAGTGAACTGTCGCCGTGATATAACTGAAATAATGTTGAAAGCGGCGTAAAACCCCAATAAATAAATCAATCAATTCATACAATGCAGTAATACAAGAGGAATTTGTAATAACACTTGATGACAGTTTTTGATCAATACACTGAGGACTACATAGACATTATTTCTCATATTACTCAACCAAACCCTATGTTCTGGGTACTCTAACCCTTTCAGCGCCGAATTGTTTAAAGTAGACTCTTCCATGTTCAAACTCGGACGACTCTATTTTCAGGTTATAGGATTTTTGGATGTTTTTTTTAACTCACAGCCAAACAATGCAGATTTCAGGTAAGACAGCTCGTTACGAGCTGACTCACCTGAATCTGCATTGTTTGCAAAAAGCTTAATATTGCCTTTGGCGCTGAAAGAGTTAAAGAACGGTCTTTAAAGAACGGTCTCAGTGATTCCTTTAACGGAATCATTCATGGTTTTTGTAAAATAATTTGGTAACTTATAGGCCAAGAGGGCCGGGTGCTTCTTGTAATTGTAAATGTATTTGTATATAAATCTGTAAATATAAACAAGTCACAATAATAAATGATTTACTTACTTACTTTCTTACTTACTTACTTACTTACTTACTTACTTACTTACTTACTTACATAGCTCTGAATGCAGTTAAGAGAGAGGCGCTTATAAGTAATATTGCGACCAGTCAGAAAGATCCAGACCGCCATACGTGTCCGCACAGTTTCAGGATCTACACGGATCGCTACTAAGTCAAAGAGGGGTTCAAGAAACCTCTGAAAGAGGTACCAATTTTAATCCTTACACATTTAAACGTGTATTAATAATGCTAAGATTTATTTTCATGAAGCACAGACCATGCACTGTATGGAGAAATCTTTTAACAGTGTTTCCCGTATCGGTTTAGGTGTTAAGAAATGAATTACTCAGGTTGAAGTAGTCAATAAATACATGTAAATGCTCTGTACTATCCAATTCAGAATGGATCTTAAATTAAACGGTTCTGTATTTATCTACTAAAATACAGTGAGTATGGGTTTGGTACTGTGATGATATATTGTGGAAATAAGGATAACAATTGATCATGGTCTCTTTGCACAGATACACAGGCGTCATTCTGTTTAGGCAACTTGATGACTTCCAGATGCTTTAACCCTTTCCTACTTGCAGACGCAGCTCTGACGCATTTGCAGCAGACGACTTTTGAAAACATTATGACAAAAAGGAGAAATTGCTCAAAACGATCAATTTCTTCTTTTGCCAAAATGTTTTTCAACTATTTTTCAGTAATTATACCTACAATTATAGAAATTTTACATATTTTTGAATAGGCTTTTTGAAAACATATTGACCAAACGAGCAATTTCTCCTTTAGTCGCAATGTTTTCCACTTGTAATCATAGGTTATCCGTTTAGTCATAGAGATTTTCTATTTTTTGACAAAATATGTTCAAAGGCGTCTGCTGCAAATTTGCTGTATGTGGGAAAGGGTTACCTCATTGGTGTACGGTGAACGTTGCATATTACACTGATTCATAAATGTAGAATTTCAAAAGGTTGGGAATGCAAGACCGGTTTGTTGACTTTACTTCGTTTTCAACAGAAGTTTGATCAGATGACGGTACTCGTGCTCGAACGGTAAGCTTACTGATTAAAACTAGATGTCTTGTGTACGGTAGTCCAGAATGTCAGCTGCTTCTCTGTCAGAACAGAACAGAACAGAAATTTTATTTTCAACTTAAGCATGAACAGCTCATGGTTGATATTCACAAATATACATACAGAAATAGTTAAGACAATGAAATAGTTGAGAAATAGTACTTAAATAAGGTTAGTTTAAACATATTTATTGAGAAATAGTTGTACATTGGTATATATGTAATACATGTTATGTTCATAGGATTGGAAAATAAGCGTCATAGACACTTATACAAATTCCTTTCCTCAGATAAATTTGCATCATATTCAAAATTACATGGCGTATTGATAGTGAGTTTACATGATAAGTTTAAAATGAAGTTTATATGCATATGTATAAATACACATATATACACATACATATATACACATACATATACACACACACACACACATATATACACATATATACACATATATACACATATATACACATATGTCAGAGATGTTAATAAATGAGCCGTTCCACGAGAAAACCAATATTATGGACTCTGCGTAAAGTATCGACCCGGATCAGCCTAAGCATGCCGCGCAGACATACATTTTTCGCTTCCTGTGGATTTTCTGTTTCAGGAATCATTACTCTATACCTCTATCCCCCTGGGGCGGCATGTCGCCCCGGATTAGCACGCGTGGACCGTGCAGGCTGATCTGGGATGATACATTACACACAGTCAATACTGTTGGTTTTCTCATGGAACGGCTCAAAGGTATCGATTGAGGTTTCTAAAATTGTTCAGTCATATCACGGCGGCCAGTTCACCTACTTACGTGTTTCCTGGATTTCTCACATCAGTACTCCACTCAACAGTCTTTCCAATCAACTGGCTTCTCTCCCACATAGACTGTTAGCCCATCGGTCGATTTCAATAATTGTTCAGTCATATCACGGCGGCCAGTTCACCTACTTACGTGTTTCCTGGATTTCTCACATCAATACTCCACACAACAGTCTTTCCAATCAACTGGCTTCTCTCCCACATAGACTGTTAGCCCATCGGTCGATTTCAATAATTGTTCAGTCATATCACGGCGGCCAGTTCACCTACTTACGTGTTTCCTGGTTTTCTCACATCAATACTCCACACAACAGTCTTTCCAATCAACTGGCTTCTCTCCCACATAGACTGTTAGCCCATTGGTCGATTTCAACAATTGTTCAGTCATATCACGGCGGCCAGTTCACCTACCGACGTGTGTCCTGGTTTTTTTACATCAGTACTCCGTACAACAGTCTTTCCAATCTGTTCTTCCACATAGACTGTTAGTCCATTGGTCGATTTCAACAAGTTCAGTCATATCACGGCGGCCAGTTCACCTACTTACGTGTTTCCTAGTTTTCTCACACAAGTACTCCACACAACAGTCTTTCCAATCAACTGGCGGCTCTTCCACATAGACTGTTAGCCCATCAGTGGAAGACGTATGACGCTTGTCGCATTAACTTGTATCAAACGTCGGAAAGAATGTTGGCCTGGATTGACAGCCCGCGTCGCTTTCGACTGAACTACCCGGGCCTCGTTTATCCCTTTCCCTCATATGACAATTCTGCAGCAGACGACTTTGAGCGTATTTTGTCATAACATAGAAAATCTCCATAAGTGAATGGATAACCTATGACAAAAAAGGGAAAACATTGTGGCAAAAGGAGAAATTGCACGTTTTGTGCAATTTTTTCTTTTGTCACTATGTTTTCAAAAAGCCGTCTGCTATTAACCCTTTCCCTCATACGACAATTCTGCAGCAGACGACTTTGAACGTATTTTGTCAAAATATAGAAAATCTCCATAAGTGAATGGATAACCTATGACAAAAAAGGGAAAACATTTTGGCAAAAGGAGAAATTGCACGTTTTGTGCAATTTTTTCTTTTGTCACTATGTTTTCAAAAATCCGTCTGCTGCAGAGGCGCCAGAAAGCGTCTATATGAGGGAAAAGGGTTAATAATTGTGAGTGACTTGTGAAAAGGGTTTCTTTTTCACGACGATCGGTTACCTTTTCCACTATGTTTTCGTCTCAGAATAAAGTGATACTAGTTCTTAATATCACGCTTTTCGTCAGATGTCTCCAAAACAATCGACTGTAAAAAGTTTGTCTGGTGAATAGTTAGCCCTTTCCCACCAGCAGGCGCATTACGATGCATCTGTAGCAGATTATTTTGTATTATTTTCAAAATGTGACCTAAGATTCTTTTGACAAAATGTTTTCAATTATAAACAATAATTACACTTTTTATTTGCTGCATAGTTTCAAATTCGTCTGCGGCAGACTTGTTTAAAACATGGAAAGAGGTTAAATAGCAGACATGTGATCTAACCAATTGTTATGCTTGACTGCCGAGGGATTATATGCGTTTTACAGAAACCAGGTGCATTAGGGCTTGTACTTTTGTAAGTTTATTTCATTGAAGTACCATGCTCTTGAACGATTTATAAACATTTACTCCATGATTCGATTTGCCCTTAACTCTTTTCGCTCCCAAAGGCAATTAAAGGCTTTTTGCAAACAATGCAGATTCAGGTGAAACATATCGTAATGAGCTGTCTCTCCTGAAATCTGCATTGTTTGCAACTTAAACACTCAATTTTACCAAATTTCCTGTATGACGAAAAATGTAATGGTCCAACTTTCAACATGGAAGAGTCGACTTTGTGAAATTCGGCAGGGAAAGAGCCGCGTCTGACGGTTTGACAATTCTTGCATTTACAAACATTGAAGATCCAGAACCGATTATACAGAGACATTAATGCATCTTTTGACAAAAACAACTAAAAAAGTAGCCCCATTAGTTCAACTTCAATGCAGTTTTAAGTTTTTAACCCTTTCCCGACAAACACTAATTCTGCAGCAGGCGACTTTGAAAACTTCCAGGCAATATTTCGAATTTCCTCTGTAAATAAAAATTAAACAAACATTGTTTTCAAAAGTCGAAAGCTGCAGATGCGTCAAAGTGCGCCAGGGCTAAAATGTGTCAAACCGAAGAGACAATGAGACACCAAATCGTCAGACACGACTCATCTTCCACTAGACATGATCATTTCCGAGACAGCAAATCGTAAGTCACGACTCATCTTACACTGAACATGATCATTATACTCATCTTACATTAAACATGATCATTATACTCATCTTACATTAGACATGATCATTATACTCATCTTACATTAGACATGCTCATTATTTGAGACCCCAAATCGTCAGTCACGATTCATCTTACACTGAACATGATCATTATTTGAGACACCAAATCGTCAGTCACGATTCATCTTACACTGAACATGATCATTATTTGAGACACCAAATCGTCAGTCACGATTCCTCTTACACTGAACATGATCATTATTTGAGACACCAAATCGTCAGTCACGATTCCTCTTACACTGAATATGATCATTATTTGAGACACCAAATCGTCAGTCACGATTCATCTTACACTGAACATGATCATTATTTGAGACACCAAATCGTCAGTCACGATTCATCTTACACTGAACATGATCATTATTTGAGACACCAAATCGTCAGTCACGATTCATCTTACACTGAACATGATCATTATTTGAGACACCAAATCGTCAGTCACGATTCAGCTTACACTGAACATGATCATTATACTCATCTTCCACTAGACATGATCATTATCTAAGACATAGCATCGTCAGACACGATTCATCTTCCACTAGACATGATCATTTCCGAGACAGCAAATTCTAAGTCACAACTCATCTTCATCATGATCATTATCTGATCTAAACTTCAAATCGTCAGACACGAGTCATCTTCCACTAGACATAATCATTACCTGAGACTTCAAATCGTCAGGCCCGACTTATCTTCCACTGGATATGATCATTATACTCATCTTACATTAGACATGATCATTATTTGAGACACAAAATCGTCAGTCACGATTCATCTGCCACTTGACATGATCATTATTTGAGACAGCAAATCGTCAGGCACGACTAATCTTACACTAGACATGATCATTATACTCATCTTACACTAGACATGATCATTATTTGAGACAGCAAATCGTCAGGCACGACTAATCTTACACTAGACATGATCATTATTTGAGACAGCAAATCGTCAGGCACTACTAATCTTACAATAGAAATTATCATTATACTCATCTTACACTAGACATGATCATTATACTCATCTTACACTAGACATGATCATTATACTCATCTTACACTAGACATGATCATTATTTGAGACAGCAAATCGTCAGGCACGACTGATCTTACACTAGACATGATCATTATTTGAGACACCAAATCGTCAGGCACGACTAATCTTACACTAGACATGATCATTATTTGAGACACAAAATCGTCAGACACGACTCATCTTACACTAGACATGATCATTATTTGATTCTAAGAGAATTTAATGCATGTTAAGTTATTTTGCTAAGTGTAAATATAATTGGTGAGATATGTGTCGACCAAGCCGAGATTGGGATGTTTGTGCGTGTTGTGTCAACCATTGCCTTTATTTTATTTATTTTTTCAAATCTTGTTTTTAACCCTTAAACAGATCTACAGCAGATGACTTTGAGAAAATCATGGCAAAAGTATGGAAACTCTTTGTAAATGAAAACATCGTTATTGAATAGATTTCGGACAAAATGATTTTAAAAGTCATCTGCGGTAGATGTGCCAAGACGCTTTTACAAGTGGGTAAGGGTTGAAATGAGCATACCCACAGCTAATATGGTTTACATAAAATTGTGACAAATGGAGAATGTGTCTTTTTTTCCTCAATGTTATAAAATAAAATAAGTTATGCTCTGTCGTGATATTCTATAATTTATCTAGATGTTTAAAAGGTCAGCTGCTGCAGATTTGCAGTATGTGGGAAAGGGTTAATTTAGTACAGCATTGTCCATGAGGTTCATCAAAAATGATGATGATGAACTGTTTCTCAGACGACATGCACTTTAAATTCAATCAGGCTCGATTCTTTGGAATGAAGTTTCAAAAGCATTCGATTAGTCGAAAGAGCTATCAAAGTCATTCTAAAAATAGCACATGTACCGTGATTCATTGCGTACAAGCTAGACTTCCAGTCAATTTGATTGATGTCATAGTTTACACCTCATCGACCTTCTTTTCCGGGGAAATATACGAGGGTCCCGTCACTCGTAGGGGGTCCCGAGAATATCTCCACTTGTCGTACAGTTACAATGCATACACAAGCCACAATATGCGGCTACGATTCCAACAACTATACCTTTTGTTGCCAAGGGCAATTAAAGGATTTTGAAAACAATGCAGATTCAAGTGAGACAGCTCATAACGAGCTGTCTCACCTGAAATCTTCATTATTTGCCACTTAGATTCTAAAATATACCAAATTTCCTGTTAGACAAAAATGGAGTGGTCCAAATTTTAACATGTGAAATTCGGCAGTGAAGAGGTTAAGAAAGACAACATTCATAACTCATAGCTCATGTGTATATACCGTAACTACCTCAGATACTCTATCTTGGTTAGTACTGCTTTCGAATTGTTGGACATTGTATATGTCGCAGTCTAATTCCTTCAAAAAGTGAATGGTAAATAATGTTATTTTAGATACGTTGTATATTAAGGTCTTCCAATGGGAAGAAAGTCAGTAAAATACTGAATCTTGAAGGAGTTAAACGTTAAATCTTTGTATATTAGGTGTTACAATCTTAAAGAAGGAGTAATACGAAAGAAGATCCTCATCACAATTTGATCTCCTCGACACCAGAATGGATTGCACTTAAGTTTTCTATTTTTATTTAAATCTTGTTGAAGACCAAGTGGTCGATCATTTGATAATTACACAGTATTAATGTTATAACATGAGCCGTCCTGCGAGAAAACCAACAGTATGACATCTGCGTATTGTATTGACCCAGATCAGCCTGCGCAGTTCGCGCAGACTGATCCTTGCCGGCACATTCCGTATCAGGGGGATGGAAGTATAAAGTAATGATTCCTGAAAAAGAAAATCCAAAGGAGGCGAAAAGTGTCTGTTCGGGTATAAGACTGCGCGGCATGCTTAGGCTGATCCGGGTCGATACTTTACGGATAGTCCACAATGTTGGTTTTCTCGCGAGACGGCTCAAATGTTACTTTACTTGTCCTCGTTCCCTGTCTGTCAAGTGTGTTGTTTTCTTGTCATAACGAATCTCATATATTTTCGCATTTCGAGTATCGACATTCGGTACTCTTTGCGACCAGCGAATGATCAGACTGATCTGGATTTTCACTGGTACAAGCAGCCTGTAATAGTCTGGTTACGATCACAGTCTTACGTCGTAATAATACATTGCCATCTAACATAACGGCCCCCTCTGTATAGCAACAGAGTAGTCATTTATGAATCGCAAAAGTAATTATGATTATCGTCATTTGTCTTCCATCAATTGGTTAAATAAAATAGTCTCTGTGGGAAGGGAGCCATTTGTCTGGAAAGATTGTTGTGTAGAGTATTGGTGCGAGAAACCTAGGAAACACGTGTTAGGTAATCTGGCAGCCGTGATGTAACTGAACTACCATTGATAACGGTGTTTAAACCCAAATCAACCAATCAAATTGAGCTCATACGCATTCCCTAGAGTGAAATATCATACGTATTATGAAACGAAATTTAGTTAAACTCTTTCATCGCCGAATTACCTTAAGTAGACTCTTCCATGTGCAAAACTGGGGGACTCTTTTTTTTTTCACGTAATAACAGTTTTACATGAATCTGTTTTGTTTGAAAAATCCTAAATATTGCCATTGACGCTAAGAGGAAAAGCACCAAAGGATTGATCGGAGTTTAACGCAGTTTTCCTGTTTTTGGCAGTTGACCTACCAATGCGTTTCCTGGCTTTCTTTCCCCAGTAGTCCACACAACAGCCTTTCCAAACAACTGGCTTCTGTTCTACAAAGACTATAAGCACAATGGTGGAAGACGAAAGACAATTTTTGTTTTGACTTATGCCAATCGTCAGAAAGAATGTTGGCCGAGCTTGGCTTCGAACTCACAGTCCCTGAAATTGAAATCTTGCGTCTCTACCGACTGAGCTACCAGGATAAGCTTCAAAGGAATAAAACTATGTATCAGATACCTTTAATTGTCTTAAGGTAAACACGTATTAGTCCAGAACAATAAAGTTCTTAGACGCCATGATTAATTGGAAAACTATTTAATAGTAGTAAAAGGTTTCTGAACCAGTGAATGATTCGTTGTTAGGTCTATATACTTAAATTTTTCCCAAATGCTACGAAACTGCAGCCGACGACTTTGAAAACATCTAGGCAAACACACGAAAACTCACCGTAAATGAAGATATAATTACAGAAAAAGGTTGAAATCATTGTGGCAAAAGAAGAAATTTCGCATTATGAGCAATGTATCCTGCTGTCACAATTTGGTTCAAAAGTCGTCTGCTGCAGAGGCCTGAAAAAGTGTCTATATGTGGGAAAGGGTTTACGTAATTACGACATTAATCGCGTGTTTAGATTGCTTATTAATTGACTTATAGGTAAATTATATCAGATATAATTATAGTGAAAATGAATTAACTTTGCACACGTGGATACATCATTCGCCGAGCCCCGGTAGTTCAGTTGGTATGATTGATAACAAGTCGATGTTCCGAGCCCTGGTAGACCAGTTGGTATCGACGCGGGCTGTCAACCCAGGGGTTGTGAGTTCGAATCCCAGCTAAGCCAAACTATTCTTTGTCGATGCCGTCTGACAAGCGTCCATGTACGTGTTGCATGAACTAACAATGGTGACAAGATTGGTCACCTCCCTTTATCGCATTTATTTATAGTAAACTATTGAATAAACCATTTTATTGCTACACCATTTCCAAAGGGCGCTGCAAATGTTGGTATCCCTATACTGTAATGGTAGGGGCAGATTATTCCAGACTAGCTTATCCCTTTAACGAACGAGCCATCTGGGGTTAACGGTAATTCATAGAAGGAGGCTTTACATTCCAAAATATACAAGGCAGGAATGTGTACGCATCGCATCGGATGCAGAGATGAAACAAAAAGCGTAATCCATTAGATTCATTGATCGAAATTCACTCGATGAATGGGAACAAACAGAGAGTTGTCATATTGGGTGGAATAAACGGGGAACTTTCCAAGTTTCACACATGTTTTTTACTCGGATTCGCACATGTGCTCGCACGAAAATGCATTTGGTAAACTTATTGAATCTTGATCAAAGAACCTGAAATACTTGTGTAATCAATCCTTTGCCGCAAAAAGAAATGAGCCGTCTCGCGAGAAAACTAACATTGTGAACTCTGCGTAAAATATCGACCCGGATCAGCCTAAGCATTCCGTGCAGGCTAACCCCGAACAGACACTTTTCGCCTCCTGTGGATTTTCTATTTCAGGAATCATTACTATATACATCTATCCCCCTGAGACGGAATGTGTCGCTCCGGATCAGTCTGCGCAGGCGGATCTGGATCAATACATTACGCAGAGGCCATAATGTTGGTTTTCTCGCGATACAGCTCAAATGAAAGTTTTGTAACTAATACAAGTTGTTGCACGATTCTATCAATTCAAGGGAAAACTATTAATTAATAAGTATTTTAAGAGTCATTAGCGTTTGAGATGGTTACAAAAACGTGTGCAACAGTTCTTTGTTGTTTTAATATTTAGAAAATTCCTACGTTGTTAAAAGGTGTAAAAGTTTATTACGAGAACGTTTCTTTTTGTAGCGTCGTGTGATTAATTATCTGGCTTACTATAGTTCTAATAAAACGAGCTCCTGGGAGAAAAACCAAAATGAAATGTGTGTGAATGTAACATAACAGAACTGTTATTACCGGACTTAACTCTTTCAGCGCCGAATTGTTAAAAGTAGACTCTTCCATGTTCAAAATCGGGCGTCTCCATTGCTCATGCAATAACAGTTTGGACTATTTTTATAACTAAAAGGCAAACAATGCTGATTTTAGGTGAGACAGCTCGTTACGAGCTGACTCACCTGAATCAGTATTGTTTGCAAAAAGCTTAATATTGCCTTTGGCGCTGAAAGAGTTAAATACACATGGCTCTAACAACATCAATTGGTACAATTTTACAGTTATATCATAACGTGCCCTTGGCAAATTACCAGTTCAACTGGTCTATTTATCCTGACACAAGCGAGTTAATCGTAATGCTAACCCCACAATCCTGACACCAGTGAGTTAGTCGTAATGCTAACCACACAATCCTGACATCAGCGAGTTAGTCGTAATGCTAACCCCACAATCCTGACATCAGCGAGTTAGTCGTAATGCTAACCCCACAATCATGACACCAGTGAGTTAGTCGTAATGCTAACCCCACAATCCTGACATCAGCGAGTCAGTCGTAATAATAACACCACAATCCTGACACCAGCGAGTTAGTCGTAATGCTAACCCCACAATCCTGACATCAGCGAGTCAGTCGTAATACTAACACCACAATCCTGACACCAGCGAGTCGGTCGTAATACTAACACCACAATCCTGACATCAGCGAATCAGTCGTAATGCTAACACCACAATCCTGACATCAGTGAATCAGTCGTAATGCTAACACCACAATCCTGACATCAGTGAATCAGTCGTAATACTAACACCACAATCCTGACACCAGCGAATCAGTCGTAATGCTAACACCACAATCCTGACACCAGCGAGTTAGTCGTAATGCTAACACCACAATCCTGACATCAGTGAGTCAGTCGTAATACTAACACCACAATCATGACACCAGCGAGTTAGTCGTAATGATAACCCCACAATCCTGACATCAGCGAGTCAGTCGTAATGCTAACACCACAATCATGACACCAGCGAGTTAGTCGTAATGCTAACCCCACAATCCTGACATCAGCGAGTCAGTCGTAATGCTAACACCACAATCATGACACCAGCGAGTTAGTCGTAATACTAACACCACAATCATGACACCAGCGACTCAGTCGTAATGCTAACCCAACACTCATGACACCAGCGAGTTAGTCGTAATGCTAACCCCACAACCATGACATCAGCGAGTCAGTCGTAATGCTAACACCACAATCATGACACCAGTGAGTTAGTCGTAATGCTTACCCCACAATCCTGACATCAGCGAGTCAGTCGTAATGCTAACACCACAATCATGACACCAGCGAGTTAGTCGTAATACTAACACCACAATCATGACACCAGCGAGTCAGTCGTAATACTAACACCACAATCCTGACATCAGCGAGTCAGTCGTAATGCTAACACCACAATCATGACACCAGCGAGTTAGTCGTAATGCTAACCCCACAATCCTGACATCAGCGAGTTAGTCGTAATGCTAACACCACAATCCTGACACCAGCGAGTCAGTCGTAATACTAACACCACAATCATGGCACCAGCGAGTTAGTCGTAATGCTAACCCCACAATCCTGACATCAGCGAGTAAGTCGTAATACTAACACCACAATCATGACACCAGCGACTCAGTCCTAATGCTAACCCCACACTCATGACACCAGCGAGTTAGTCGTAATGCTAACCCCACAACCATGACATCAGCGAGTCAGTCGTAATGCTAACACCACAATCATGACACCAGCGAGTTAGTCGTAATGCTAACCCCACAATCCTGACATCAGCGAGTCAGTCGTAATGCTAACACCACAATCATGACACCAGCGAGTTAGTCGTAATACTAACACCACAATCATGACACCAGCCAGTCGTAATGCTAACACCACAATCATGACACCAGCGAGTTAGTCGTAATGCTAACCCCACAATCCTGACATCAGCGAGTTAGTCGTAATGCTAACCCCACAATCCTGACATCAGCGAGTCAGTCGTAATACTAACCCCACAATCCTGACATCAGCGAGTTAGTCGTAATACTAACACCACAATCCTGACATCAGCGAGTCAGTCGTAATACTAACACCACAATCCTGACATCAGCGAGTCAGTCGTAATACTAACACCACAATCATGACATCAGCGAGTTAGTCGTAATGCTAAACCCACAAACCTAACCCAAGCGAGTTAGTCGTAATGCTGAACCCACAAACCTAAATCAAGCGAGTTAGTCGTAATGCTTAACCCACAAACCTAACCCAAGCGAGTTAGTCGTAATGCTAAACCCACAAACCTAACCCAAGCGAGTTAGTCGTAATGCTAACACAACAATCCTGACACCGAGTTAATCGTAATGCTAACCTCACAATCATGTTATCAGCGAGTTAGTCGTAATGCTAACCCCACAATCCTGACACTAGCGAGTTAAGCTTAATGCTAACACCACAATCCTAACATCAGCGAGTGAGTCGTACTACTATCCTCACAATCCTTACATCAGCGAGTTAGTCGCAATGATAACCTCACAATCCTGACATCAGCGAGTTAGTCGTAATGATAACCTCACAATCCTGACATCTGCGAGTTAGTCGTAATGATAACCTCACAATCCTGACACCAGCGAGTTAAGCTTAATGCTAACACCACAATTCTAACATCAGCGAGTGAGTCGTACTACTATCCTCACAATCCTGACATCTGCGAGTTTGTCGTAATGATAACCTCACAATCCTGACATGAGCAAATTAGACGTAATGATAACCTCACAATCCTGACATGAGCAAATTAGACGTAATGATAACCTCACAATCCTGACATCAGCGACTTAGTCGTAATGATAACCTCACAATCCTGACATCTGCGAGTTAGTTGTAATGATAACCCCACAATCCTGACACCAGCGAATTAGTCGTGATGCTAACACCACAATACTGACATCAGCGATGTGCTAAACCCACAATCCTGGAAGGGTAAGGGGGGGGGGGGGGGGGGGGGGTGGGGGGGGGGGGGAGGAGGGTAAACTTATATTTTCCACACAATTTCACGCTTACTACTTACTCAACCAAACCCTATATTTTAGGTACACGAAAGTAAAGTTCATTTTCTCGCACGAAAGGTCCCGGATTCGATTACCGCCATTGACGAGTTCTGCCATTAGGACTTTTACAATTTCATTTAGACCAGACCTAATCTTCGCTGCATAAGATATATTGACGTTAAGGGTCGTCTCCGATTGACCTTTTGCGTCAGCCAATCAAATAGTCGTCTACAAAATCGTTAGGTATCAACAGGGGAGATAACACCTATACATAAACGAGATAGAAAAGTTATGATTATCGAGTGTTCCGATTGCATAGGAACCAATGATATTTGAATATATACGGTTAATGCGAGACGACCTTTTATACGTTGTCGTCAGATCCAATATGCGTACAACAAAATATTTTGTTCTGATTTCAATGAGATTGGGATTTGTCCATATAAACTCTGCGAAACCTAGTTAGGTCTACATATATCAGACATCGAGTACAAAAGCTTCATTACTGATGAAACCATTTACATGATAAAATAGTTTTGATAAAATGATTCAGAAGGCTAATACAAAAATAGAATCTTACAAATTAAAGACATTATTTAGAACACATCGAAGGAAATGAGATAGATCTATAGCTCATCTTCTCATGGTAACACAACGGCTGAAAAATTCGCATGATGGAAAACGCAAATGTTGCCTGTATCAGTCAACCCTCTCCCAAATACACCAAATATGTAGCAGACGATTTTGAAAACATCTAGGCAAACATTTGTAAATTCTGTAAATGAAAGTGTTATATTTTAATAGAGTTGAAAACATTGTAGTGGCAATAATAGAAATTGCTGATCATGAGAAATGTCTTCCTTTGCCACAGTGTTATCAGAAGTCGTCAGCTGTAGTTGCGTCAAAATGCGTCTGCAAGTGTGAATGGATTAATTATCAGTAGACCAACATGCTTAAGATTGTTTTGCAATCAATGTGCCGAGCCCCGGTAGCGACGCGGGCTTTCAGTCCGGGTGTTTTGAGTTAGAACCCGAGCTCGGCCAACATTCTTTTCGACGTTTGACAAAAGCTTGTGACAAGCGTCATTTGTCTTCCAGCAATGGGCTAACAGTCTATATGGAATATCAGCAAGTTGTTTGGAAAGTATGTTGTGTGGAATACTGGTGTGAGAAAACGAGACACATGTGTAGGTGAACTAGCCACCGTGCTATGACTGACAATTGTGGAAAACGGCGTTAAACCCCAATCAACCAATCAATCACTATCGATGTAAAAGTCAATAAGTTTAAACTTAATTCTCGTGATTTGCTGGGTTTGAATAACACGATTCGCACGGCCTTCCTTTTTTGGAACTTTCCCCCCTCGCACGCAACCTGACGAGTACTGGTTGAACATCCAGGATGCAGACGTGAAAAGTGATTAAAATCAGATGTGAGCATTTGTATCATAATCGGTGTAAAATAAACAAATATAATCGAATCTAACAAATACAATATTGTGTATTTATGACGCCCATGCAGCAGCGCCAGTGTATTAACGGCGCGCCCTTCGTAAGACAGCTGGATGGATAAGTAGTGTGCTTTTTATGTGTGTTTTCGATTGGGTTTTCGTTTATTTCTGTTCTTTTTCATTGGAAGATAACATACTTTGTGACACGCGTACATAAAAGAAAATGTACACGTTACTCTTTTAGATATAAATAAATAGAGCGGAATTATAGATATAAAGATTATAATATTTTGACATGTTGCCAGTGTTGTACAAAACAACAATATCGCGAATGCGTTGTATACAATACAGCTAGTATGAAAGCGTTGTATAAAACTTAACTATTGTGAATGTGGTGTATACAGACAAACAAGACGAGATATACATGTACATGTTTTTGGAATCGAATTTGTTAAGAATTAAATAAACATGGATTTTTATCAATGACATTGAATGAATTGATATGTATGATATATACACATATCTTTAATTAAATGAAGTGCTAGTGAACAACATGAACTACATGGCATAAAGGAAATATCGATGAAACACTGGAGATTGAAATACAGCTTACATGTAAGTTTGGCGTGTATTTATTTAACTGATATGATCCGTCTCGCGAGAAAACCAACATTATGGCATCTGCGTAATGTATCGCCCCAGATCAGCCTGCGCTGTCCGCGCAGACTGATCGGGGCCGACACATTCCGTCTCAGAGGGATAGGGGTAATAGAGTAATGATTCCTGAAACTGAAAATCCACAGGAGGCCAAAAGTGTCTAACGGATAAGCCTGCGCGGCATGCTTATGCTGATCCGGGTCGATACTTTACGCAGAGTCGACAATGTTGGTTATTCTTGCGAGACGGTTCATTTTATATTATTGACCACTCTACGAACACAGATAAGGGAAGTATTAAAACCATGAATACAATACTATAATTTTGAAGCCGCATATTTTTAAATGCTAATCGTAATAAAAATATACCAACAGTATAGTTTTCCTTTTCCATTTATGTTTTAAAAAATTCGACTTCTGCCCCGACGTCGATGGATGTTTTTGTTTCTATCATGGAATATATTCTATATTTTTTCTGTGACACATACTAGTATATTATACAAACATGTACTTGTTCTGTGACGTAAATCTTCTTGTTTATACTTGGAACGAGAAGAAAAGAACAGTATTCTATATTGGGAGGGGGAAGGAGGAAAGGGGAGAGTGGGAAATGAGACAATATTACCCCCGATTGCTTATCCCTATTTCGGATGCAAACGAAATTCGATGCCTTTGTAGCAGATTGTAAATAATAAATGGGAAAAGGAGCAATTAACGAAAATATTAGGACATTTCTACTTTACAAACAATGCTTACACACCTGCAGGAAACAATATTTCTAATGTTTCTGATGATATTAGATTTTCCCCACATAAATTTCCGGAATAAGAAGACGTTATTACCTCCGATTGCTTTTCCCTATTTCAGATGCAAACGAAATTCGATGACTCTGTAGCAGATTGTTTATAAAAAAAGGAGCAACATTAGGACATTTCTACTTTACACACAATGCTTACAAACATGTAGGAAATAATATTTCTAAGTCTATAATACTACTAGATTTGTACACAGATATATCCAGACGACTCTTGAAATATCGCATCAGGTTAACGGTTTCCCTCATACTACAGATATGCAAAAGTCGACATTGAAAACATGTAGACAAAAATTTGGAAAAATATTTTAACATGTAAAGCAGAATTCTAGATAAGGGATGTTTTGCATGTTTTTGAAATCCTTCTAACTCCATGCTGTGGTTACTCAAAATAATCGTCTCAATGATGCTATTCTTTTGAGTACCCACATCATTATGAGCCATTCCTACTTTAACCACAATGTGGCAACAACGAAATAGCTCATTCTGAGCCATTCCTACTTTAACCACAATGTGGCAACAACGAAATAGCTAATTCAGAGCCATTCCTACTTTAACCACAATGTGGCAATAACGAAATAGCTCATTCTGAGCCATTCCTACTTTAACCACAATGTGGCAACAACGAAATAGCTAATTCAGAGCCATTCCTACTTTAACCACAATGTGGCAATAACGAAATAGCTCATTCTGAGCCATTCCTACTTTAACCACAATGTGGCAACAACGAAATAGCTCATTCTGAGCCATTCCGACTTTAACCACAATATGGCAATAACGAAATAGCTCATTCTGAGACATTCCTACTTTAACCACAATGTGGCAATAACGAAATAGCTCATTCTGAGCCATTCCTACCTTAACCACAATGTGGCAATAACGAGATAGCTCATTCTGAGACATTCCTACTTTAACCACACTGTGGCAATAACGAAATAGCTCATTCTGTGCCATTCCTACTTTAACCACAATGTGGCAATAACGAAATAGCTCATTCTGAGATATTCCTACTTTAACCACAATGTGGAAATAACGAAATAGCTGATTCTGAGACATTCCTCCTACTTTAACCACAATGTGGCAACGAAATAGCTAATTCTGAGCCATTCCTACTTTAACCAGAATGTGGCAACAACGAAATAGCTCATTCTGAGCCATTCCTACTTCAACCACAATACGGCAAAAACAAAATAACTCATTCTGAGATTTTCCTACTTTAACCACAATGTGACAACAACGAAATAGCTCATTCTGAGCCATTCCTACTTTAACCACAATGTGGCAACAACGAAATAGCTCATTCTGAGATATTCCTACTTTAACCACAATGTGGAAATAACGAAATAGCTGATTCTGAGACATTCCTCCTACTTTAACCACAATGTGGCAACGAAATAGCTAATTCTGAGCCATTCCTACTTTAACCAGAATGTGGCAACAACGAAATAGCTCATTCTGAGCCATTCCTACTTCAACCACAATACGGCAAAAACGAAATAACTCATTCTGAGATTTTCCTACTTTAACCACAATGTGACAACAACGAAATAGCTCATTCTGAGCCATTCCTACCTTAACCATAATCCGGCAAAAACGAAATAGCTCATTATGAGACATTCCTACTTTAACCACAATGTGGCAACAACGAAATAGCTCATTCTGAGCCATTCCTACTTTAACCACAACGTGGCAACAACGAAATAGCTAATTCAGAGCCATTCCTACTTTAACCACAATGTGGCAACAACGAAATAGCTCATTCTGAGCCATTCCTACGTTAAAAACTATGTGGCAACAACGACATAGTTAATTCTGAGCCATTCCTACTTTAACCACAATGTGGAAACAACGACATAGTTAATTCTGAGCCATTCCTACTTAAACCAGAATGTGGCAACAACGAAATAGCTAATTCTGAGCCATTCCTACATTAACCACAATGTGGCAACAACAAAATAGCTCATTCTGAGCCATTCCTACTTTAACCACAATGTGGCAATAACGAAATAGCTCATTCTGTGCCATTCCTACTTCAACCCAAATGTGGCAAATACGAAATAGCTCATGTATGTATATATGTATGTATGTATGTACGTATGTATGTATGTATGTATGTTTGTATGTACGTATGTCTGTATGTATGTATGTATGTTAACGAAAATGATGAGGGAAAGACAACACCATAAGAATAAGCATTACATGATTGTATTTTCTAGGTGAATTGAAGCCACTATTACCACACAAAAAAAAGTTTATTGACACGCTAAAGTGTTTAAAAAATCTCTTCGTAAATGTCGTTTCGGTTTAATTTTACGACATACTCGCATTCTATACGACTTAGTTGGAGTTTAATCATTGTTTTTGAAACATGAGAACCAATTACGCAACTCAATATCGTATGATTTCACAGGGGAATGTTCGATCATTTCCGTTTTAAAAAAAGTTTCTGCTTTTGGGAACTTCCTTTAAACTGGATGAAGGCTTTCTCGCCACCGAGCTCCGTATAACGTTCTGCCTGGACCCAATGGCTACTTTAAGATAATTACAGGCTACTTTACGATAATTACAGTTTTACCCTTTCCTACGTAATATGCATGTTGGAGGATCTTCAGAAAAACGACGTTTGAACTAATTGCGGCAAAAGAAGAAATTTCTTATCGCAATACATTCCTCTTTCATCACGATATAATGTTTCAACTATTTTAATAAGTCGCATAAAACGTCAAAAGTCGAAACACGCTGTATGTAGCTTGCATCAACCTTAGAAGGTTTCGTTTAAGAAAATATATGATTACGCTAGTGAACTATTCATTTTTATATTATTTTAGTTTAAACTTATTTATTTTTAATCGATTGCAAAACAAGCTTTCAGCTCGATGTCTGCTTCCTGGAGACTTAACCAGTAATCGCGCCGTTTGTGTGGAAAATCCCAAAGGCAGAATCTGTCATCACTTATATTATTTCGAAACGCTCAGTCTATATGTTGCCTTTTCCACTGTATTTTCAAATATATTCTACACAATATATGATGTCAGATGTCGCTTGTCTCAGGAAAAGGGTTAACGAGATCTTAGAAAACAACACTAGGCTTGGGGAGAGAAAGAATATTCAGACGAGTAAGCAATACCTGTCGAAAACCGCCCAATTTCGTCGATTGACTATCTTATATGATTTTTCCTCAATTACGGGACAGACTTTTCTACGGTGTTCCTTTAGGGCCATCGTTGTTTCGCGGTTTCGACATAGGGTCGACAGTACGAAAATGCGATGCGATAGTACGAAAACGCGATGCGATAGTACGAAAACGCGATGCGAAACTGCGAAAACGCGATGCGAAACTGGGTACTTTCGACACAAGGTGTTCCGTTAGGGCCATCGTTGTTTCGCGCGATAGTTATTTAATGCAAAAATCCTTGATGGTGTTGGACGAAGAACCTGGAGTACTTACGTCAAAAACTTACTGTTTCTCTATGGTTTTGGCTATGTTTGGATTGCACAGGACGTTGGAAACGCCAACCATTTTGTCAAATGTTTCAAACAGCGCTTGATAGACTGTTTCAAACAAAACTGGCATGTACAAATCAACGCATCTGGTCGTTGCCATCATTACAAACACTATAAATCTCTGCTAAATACTGAAAGATATCTGTTGATTGACATCCCATTCAAATATAGAATAGCTCTTGCTAAATTCCGTTGCTCGAACCACACATTTGGCATCGAAACTGGTCGTCACAATAATACGAAAAAAAACCATGAATGGGTTTTTTCGCTTATAGTTAACAGGTGTGAGATTTTTTTTTTTTTTTTTTTTTTTCAATAACCCATGAAGCTTTCTGAAATGAAACTGGAAAAATCCATGGGGGCCGCCATTTTGGATATGTATACGTAAAACACAGATTGAAAATTATTGTCGTCTTTTTAATCATTTTTTTAATTCGGTATTTTGGGTATGTATAAAATGAGCAGAAAAACACGGATTGAAAATTATTGTCGTCTTTTTAATCATTTTTTTTAAAATCGGTATTTTGGGTATGTATAAAATGAGCGGAAAAACACGGATTGAAAATTATTGTCGTCTTTTTAATCATTTTTTTAAATCGGTATTTTGAGTATGTATAAAATGAGCTGAAAAACACGGATTGAAAATTATTGTCGTCTTTTTAATCATTTTTTTTAAAATCGGTATTTTGGGTATGTATAAAATGAGCGGAAAAACACGGATTGAAAATGATTGTCGTCTTTTTAATCATTTTTTTTGTGGGAATAAACATTTGTACGAAAAGTTAAAACATAATAACATAAATATGTTTTCCCGTTCGTCAAAAAACCGACAGCATTAGCCTTCTACGACCGAACCTAAATTTTGACTGTATCGTTGCCAAAGAAGGACGTGACGTCGTTTCCGTTACACTTCATCTTGACGTAACGTCAATGGAGCGACGTCGTTTCCCGCAAAAAAAGTGTTATCAACATGAAAGACCCCAAATTCCTATACATGAGCTATTGCCACACTCATTCAAAGTATAATTATTTATCAAACATTATGGCAAAAGGATAACTTTCTCATAAGGAGCAATTGTTCTTTTGGTGACAATCTTTTCCTAAATCGTCTGTTGCATAGGCCTCAGAAACTGTCTCTAATAGGGAAAGGGTTTAGCAGAAATGTGACCCCTTACATAATTTGTTCCAGTCATATTGACTGGTTGAAAAAGGTAGTCGCCAGATGGCATCAGAAAAGGGCTGATCTATTTGCTTCTTTACCATAATGCAGGTGATCGATTAAGGATCATCTTGGCCCTCATGTTTTAACCTCGTTCATTATAAATGTATTCCTTGATTTTCTGAAAGTTTTTACTTTATTATTTTCTGTTCGTAATAATAGACGACAGCAATACGAATTCCAAATATGTTTTGATAATGCAAGAAACATGACATTAACATTATTATTGTCTAGTCAATTACTTATAAATCCTTTTTGTATGGCCAAAGTATGTTCTTTAATTTTTGTTTATAATTATCTTGCGTTTTTTCGTAAATAGGTAGCACCTATAGATATATTATTGATCGTGAACTAAGGATATGCATTTACTGTTTTCAAAAGTTAAAGAAAAACATTATTGAATGTGACTTACATGTGTTATTTCACTGCCAAAAGTTTGATCAATTAAGAACTGTATTTTATTTGATTGGTATGTAGGTGACACAAACATTGATGATTTTAATACATTGCTTCAAAACGACAACCCTGATATCATAAAAAAACTTTCATATTTCATATATATGTTAATGAAAACATGATAAGGACATCATTCTCAGTTATATACTATTTGTTAAATATAATGCTTCGTACTATGGGCCGGTGGCCTAATTACTTTCAATAAAATATTTGTCATTGTCATTGTCATTGTCAGTACGATACCCTACATGTAGGTCGAAACCACGATAACACGATGCGAAATCGCGAAAGTGCGATGCGAAAGTACGATATTAATATCGCGTTTTCGTAGTTTCGCATCGCGTTTTCGTAATATCCCATCGCGTTATCGTACTGTCGACCCTAGGTCGAAACCGCGAAACAACGATGGCCCTAATGGAACACCGTACTTTTCGCCAGAAATTAACAAACGGGTAGAAAATACTTTGGACCAAGATAAGGCTGAAAGACTTGTAGTATAATCTCGTGATATACAAAACACGCAAATGTTGTTTATCCAAATGAGCAATTTCTACTTTTGTCACGATGTTTCAACTCTGTGTAGATGCATCTGTAGCAGAACACTTTTGAAAATAATATGGCTATAAGAGATATTGCTCATAATGAGCAATTTCTACTTTCGTCACGATCTTTTCAAATCTTTTAAATTATTTTACTTGCATATACATGTATTCAATACTTTTGTCTTAAACTTTTCGACACTATCTGCTGCAGGTTTGGTGTATGTGGGAAAGAGTTAATCATATGCTAACATAATATACATGACATATTTCACTCTTCACTGTTTCTTTCTACAAATAAACATTCGTGAAAAATGTATTTGTATTATATAAATGTATATATACATGTATATATAAAAGATGTGACGGAACCACAGATACGTATATAAATACGGAGAGAAACAAAAACGATATGCGAATTTCTTCTGTAATAGTATCTTCATTTACTATATCAGTTAACAGTACAAGTAAAACAAGACGAATGTTTGACGCAAAGCATCAAAGAGAAGCCGCAATATTTCGTTGCACATGAAGAAATTAAAAAAAAAATTAAATCCACAAACATTAGACAAATGTAATCTGTAGTTAGTAATGCAGATATCGGTATTTGCAAATTTAAGTATTATGTAGGATATTCAACCTGGCAGGGTCTGTGTTTTTCAGTGAATACAATGATTTAGAGTTAAACTGATCAAGAAAAGTGACATATGAGACGAACACTACAGATAAATGCACAAGAGGTTATGATAAATGTCAATGTGTACCAAAGATAATCAACTATTTGTATTAAACACAAGCCCTGTTATGATAATTTTTTGTCAAATAATGCAGGCACACAGAAAATCTGTTTTTGTTCTGTATCGGTAAGTCATGATAGTGGATAAGGGTTTAATAACTTCCCACATAAAACAAATCTGCAGCAGACGACTTGGAAATTATCAAGTACAAAATATAAAAAATCTATAAAATGATAGTATGATAACTGAAAAGTGTTCAAAATTATTGTGGTAAATGCAAATCATGATTGCAATTGATGAGCAATTTCTCTTTTTACCACAATGATTTCAATGATGTTTAACCTGACAGACTTTGAAATCATCAAGTACAAATAATAGATAATCTCTAAAAATGATAGTAAGATAATTGAAAAGAGTTGAAATTGTTGTGGCAAATGGATCAATTTCTCATTATGAGCAATTTCCCCTTTTGTCACAATGATTTAAAAAGTCGTCAGCTGCAGCGGTTCAGAAATGGTATATACTGTATGTGGGAAATGGTTAAAACCGTAAATGGAGAAAATTAAGCTCATTATGAGCAATTTCACCTTTTGCCACAATGATTTCAGGTTGAGGTTTAATGAACTGATTCGAACGTGCTATAAGGATTTATTTCCATTAAAAGTTTCTTTATAAAATAACAATCGGACGTTCAAATTTGCTACCTGATAATATGCAAGAATGCCTCAGGGTATTTCTTAAAATAGTCTAAAGTAGATTCACAGATAACATATCACCAACATCGCATATTTTAAAAGAAATTATATTGATATATCTGCTTGTTGGTTCTGCGGCTTTTACCTGTTGTTTACTAAAGCTTATCTTACTTAACAAGAGTGCTTGAAGGAAGCTCAGTCGATAGCGATGCGGGCTGTCAATCCAGGGGTTGTGAGCTCGAGCTCAAACTCGGCCAACATTCTTTCCGACTTTTGACAAACGTTACTGTGACAAGCGTCATTCGTCTTCAACCAATGGGCTAACAGCAAATGTGGAAAAGCAGCCAGTTGCTTGGAAAGTATGTTGTGTGGAGTACTGGTGTTAGCAAACCAGGAAACATATCACTGAAATATTGTTGAAAACAGCGTTAAACCCCAATCAATCAATCAATCAATTGAAGGAACAAGCTTGTTGCCTGCCTATATATCAGTTCGTGAAAGCGGACTGCGAGGCAGACATAAAGAAATATTCTCGGTGAAACACGTAGTAGTAGAAGAAGTTGTAGTAGTAGTAGTAGTAGTAGTAGTAGAAGTAGT